>VYXH01007201.1:179126-232216 GCA_013397275.1 Burhinus bistriatus | reverse complement strand
AAATTTTTGGGGGCGTTGAGGCTCTTTTTGCTTTTTTTTTTTTTTTTTTTTTTTTCCCCCTCTTTGCCTGCTTGGAGCATCCTGGAATGATCTCTGCATGCCTCCTGAGGGGAGATGTGGCACTAGCAAAGCCAGAGGCAATTTCCAGGCTCTTGTTAGGCCATGAAAGACCCACAAGAGAGAACCTGTTCTTTTCAACCTTTCTGTGTGACCACAGACTATGAAATAAGCCCTGAAGTTCTGGCTCCACTGAAACCAATGGCAAAATAGCTACAGCTTCCCTGCAAACAAAATTATCGTCAGGGCTCCTCAGCTTTGAAGATGGCCTCAGAAGCAAGAGATAAACTCTGTCTACCTTCTGCTGCCCCTTGAAAAACAATCTTGAGGCATAACAGCATTAGGGTAGCGGAACTAGGCCTTGGCTGAGAAATAAAATAGAAAATATACCATCCAGGTTCAAAATACAACATGACTTCTTGAGATAGATTTGGCCCAGCAGCCACTGACAGCAGAAACGAAGGAGCCAATAAAAAGCCAAAGACCCAGGAAGTAGTGCGGTAAATGGCTTCATACATTTAGTTTGCAGCTTCCTAATTCAAAGCTATGACCCTTTCTCCACGCCAGCAAACGAGGCAGGAAAACACTGAAAGAATAGCTCTCAATTTGGAGGTTACAGTCACCCGCCCCAAAACTGCATCTAGCTCTACTTCAAGTTACCGGCAAGTCTCCAAGTCCCTTATCTTGGGGAAAGCATGAGGGCTGGAAGGGCTGGGGGAAGAGACTGCTTCAGTGAAAAGGCCCTGAACTGGAGGTGGAGAGAAAAGGAGGAGTAGTGAGTGCCGAATCCACTCCTGATATAGTCTTATCGGGAAACTGAGGCATGGAAATATGTGCAGCTATTGGCCTGAAATCACCAAGAAACAAGAAACACCACCAGGAACCTAACCCCTCTCTCCAACTCTTTGTTCAGTGCCTGAACTCCAACACCCTTCCCTTCCTTCAACCAGAAGACAGCTTTATCCCCTCCTGAAAACTATTTTTTCCAGTTTAGTTCCATTCAGCTACACTGAGTCCTTTTCCAGCCACAGAGATCACTTCACTCCTCTGGCAAAAAGATCTGCAGCGTCAAAGCACTCTATAAAGTTCTCCCTCTGTCTCTGTCTCTTTCTTGTTTTTTCCTTTCTTTTTTTTTTTTTTTCTTTTTTTTTTTTTTTCTTTTTTTTTTTTTTTCTTTTTTTTTTTTTTTCTTTTTTTTTTTTTTTCTTTTTTTCCTCCACAGCCCCTCACATTATTCATCATAATCATAAAACATTCATTTGCGCTTCTGACCAATTGGAAGGCCCTCGCGGGAGGCCATAAAGGGGGGGTGTCAGGGTTATAATGAATGTAAATGCCAGGTGTTTAAGCTGGATAATGTGCAATTTGCAACTCAAGCAATCTGCACAATAAGCAAACCTAACGTTATGGTACCTGATAGGGGCACGATGGCCATTCAGAGAGAATGAAACATTTTACGACCTCTATGTTGCCCTGATCTCATGATCTAATAATAGTCCAGACAAAATTAGTTCCTGCTATAATGTCTTTGAATGTTTGGGGGGAGGTGGATTGGGAGGAGGGATTGTAAGGAGTTGGAGAGGGGGATGAAAATTATATCAGGTGGCTGAGCTGAAGTTTCAGAGGATCAAAGAGAATTGCGAGCTGGATGTGCTATTTAAGACAATAACCTTCTGCTGAAAGTGAGGAGGTCAAAGACGGGTCTTTCATAACTATCTTGCACACACATACCGAGCTGTTCCCCAGGATTTGGCTGCTGATGAAATAAAAATAGGTTGATCCTTGTGAAAGGGCTGATTTTCTGGCAGTGAGGGGCTGGACAGCCCGATTCCCTAATGTCTAACGGAGCGTCATTGCTCAGAAATTAGCTAATCTCAGGCTGGAAATAACTGTGAAGAAGAGTTATTCCCATCTCTCTTCCCTGATCCCAAAAGTGAGTTTCATTTCCTTTCTTCTCTACGAGACTGTGTCTGGCTTGGCAAGGGAAGGGGAAAGGCAGGTGTCCATCCGTCGCTGCTCAGCTCTGGTGGAACGGGTATCCCGAAGAAAGCCTCTCCTCTTAGGACAAGAGGAAATGGCCTCAAGTTGTGCCAGGGGAGGTTTAGATTGGGTATTAGGACAAGTGAAAGGCTTGTCAAGCACTGGAACAGGCTGCCCAGGGAAGCGGTTGAGTCGCCATCCCTGGAGGTATTTAAAGGATGTGTAGACGTGGTGCTGATGGACATGGTTTAGTAGTAACTTGGCAGTGCTAGGGTAAGGGCTGCACTCAATAATTTTAAAGGTCGCTTCCAACCATAATGATTCTATGATCCTTTTCTCTGCAGTCTGTGCAATGCTCGTTAAAATGTTGTTCAGATTACGAGAAACGTTGGACGGAAAGAGAAAGAAAAAAAAGAAATCTTCCAAGAAGGGCGTTGAAAGCCTCAGAAAGCGCAGTTCCCTTTGGGGAATTCGGACAGGTTTGTTGGTCTAACCCATATGATATAAACACTTTCCTCTCATGGTACAACAGCTCCAGACAGCGCTTACTGTACCTCTATGGAGCAGGAGGGGAGTGCTAATTTACCAGCTAGGGAGATCTGTCAAAACTACAGGCCTGGATGAACTCCACCAAAAAATCCTGCTTATCCTTCCCTGTCTCCACTTCTTGGCATCACTTTATCCATCTCAGTCCTGACATTGCTCCTCTGGGTGAGCCTCACGGGGTGCACACACCTTCCAGCACCCACTTTACTCCATCTAACCACAGCGGCCTCAGAAATGCTGCCTGGTCTTTGGACATCACAGCTTGTGTCCATCCTGTACTGGAAAGGCCACTTCATAAAGGCATCAAAAGCATATCGGAAACGGTAACATGGATTTTTTTTTTGTTTTTCTTTTTTCTCTCCAAAGTAATGTCACAGCTCAGCACAGCTTTGTGAGCAGCGTCCAGCAAGCTGGATGTATTCCAAGAGTCCACATCCATTTCATTTTATAATGTGGCTATTTTTTTAATTTGAATCCAGAAGAGAAACATTAAGGCCTGTTGTTTTGGAGCTTTTTTTTTTCCCCTAAACACTTTATGATGAATTCTTCCTCTACATCTTTCATGTTTACTATTGAATAGGAACATGTGTATGCGTGACAGTCAGATAGATTTCCCACCTGTCTGAAAGGGCTAGATAGCTGGATTTGATTCAGATGTTGCAAAGCTGAGTTTACCACTGTAACTGTTGAAGGAAAACTGCCATTCTGCTCTCGTGAGCTTTTCGGTTCATTTTTCACAAGGACCTCGCTTTCTGAAAATTTCTATTGGACTGAACTAATTTTAAAGTTACATGAAAATAAGTTTTATGCACCAACCCCCATTAACTTATTTAGAGTTTTAGGAGAGAAACGATGATAATTCAGCCACAAACTCTCCCTGAGAAGTTCCCATCAGAAATTTCTCACATACATGATTACAATAATTGCCAAACAAGCTGTGATAAAATTTGGCTTGTGGTTTTTTTGGGTTTTGTTTTTGTTTTTCTTGAACTTCTGTGAAATCAAAGGAACAAGCCAAACGCAAAGAAGCATCTGCCATGGGTCTAAAGTGCCTACCAGCATCACACAACATTTTTTACCCAAGGCCTCTCAGAGTTCCCTCAACCATTTTTTCTTGCCGCAATTTGCTAAGTTGTGGATCAAGACTCCCTTCCTTGCAGCTTCCCTGTTCTTCTGAACACTATTTCCTAGAATACACAGCAAGGTTTGCAGCCTGGCACACCTTCCTTCCATTCCCATCTCAGCTTCCCACAGGCCTTTCTGCTGCCATTGAACCACACTTGAGCATATAAATCTCTTAGAGCCTTGAGAAATCGGCTGCACGCCATTGCCCTCCCACTTCTACTTCAGATGTAGAAGACAGAAGATGAGACTTTAGCCATTTCATGGTCATAAACTGACACATGGTGAGGTCCCATTTCCTCTGAACCTCAGGCTGTCCTAATCCTCAGCCCTTTACCACCTGAAACCTCTGAGAAATTACTCAGGGCTGCAGCTTGTCTCTATGAGTTCATTAATTTCAGGTTACCTGCAAATAATAACATCTACTTGCGCCTAGGCATGTCTCTACATGTTCTGAAGACAAAATCCCCAGGGAAAAGGCAGAATTGCCAGAACAATCACAAGGATTTTAAATTTGAAAAAGATGTCCATTCTGTACAACACAGGATAAAGACCAAAGTGAAGTTATTTCTTGTCCTTCAAGCTCCATCACAATCCTTAATGATCAAGTCTCCTTCCCGGATCAGTATCCGGTATCTAACATTTGTTGCCAAAGGGATTTAGGCCCTGAATAGCGGAACCTGGCAAAGCTTAACAACTCCTTTCTTGTCGACCTGTGCTTCAACAACACAGCCCACACCGGCTGACATTTTACCAGAAACAGGGATGAAAGGTAGCTTGCCTGATGTTCTGTTATAACTTCCTGGTTTGGCTTTTAAATAGTGTGTGTGTGTAAAAATAGGTCGGATCTTGGCAGGGAAAAAATGCCCCTTCAGAACTTAAATTCTGAGGATTTTATTTTCTGGAGCAGATGATGGTCTTTGTTTATAAGGAAAATTAGGCCAAATCCAACATTTTCACAGATGGAGGAGCCTGAATTATTTATCAGAGGTTCATGATTTTTCTCTTCTTTCTTTTTTTATTTTTTCTAACTGGTAAATAATCAAGTACAAAAAGGCTGATATTTATTTCAAGACTGGGATCAGCTCCACACCAGCAAAGCTAAAACAATTTCTCTCCATTTTATTGCCTCCTTCTTTCTCTCCCTCTCTTCTCTTGGAGATACTCCACTTGTATAAATAATTAAACACTCATTGGGCCAAGAAAGAAGGAGAAGGAGAGAAAGAGAGACTGACTTTTTGGTGTTGCAGTTGAAACACACACAGAAAAAAGTTTCATACAATGAAAAACAAATGAAATGGCATAAATTAGCTAGTTCCAGCTGTTTCAATTGAGGACACAGGGAACACTGAAGTAGAGACTGATGAGATAATATGTTCCCATGGAAACTTTCCTCCTAATGCCTAATCATTAAAAGGTTGTTTTAAGTCATGCATTTGGAAGCTTTGCATTTTTGGAAGCTTTGCATTACTCTGTCTTAAAATGTTTCCTTCTTTTATTTACTAGTTTCTCCATGGATTTTTCTCTTCTTTCCTGTGTTTAAAGCCTATAAAAATTATTATCATTGACTATACTCATACGGCAACAAGTTGCACTGGATCAGAGTCTGGAGAGACACAAATATCCCTGGAACAAGAACGGGGAATATGTATGCTAGGTCCCAAATTATAAGAATTTTTTTTTTAACCTGTACCTTCTCCCAAAGCCACAGAAGTTGCAGAGTACAACCAGATGTTTGGCAGAGATGCAACAGGAGAAGGAACAAAGGAAAAAAAAAAACAACAAAACAACCAGGAGCTCTTATGAATTGAGACTAATGTGAATTAACAAGTACTTCGCACTGAAACCTTACACTGGCATGGAGATCTACGTCAGGGTATATTCAGATTACTCATGAGGAATGCTGATCAAAACCCCATAGGGAAATGTAATTCTTATCAGCATGATCTATGCATAACATACTAGTCTGCTGGTTCCCCAACCTTCTTCTTGGATCCATGTCTAAGTATTTAACCCTGCTCTGCCAAAAAAGAAACTAAGCAACCAAACCCCCTAACATACTACTGCAGTTCTCACATACGGTCAAGACTGGATCCCATTATCAAAAATCAATTTCAGAAAGAAGCAGAAGCACATGGAGCTAGCTGAAAAAATTTACAGCATGTGAAACATCTTATTTAACTTTAGAACTCATTCTGTGATGGGAATGAGTTATATATCCAGAAGACAATATTTTGAGAAAATTGTGGTATTTCAGCTAGGTGATACCTCTTCGACACTTGAAAAGAAATGCAAGACTTTCAGCAGGTTGAAGAAACAATAGATCCCTTATCTGTACCACAAAAGGGTGACATGCATAAACGTAAGTCCAGGCTTTGATAGCACCTTCTGTGGAACACCCAGTAACTTATTTTTAGCACAAAGAACCAGTAGTAAAGGAACTGCTGTGAGAGATCATTACTTGAAGTTTAGCAAAGACTTGGCACAACAACCAGAAAAAAAAAAATCTGATCGGTCTGCTCAAAGTCCTGTAGATGCACTCCTTTCAAAGCAGCTGAAGCTAAATTGCTTTTCTCTTTGATGGCCATTAAACCTGGGTTATGCTCCACTGATCAGCTGATCTAATGGAGAGGTCAATTTTCATGAGATGTGTTGGATAGGAGAGCCAAGGAGATGGGTCATTTTTCATTCAAGTATCTGGCTTTGGCTTTAAAAGAAATTGTCTTGCAAGAAGAGCGAGATAAACACAGAAAAGTTTAATGAATGTTCTAACCTCTTCCACTATAAACTTCAACTCCGTCACACTATTATGCTTTGCTTAATCTCGAGGAAATAACCTCAGAAAAAAACAGGGTGATGTCTGGACCGATCACAATTACAGTACAACAAATAATACACTCGCCAGTAATTTATCAAACATCCCATTTGCACTCCAGAAACTTTTTCCCATTCTCATCTCCTTGCCAAGCTCTAGTCGCTTCCCTGCAGAACACGGAAGAGATGGCTCGCTTGGGGATGGGGGAAGCAGGCACCCCTGCAGCAGCAGTCTTTGCTTCCCAATTCAGAAAAGTTTCATTCAAAGGAAGAGGTACAGACCTGAAAAGGGTAAAAGTACCAGCAAGTCAAAGCATCTGTTAGGTGAGAATCATGTGCACTGGGAGCATAAGCCAGTCTTACAAAATGCCAAACAATCACAACTGTCCTCTACAGCGAAGGGGAGAGGAGTCCTTCCCAGGGATACACAGAAAGGGATCTTTTCCCTCTAGATAATTGTGAGTTCTGTCACCCAGGGATTAGGTACAGGCTTTGCACACTGCCGCAGAACAAGGAATTTGGCTATCCAAATGGATTTGAGAACACACTTCGGAAATAATTTTGACATGTCAATTTCATCAGTTTCTTTTTTAAAGATCAAACGAGGATATTTCATTTAACAAAAAAGCTGGATGGATATTCTGAGATCCAGATAAGTAAAAATTCCAAGTTACATTCACTTATCTTAAATGAATTAGAGCAGTTAAAAAAAAAGTTCATAGGTCTTTGAACTACCCAAATACATTAACAGAACATATTATAATTAGACATGTATTTTGCCAAGGAGACTGTGTCAGAAACAGCAGAGTAGCACTTCTCTGCAAACATTTCTGGTCTAGCTGGTTATATCTACAAAACTAAAACTTTATGAGATTTATTCTTTGAATGAAATGTCAATGATAAACTAGGATAAAACTCAGTATGTAGCTAAAAGGTTCTTATTACATACCATTTAACTGTCACCATTTGGTAATTGCAATTACAAATTACTGTAACTTTACAGTCACCAATCTGAGATTAAATACTTGGGAAAAGTAATGAATAGGCACCCCAAAGTAAATGATCTCTGCCCTAGTTTGCTAATAATTTAGGCATTGAAATTCTTGGATAAAACAGACCAATGGGGTGGGTCGGGAAGACTGATACAATGAAAGAAAAGGAATTTGCTAGGAAATCCCAAATCACAGATTGTCACTTAATCGTCAAAGGACACATGAGAAATACCTCAAAGGCATGGACTATGCATGTGGAAGAGACCTAATGCTGTACATTATAGGCTGTATTTGACAAGCTCTGAAAGCCCGACAGACTTTTTCTCCATAGGGGTAAGTTAACCGGAAACCATAATTTTCAAGACAAATACAGTATTCTGGAACAAACACAGGAACAAAGGAGCATTCTGGACACACCAATTTCTTATTGCCAACTTAAGCTCCTGCCTCAAATGCTCACATGGAGCAGCACATGGATTGCAAAGGCAGAAACAAAAGAAACCCTATCAAAACACTACCCCACTCACTCTGCTGGGGAGATGATGATAAAGAAAATTAGCTACAGGTGACATAATAGCCCAGTTGGTTAGGACACTATTGGAAATTGCTCAGATACAGCAATGAGGAGATAAGAAGACTAGAATTGACAAGAACAGCATGGAGGGTAAAAGTATGCTTAAGGAGGAATTTATGAGATGAACATGATAGCAGCTTTGGAACAGGTGACGCTAAAATAATCCTGCTTGTAGAGCTCAGACTCCAGCCTGGCTCAGCATCCTCAGCGTTCAAGGGACACTGCTGTTCCTGCCGACAGCGCACAGAAAGAGCAGCCGGCACACCGGGTCCCATACAACTCCGCTTTCCAACAAAGTGTGAAATCGACATTTGGATTTGAAAGCCCTGTTTCAAAGCGCCCGAAATTTGTATCTGCAATTTTAATTGACTGAGAGATCCTTAAAAGGAGGGAGCTAAGCACAGCCTGCAGGTACACAATGCCTGACAGCCAGTGTTAACAAGGACATACTTAGCTTGCCTGAAGAAACAAACAAGCACAGAATTGATAACTATTTCATGAATGAGCTGTAACATGTTGTTTTAAAAAGATGCTGTCAGAAGAAAGATACAAACAAAACAACACATGTTATTGAAGGGCAGTTGCTATTATCTGGGTTATTAGCAAATGGAAAAAACTATTAAAGCAGAAACAGTGTTAGAAATCTAATTCACTTTTCAGCATTAACACTATTTACTGCTTCACCCTTCTCTTAAGTTGGAACAGAGGAAACGCACTAATCAATTTTCTGTCCTAGTCCTAGCACAATTTCTTAGCAGTGCCTGAAACTGTGGGTTTGGGCTGTATACTCAGAGCTTACAAACTAGACAGACGCGATCTCAACAGAGAAAAGGGGTTGGAATGGAAGTTTAGAAGAATGTTGACAACAATATAAGGCTCAGTTAATTTCATCATTTCTGGGGATAATTTAATCTTTCCTATAATTTATAGCTAATTTTTATTTTCCAGTTCCGTTTAGAGTGTCCAAAAATGATCAGGACTCTGGTGTGTTCAAAACTGTTCCCAGAAGAAAACACGCTCCCTCCCATTCACTAGCATATAGCTAGAGAAGATAGATAATGAATTTGTGAAACCAAATACCACCCCTCTCCCTAACTCCTTCTTTTCATAAAGTTCTCACGTCCCACTCAGGGGTCCTAAAGCAACTCTGTGGCACAGACAAAACCCTGCTCCTGAATCCTACTACTTTATCTAAAATTCCATTGCTTGTGCTCCTAGTCAACTCTAACATCTGTGGACCTTTTGAATGTAGGGGGCTATACAAGGGAAATGAAAGAGGAAGAGGTAACAAGGCATTTCGGGCACAAAGAGGACAAAAACATAAATTAAAACAAGGATTTAGAATTTTACTGACTTTTTATTTTTAAAGTTTGGAAGTGCTTCTGCTGAACTTACGTTTGTGTAAAATCACGAGCGTTTGAAGCACAGGATAAGCACTTTAAATGCAAGCCAAAGTAAAGCAATATACCCTTAGTACTATTTCCATTTAAACTGCTTAGCCACACACTTGCAGACATGAAACAATTCTGCTGAGGTCCTTCTCTACTCAGGAAATTCTTCCTGGGTCAGTGACCATCATTTAAAGGGCACATCTCAGCCCAATGTCCAGCGTGAATTTCTCAAATTAGCCTTCAGTTGCTGCCTCTGCAGTACACATGATTGTGCTCAAAAACCCTGAGCTTTTCAGAAAGGCACTTACACCCGTTTAACAATCAAAAAACAATACAAGAATATATACTTATTATATTTCACATGCTGTGCAACCACCAACAGGCCCTATAAAAGTGAGACACCATGTCCCTTGAAAGCTCTTTATTAGGCTCGTATGCCTTTCCGAGAGAGCTGCTGTGATTCAGCCCAAGTGACGGGGGCCTGGTGCAGGAATCATTGTAATCCCATGGCCTCTATTATATCTAGAAGGTCAGGAGAAATGATGCCTTCTGTCCTCAAACGCCTCTGCATCCGTAATATTGAGATAGGCATGGGAGAGCCTTTTGCGAAGGTTGGTTGAGATAAACATCCTAACAGCATGGCAGTGTTGGCTTAACCCCAAAGCTATGTCAGCTGTTTCTACTGTCCAGAGACCTTTGTGTACCAAGGAGGTGAAAGTCCTGCCAACATAAGAGGCATCTACTACAGAGTCTGCCCCGCCATCCCTCCTTGAAACTCACCTTTGCAGTGACACTTCCAAACCACTCAACACCCGCGAGGCTGCTGGTGTGCTATCGCTGCAACTTCCCAACCAAATCATAATCTGCTCTCTATCACCTTGCTCTCCTTCCATCTGTTTGCTGTGGCCTCTCTCAGGCGTTCATATCTCTGAGCAGTTCGGGTCAAGGACCATCTTTTCATTTTGCATGTGGTAAGCGCTAAGTACTCCAGGTCTTTTACCTTCAAATAGGACCTCCCCCTCTCATGGCAATGAACACTGTAATAAATCACCACAACCAACAGCCCTGAGGACTGGTCCAGCTACGAAGAAGGACTGGAGTAGCCCATGTCAGCCTCAAACCCCTTCAGGTTATCCACTCCTCACTTGTTGCTCGCAGCACAGCAGGGATGCTGCAGTGACTTCAGAGCAGTTTCATGGGCATCCCCCAACCAGAATCATGACATACGCCTTGTAGACAAAGACAGAAAACTGTCCCTCCTCCTGTGTCATGCCCTCGTCCCTTTGGACACCGCTTCCATCAGCTCAGCATGGTCAGCACTGGAATCTTTGGGTCTGTGCCACGAGTGAGCAGAAATTCCATCAAGTAACTAATATGGATTTAAAAATAACTTTACACGCATTTCCCACCCCTACCCCTAAAAACAACAGCAGCAATAAACCCCACTATTTTCTTATTTCACTGCCAGATATCTGATAAGCTGCAGCACCAGCTTAAGTCCCCATTTTTCTTCTTTCTTTAATTAAAACAAAATAAACCAATCTTCTTCGGTCATCCATGATTTTAAAAAGCAAAACAAAAAAAGAAAAAAAAAGTTGGGAAAGTACATTGGGGAGGTTATTTTATCCTGTTCTAGTACACTTAAAACTCCATTTTCTCCAGAGAAATAAGTTAAATAGAACATAATTCTTCTATTTACTTTAGAAATACCAAGTGACGGCTTGAATCAGACCTTAAGAGGGCATCATCTTCCCCCAAAGTGCTTAAACTGATGTCCTCTCCCCTGCTCTACATCAGGCCAGCTCTGTTTGCCCACTGCAGAACAGGTAGTACCTTTCTCCACTACTTCACCTGCCTCCTTTGATCCTAGCCTCTCCAGAGCAGGATCCATCTCCTACATATGTGTACTGTACCTACCTCGACAGGTCTACCTCCATGAAAAATTTGGCATTCCCAGATATTTGCTGGTGTCCCATGCAGGGTCTTACCACTGTTAAACTCAAGGCATGTTCATGGTTTTTTATGGCATTGCAAGATACTGAAGCAAAGGGTTGCAACGGGATCTAATTTGACTCTCTGGGAAGTCCTGTCTGTTTACTCTTTTATGGACCCCCAAGAACTTGGCCTTGAATATTGTGCACAGAGAGGCCCATATTTAGGAAAAGGTGATAAGTACATGAGCAAATTCTTCCCTCCAGGATGGCATTTAAGCACATCCTTAGCTGGACGTACAGCATGTGTTTCAGTGTTGTCCAAAATAGGGCTGATTTCCCAAACTAGTGCTGCAATTTTTAGGCAGGACCTATGCTGCCAGTGTAATTTTGATTTTTTTTTTTTTTTTCCTCCTAAATCATTTGTTTTACTGTCACTGCCTGCACAAGGAAAGGCTTGTAACGCAAACTTAAAAACATAGACAGTCTCTCTCTTGTACTTTCCAGTTTCAGTCTCATGATTTTTAAGCCAGCCTGGTGATTTTGAGTTCCCTGACACTATCCTCGCTTTCCAAGACTGGGGTTCAGACATGTTGCCTGGAAAAGCAAGCACCAGCCCAGGTTTTGTCGCAGACCTGCCAGCGAATCATTCGGTAGCACACTTAAATCAGCCACAAACCAGCTGGCCCAGCCTGCAAGGGAGCGCGCTGGGCTGCCGAAATTCTTCTCCTGAGCGGGTATAAAACTGAGTCGTGTCTGCTTGGGGGTAGGAATACTGCAGGGTCTTTTTCACAAGCATGCCCCAGTGATCGGGAACAAATTCTTTCCTTTCAGTCTATCCCCCTGGTTTCTATGCACAGGGTTATGTCTGTATAAATATTCTAGGGACCTGGGACTTGGAGGCTGAGGTAAGGAGGAGGAAGCCAAAGAAAATACATTTTAACTAGCAAGGACAGTCGCTTCTCCTCTTTCTGTCACCTTGTGGGCTTTTGCAATAGAAGAGATATTTTATTTGTATTTAATAAAGCCCAGCGGTAGAGCTGCTTATGAATCAAGCCGCATCATGCATGGAGCTAGAAAAAATATATATTGGGATTTTCTAGCTCGCTAGAGTTATTAATCTGGCTCAAAGCCTGCAGTAGGATTTAATATATTAAGTGAAATTGCAGGCCTTTGCCCCTGTCTTTTCGCTAAGACAACAACATACATACGCCATATTAGATTCCATTTTTTGTACATTTCAGATAAGGAGTGGATTAAATAATGAATGAGATTCCCATTAGCTTGAAATTTTGCTTATTTCAGGCAACCTTCTCCTCCCCCCCTTTTTTTTTTTAATCAAAACGACTCCATGGTGGAATATTTTTGCATTGATTTGAAGGGATTTTTTTAAGCGCTTATTAAATTTGCATTTACACATCTGACAATACTATTTTTTTTTTTTGTCCCAGACACTGAACACTGCATTAAAAAAAAAAAAAAAGATAAAGAGAAACCCACCCTGCTTTCATCTTGAGTCGTGTGAAATATTTCTCTGGCAGAATGTGTGAAGATAGGAAGATCTTTGGGATTCCCCATTACTTGACAAAGTCAAGTGAAAGACCAATGTGGCTTTGGTGGGCATCAGATGAAGGTCACTGTAATTGATATGAGAGACAGAAGACACCAGTGGTTCCCATCCTACTTACTCCTACAAAACTTGTATGGGATTGTCCCTTGCAAAATACATTCTGGTATTCTCACCAGAATAGTGACAGTCCCATCCCAGCGCCCTCCATGACCTTAACTACTGGCT
The DNA here is from genome assembly GCA_013397275.1 of Burhinus bistriatus. NCBI lineage: Eukaryota > Metazoa > Chordata > Aves > Charadriiformes > Burhinidae > Burhinus > Burhinus bistriatus. The sequence continues at coordinate 219,014 of VYXH01007201.1, read as the reverse complement.
TTCCACCACCTTACTAAGATGTCTTTCCTTGGGTTGGTGTTGGAAAATTCCTGTTAAGTTCAGCAAGCACTAATATAGAGCTGTGTAGTGAATCAATCCCAGGCTGGAAAGCAGAGGTGATGGCTTCAATTTCTTTACCAACTAAGTAGCAAGTTTTCCAGTGTCGTTCTGAATATAAACCCCTGCCACAAGAAGACAGCCACATCTTGTGCTTGAGCTGCCTAGGAAAAAGTTCTACCAATCTGTTTTTCTTTAGAAATGTCAGCAATAGATGACCAACAATTGGCTTACGCAACACTTGACCAGGCAACACAGTCAAGGTCTAGCCCAACTACTGCTAGAGTACCAAAGCCAGTTACACTTGGACAAGGATTTTTACCCATCTCTACTTCTCATATTGGAGGGATGACTTTCCCATCTTTGCACTAAGCCTTTTCTCAAATAGCAAGGCAGGGTGGAAAGCAATCCTGCCCTATTACCTAGAAACACTGGGTGCAGGAATCAGCTTGCCACCATTTGCCCCTTCTCACTATCAAAATGCTATATAAATATTTATCGTCGTTATCTTACCTTTAACAAAATTCTCCTGACATTCAGTTGAAAATTCCCTTTGCTTAATTTCCTACTACAACTTCTAGTAAATCTCCCTTTGTACCATCATAAGCAGTTTATCTCCTGCCTTGGAATTTACATCCTTGCAAATATATGGAGATAAATATCACCTTCCCTTCCTCCCTCCCCCAGCCCCATCATCCCTTAGCCAAGCTGTACATATTTGGTTCTTTTAATCTCTCCTCATAAGTCAACTCTTCACAGGCTCTTCATCATTTTTGTGGCTCTTGTCTGAACTCACTCCAATTTGCCCACACCGTACTGGTGAGAAGATGCCAAAATGGCAAAAATGGGATGAGCCACTTTCCGCTCTATGTATCGCAAACTTGCTACTGACACTGTGCAAGGATCCCTCCATAGCCCGTAGGGCAGGTATCCTCGAGGCTGCTTCCTCCATCATGGTATTTGGCTGACAGGAAAAGATGCTCTGAAACTTCATGTGAAAATAGAGATGTCCTAGCCTCATAGCAGTCATGGATTATTTTTTTTTTTCCTCTCCCATTATTTTTTTCTGTTTTCCGCCACAAAAAAGTAGCTGGAAAAAAGTGTTTTCTACGTTAATAATAAAAACCTGAAAACATTGGTGTAACTGAGAACATAATATTTTCATCAACATCTGGCTCAATCAAAAAAGAGGTGATCCAGTGTTAGGAATAAGAACTGATGAGTATGCTATCCTAGGGAACAACCAGACTTTGTTCCTCTCTTCTCCCCTTAAATTTCCTTTCGGACCAGGACAGTGCAATTCAGTGACAAAGGAAACTGTCCTGAGTGACTGCATTTCTCCGCATTTTAGGGAGCTGGAGGCTTGGTTCACTAGAGCAGATAAAGCACTGAGATCCCCAGCCAGGCGCGCAAATCCTTTCTTAGCTATTGGGATATATTGGCTTTTCTCCGGCTTCTTAAAGCACAAATGCAGTCAGCACAGTAATGACCTACCACCCAACACATAATTGTATATTTTTACCATTGCAACATCCTCAAAATCTTCCTTTTGAATCAGAAAATCTCTGTGCTGGGTGCCGTACAGGCAAGGCACAGAGCAAACAGCCATCGGCCATCCTGCACACACTCAAACTTTGTTTCAGCTCACTGTCAGTCAATGGCTGAGGTGTGCAAAAGGACAGTTTTGGTCAGCCTGAAAATCAGTGATTTCTGCATGGTGGCAGCTGACTATGGTTACTGGAGTTTTATTTACAGCAGTATGAGAGCTTTTTAATTGTGTAGGAAATAAAACACCAAAGGACTCCTCCCGTCTCTCCCTTATTTGCAGCAGAAAGATTTAGTTTACAAATCTGTCCTGTAACACTTCCTTTGCACTTTTATTTTTCCACCAAAAGATATACTGGTTATTTACAAACACAATTAAATGTGGAGAGGAGGGACTGTAAATTGCAGGGATTCAAGAGGAAGGTCTACCAGGCAGGCCCAAATTTAAAAGCTGGATTCAGTGAGTATAAAGTGTGGCAGTTCCCATGCTCTTCAGTGCATAACCATTTTGCAGAAATGGAGAGAACAGGATGAAAAGCATGAAAAGTTGGGGAAAGTCAGGACACCTGGGTTCTTTTTCATGTCTCACTCACTGTGTGATAATATTAAGTCATTTATCGTCTTTGGGACTCAGCTCTTCTGCACCTAAAAGCCAGACCTTCCCTCCACACAAATTTTGGGAGGTAAATCATATGTGTAAGAGCGGGTCAGGTGAAAGGAGAATGAAAGACCTGTCTCTTTGCCTCTCCCTCTTCCTCCTTGGCCCAAATGGGGGTCTTATAAGCGTTCAGATGCATTCAGAAACACATGCCGCAACACAAGGGGTGGTTTATATCTGCAGCTGGGTTAAATTTCCCACTCATAGGGGTAGCCAGGTCCCTTCTGGGGTCTGGATGTTTCTGTCCTCTCCCAGGGTGTCATCGTGGACTTACGCCCACAGCTCACACTACTCTTTGGATCAGAAGTTCTCACACATTTCCACGGATGCCCTCCTTAGCTGCAGTCCCCAAACCCGCATTTGTATTGGGGTGGATAAAAGCCTCCACGTTACAACAGCCAGAGGAGAAGCCCACTGTGCACTGTGCTCTCTTGAGTCCCAGGGCTCGCTCCACTAATGGGCACCGCCTGGTCTTCTCGGGGCAGGCCAACTGTCAAAACCAAACATGGCATGATTTGGAAATAAAAGCCAGAGCAATTGTGTTAATATCTATTAATATCTGAGCCAGAGAGACTGTGGGTCTGGGCAAGGCATTCCTGAGGTGGCAGCTGCGGTAGCTGTCCTTCTTAAGGACAGCTCAGCAGCAGCAGTTTGGAAATCCAAATCTTCTGATGGATCCACTCATAGACTGCTGGACTCTAATTATCCATCAATTAGATACGTCTGGTCCTGCCTCGCAGCTGAACAGACACTCTTTTCAAGATCCCTTCCAACTAGTGCACTGTATTAGGATTTTCTTGATAATGATTATCTGTGACGTAAAGCTGATATATAGAGCAAGAAGGGATGGACAGACAGAAAAAAATGATTTCAGTTTGAATGAGAGCTGGGAAAAAGGTCAGTGAGAGCAACAAGGTGAGCAGAAGTTCTTTGCACTTCCAGATTTTGAGCAAACAGTTTCCTTGTATTTCTTCCTCCTTTTCTTGCAGAAAAGAGAGACCCCTCTCTAAAACTCAAAGGCAGCAGAAGTCTTTTGTAAGAAATCAGGAAAAGAGTGATAAATATGGCTTAAAAGCAAAGGAGCTGAGCTGGCAACTACTAACAGATTGTTCAAAAACTGCTATTCACCCAAAAGAAAGGGATGGGAGGAGGGTGGGAGTGAGTGAAGGGGGAATCCACTGAAATGAAGACAAACAGATAAAAGTAACTGTCATCTGCTTTCATTCTGTGTTCACGATGAGCTCCTGTTTCAAGCTCCAGTGTGCCAGGCTTGTTTTTCAGTTTAACCCCAGAAAAAGTACTGTTGTCAAAATCCCCTCTGCCGCAGCACCACAGCCTTGCCGGAATGTCCCACTCTCCATGAACAAGCTGTGTTTGAATCTAAGACTGGGACAAGAAAAGATGTGGCTCCTCTGACATGCTCTGGGGGAGCTCTGGGCAGCCCCCTCTGTGCCTGGACCCATCACTGTCCCTCTGCATGTGTCCCAGTAGCTACCTTGAGGTGCTTTGGGTGGTATCTGGGGAAAGCAAGGGAAGGACAAGGAGCTGGAAGAGCCTTACTCTCTACTGTTTTCTCCTTTCCCCCCACCACCTTCGTGGGCAGCGGTGGAAGAAAAGATCTACTGACTGATCAGCCATCCCAGGGTAGAGCAGTTATCCAAGCTCCAGAACCTTAATGGGGAAGATCATGTCTCCTGCTCTGCCTGCAAGGGCAGAGTGCACTTTTTGTGCCCTGGATGTTGAAATCGGAGAGGACACTAGGTCCACTGCAGTCAAGCAGAAGCTGCTGCTAAGAAGGACAGCAATGGAGATGAGCCATCCTCTATTCTTCCTGTCAGACATCTGACCAAGAGCAGACCCTCATAGCACGTATATCTATCCATCCCAGAAAGAAGGAAAAATTGTTCATATTAGGCCATACAATCCATGCTGTCTGGTACAGGGTTTACTGTCCTTCCTTCATCTTGTCCAGACAATATCTGCATTTTTCACACCAGCACTGTGTTCTGAAGGGTAGGATGAAGTATGCTGCGCCACAGGAACAAAAGTCGGCCTGATAATAAATGGCACCTGGAAAAGCTGTGGGCTGGGACTACTGGATTTCAAGGGAGGCATCAGTTCAAAGCCTACAGGGAGCTGTGACCACCGTCCTGCACAAAGGTGACACAATGGGCGGAACTGTTCTTTTGAGTGATGCAAAGCCTCTCAGGATGCTACTAAGAAGTGACTTGGTAGTTCCTCATCACTGTGGTCAGCAAGTGGTAAGTCATCCTCACGGAGTTCTTATCAAAACAATTTCATCTTGAATTTGGAAAGAAAAATATATTTAGCCACAACACTGATAGAGGAGACTCTAAAAAAAGTAAAAACTTTTTTTTTTTTAAAGGCAAGCTCAGAGGTTCACCATCAATTTCTCCCAGGAGGTCCTTTCAACATTCCTTGCCTCAGTTTCCCCACTCACACAGTAGGGAAGTAGCAATTTCCACTCTCTCCCCAAAACCTTAGCAGCCTACATTATATTGAAGACTATAATTACCATCAAACCCTAAGGAAATTTGCTACTGTTCTCATCAAGTTGCATATTTTTGCCTTTCTTAAGCAAAGTACTCCATATTTTCCAAATACTTTGAGATCTTCAGATAGGTTTGCAGTACGGAAATATTTTATGACGTGAGAATACCTTATTACTAAGTTTTTCTTGTTTTCACAAAGAAAAGACTGGGTGGAACCACAAACAGAATAAATCAGCAAAATTCTGCTGTTGTCACTGTTGCAATAATCAAATTATTATACACAGGGAACACTTGGCCCCTTGGATCTAATCACTGCAGTTGTCTCTTAACCTACTTCACTTTTGTTTTAAACACACCTTTGCAGGTCCTGCAGGGACCCTGCTTGCTGGCTCCCTGGTGGAAAATTGTCCTGCTTTTGTGAAGTGTGAAAGCAGCTTCTTTCCCTGCATGCTTCTCTATTATTTGAAGCTAAGCCCCCGGGAAAATACACAGCTTTTCAGATCAGACCCAAAGGAAAGTATGTCACCAGGAGGAAAATTTTGGCATACTTCAAAATACCCTATGGCATTATTTTTAATCTCTGCAAAAGGGTTAATGGCTTCCCCCTTGAATTCAAGGTTCCAATGCCCATTTATAAAGGTCATCATAAATTGCTACAATTATCAGTTTCTCATCCCACAGCAGCTTTGTCAATCTGTCCATGGCTCCTTCCCAATGAATCCTGGTTCAAGCTTCACTCCTTGCCTTAGTAACGTTCGGAATATCCAACAAATGAGGATGAAATAATGAAAACAGCAGTGCTAGACCCAACTAATTATTCCCCAAGCCCAGCACCTATTTCAGACAGTAATCAGGAGATGTTTATGGATGAAGAAAAAGAAAGAGCCCAAGTCAATCCCTCCCAGTCAGAGCCTCTTATCCTCTGGATATCAGCAATTATGGAAATTTCTCAGAAACAGGTTATGTGGGTAATCATATCTGAGAGTCACCACAGATTCCTTCTCTGGAAATTTGCCTAGTCTGAATTTACCTAGTACTTTTATTTATTTATTTATTTATTTAAACCTCCCACTCCAGAAATAGTTCTGGACCTTCATAATGTCCTGCAACAACTAGTTCCACATTTTGATTATTGCTTCGGAAAGATTTCTTCTTTTCAATAAAGCAACTTACGCCTTATACTTAGATCTTAACATCTTTACTCTAAACTATCCCAAAGTTGTTGCTTTGCTGGAGCCTCGCTAACTTTTCCTCTGTTTGCTTCAATGCACTCAGGACTGACTGTACATATCCTGGGTCTTTCAGTGATGCTGGTATTTTTCAGGGACATGGCATTTTTCTAAGCTAAGCGACACATCTTTCATATACTGTGATATCTTTGGAAATAATAATTGCTTTCTCAAAGTACGAAGACAAACTAATGAAGCTTGGCTTGCTACAGACTTGTATCTTAGGCCTCCCATGCTCTCCCATCTCAATAACCCAACCTCTTCCGTAAGTTCCACTATGTCCAAAAGACCGTGAGGTCTGTAGCTAACGTAGGGTACCACGCACGCCAGTTGCGTTGGCTGGTACGTGGGTGCAGATTGGACAGCTGCTGCCCTGGCTGAACTCTTCCCACCACCCTCCTCAGCAGGGAAATGCATTTGTATCCCTTTTCTCTGCCAATTTTTGCACAACTAGTGGAACTGCAATTATCATCAGAACCTTCTGGGTTTTTTAAACGTGGCTGAAGCAAATCGATAGGTTCAAAAATATCATGGAGGAGTATAGACGGAAACGGGGGTAGTGCGGAAGCAGGTGAACAAACAGATGTGGGTGGACTGTGTGACTGAATAAGCTGTGTTTTCTTTGGAAACAAGACCAAAAACATTGCTCAAATCCAAGCAAAATGAAGGTTTGCCTCACTCCATTCCTCCCACCAGACCACTCAACTGGAGCCAGTCTCAGTGTTTACTGAATGCACTCACAGTCTACTGCGGTTGGGCAAGTGACAGCAAGAAGGAGCAGATCTCTAGCCTTTTCTGCAGTGTGGGGTGAGCCCCTCACTCACGGCTTCACTGAGGAGCAAATCCTTCTTCCCCCTTATGGATCTGGTGTGTCTCCTCTCTCTACACCCACTGACATTTCCTACTGAAGAGGAACAGCAGAGATGAAATTTCAATGATAGCACATTTCCTTACCATGAAGGTCCAAGTGGGCAGGGAAAGGACACATCCCCTTCCAATATTTCCAACTATGGAGGGTTCCCTATCAGTGTATTTCCATTTTTTAATTCTTTGAGTGGGTCGATATTTGGGTGGGTCAGTAGGGAAAAGAAGGGGTGTGAAGAATTTAATCCTGTCTGTTTGCCAAAAAGGAACACAAAATCTGCTCCAAACAGAAACAGACAGATTTGAAAGAAAAATGAGAGAGAAGGAAAGTAAAGAAGGCTTGCGGTGGGGGGGGGTTGGGTAGTCTTTTTCATAGCTACTACTAATGTTCAGGTTGAAAGGACTGCAAGAAAAAAAAAATCACCATTAAGAATAAAGATTTCAAGCTAAGATATTGAGTGGTCTCAGCTCCCACCATGCCCAGTTGTAGGATCACACAACTTGTCCCTCTCTGAGGTTCTGCTATTTGAGACATTTCTTCAGGGTCTAAATACGAAAGCAATAAAAGCAGTTGATTATGGTGGCAATGATGAGTCAGGAGGATCCTTTTCCTCTAACACTGAGCTTTATTATAGTAAGGAAAGTAGTATTATCTCAACAATGGTTCTGTCTGTACCCCAAATCTTCTTGCCTCATTTCCTGCTACAGGTTTAAAGCAGCAGCTCGCATCCTTCACAGGTCCCTCCCACTTGCAAAATTACCACCAGAATCAGCAGGTCCTGTTTCAGATAATCGTTGTTTCTGCCCTCTTTTCTCTCAGTCTTTCTTATCCCCTCTATCAGAAAGTGTAAAACAATGGCCCTTTAGGTCAAAATCTTTTGTTTAAATCTCTGAAAGATGAGACTCAAAATGGATTTTAAAAAGGTCAGAGATCTAAGCTTCCAATTCTCTGTGAACATGAAAAGGCTGAATCCGCTCCAAGACTCCGCTGAGCAGAAAGACATGGGGATGGGAAAAAATTTACATGGAACTGCTGTTACTGAATCTGGTTTATCATTTTCCCCCTCTTCCCCACCTACAGCCTCCATATAGAGGCCACAGCAGCTTCCCTCTGCAACTCAGAAAAATCAATAGTGAATGGGGAAATTTCTGTTCTTCCTCTCCATGTTGCACTCCCTATTCTCTTTTTCTGTAGTGGCAATGCAGAATACCCCACTGAGGTACCTGTCCTTAAAGACAGCTAAAGCTAGAGGGAAGGGGAGGGGGTAAGAGGGAAAAAAAACCCTGAAAATAAAAGATAGGGAGGAAAAAAAAAAAAAAAAAGCTGGAATCATCCAACAGGGAACATATTTCACAGGCTTTAAAGTGTTCAAATCACAACTGTACCTGATTACCATGAAGTACATCACTCACTTTAGAACCAAATTTACCCACTCAAACTTGGTGTTCTTTCCCTGTTTATTACTGTAAGTTATTGCCCTCTAAAATGCTGACTCATGAAACTCAGCTTATGGAAAATGTTCTATGTGTTAAGGCAGCAAATCCTCACACCATCTCTGCTGCTGCAGTTCGTGTCTCTCCTACTACAAGCGTCAGCCAGGACATAAAGCAAGGGATTTGGTACTCCTGGTTTCTTATTCTTGCTTCTAACACTGATGATTTATGTGATATTGGGCACAATACTCTAAATTAGCCTGCCCCTTTATCTACCCAGTTGTCTATAAAATGAGAATTGAGCACCCAGTACTCTCAAAAACAAATATTAAGACATACTGAATTGCTTTCCTCAAAAACGATGAGGCTTTTATATTTTTTTTTCTTAATTTTAAGACTGTACAGGTTAGAAATTTATTTCTAGAAAAGATGTGAAATGGAAACTCAGCTTCTTATGTAAACACATTTCTAGCAGGTGAAGCTTTATGGAAGGTCCCAATATCATCAGGCAGGTGAAAAATATACACAGAATCAGAGAAGGGGAGAAGGAGAAACAGCAAATCGGAAAGCCTTTCCTCAACAGAGGAGTCGTCAGGTCTCAACAGTTAATGTTATCAAAAGTGCTTTGGAAGAATCTCAGGAGAAAGGTGTAAAAAAAGTGTACAATGGTTGTTATTTGCTTTCTGAAAGCTAAATATCACATATTAAAGGCCAGAAATTCACGAGTCCAGAAGGGTTTAGGTACCAAGAGGGTATCTCTTCCAGCCAAGCCCAGACAGACTAGAACAGGGAAGACTTACTATTTACATCTACTTTACAATTAAGCAACAGTACAAACGTAATACCCCAGCTTCCCTTAGCTCAGTGCTAAAGCTCCTGGTCCCAATCCTGCATGGGCTTCCTGTACATACTTAACTTGGGTTTCATTGAGTTCAAAGGGATTACTCATGCGTGTAATGTTATTCATACGAGTGAGTGCTCACTGGATCCAGGGGGGGAAAAAGCAACGCTTTTCAAAGATTCAGAATATTCAGCAGCCTTTATTATTAATTATCACTCTGATTTACTTTTCATTTAATATCATGCTGCATTTCTTCGTCATATTTTATAGACACACACACAGAGATCAGAATCTGCTGTTGCGGATTTCAGCAGGAGCAAACCCAATAAACTATCACAAGAAAAACTCTTCTACACTTTAATTCTGGAGCAACAAAACCCAGGAAGCCCTACAAATCACACCTGAGATAGATAGACCTTCTGAGTGACTTTTAGTCACCAGGCGTCTGGATTAGATCTGGCTGGGAAATGGATTTTCCTATATATTCAGATAAAGAAAAAGAAAGATTGAAAAAACAGCATTTTAATTGTATTAAGTCTATGGGAAACATCAATTTTTCATTGAAATTCAAAATAATTTTTTTGGCCAAAACTTGATTTGCTTCTCCACCATTCCCTTTTAATTTATCAATGTTAAATCAGTATTTTCATGAAAAAAAGCCTTTTCATAAAAACCTAGCTAAGTCAAATACCTAGTTACTCCAAATACCACTTTGATGGAACGTTTTTACTAATCCTTATTTGGACACTACTTACAAATAATTCTCTGCTTCCTTTTTGAGGTCTTCTTCTCAACCTTTCCAACTGATACCTTTTCTAGTAGGAAGCTGGAAGAATCAGACGTACCTCACTTACTCTGCATGGGCGCTCACCGTTTTCTCAAGCTTGCCTTGTTGCTCTGCCGTAGCTGATCTATGGTCTTACACAGCTTAGGAATAGTAGAACACAGTTTTTTCAGGGGTAAGGGGTAATGGATATTATGTCTGTAATGGATATTCTGAAACGAGCCTTCTTTCAGAAATATGGGAAAACGTCATTTGCAGTGACAAACTTGCCTGTTGCCACAGCCAGGCTGAGGATCCTACACTCCTTTGTCAGCACTCAGAACGTGCTGGTGATATGGGCCATCTGTAATCGACAAGGACTGGGTGTTCCCTGTGGACAAGCAGTTGGGGTTACTGCCTCTTCCCAGTGTGCAATACAGGCAGATATTCCCACTCATGTTTTATACAAACTCGGGTGGACAAATTGTGTTCTCTGCAGGAAAGATCATTGCGTTTCTGCACTGCGAGTGTTCCCCTAGGAGAGCTTCTTGCTCTCCACTGACCATACAGGGAAAGCAGGGACCTCTAACGCCGGTCTATGCAAACACTCCTTCCTGACCCTCCCCTGAAAGGTGAAGCGATCTGCCCAGGTTACGCAGTAAGTCAGTGGAAGCCTACATCTTCTGGGTCCCATCCCGGTGCCTTCTCCGCAGCTTTATGCTCTTCCCTTTGTTTTAGCTGATGCCCTCTAAACCAACAAGCCCAACTTCCAGAGCCCTCCTGGCCCCGTCTGTCATCCCAGCTGAAAGAAACTCCGTTCAGGCTGTCCAACTTGGGCCAGCCCGAGCAAGCGGAGCTCACAGATGGTTAAATGCATTTGACATTTCACTGCAGGGCCTGCAGCAGAAAATCCTTGCCTGCTGTAGCCGGAGCCCCGGATAGTAGCGAATCAAGGCTCATGGATCCAACGCTGTGTGTGCACACTCTGCTGTGAGTTAATATTATTGGCTCGCCCCTCAATCATGCCTTTTCCAGCTAGCTGCTCCTGTCAAAGCACATCTCATTAGGCCTGAAGGCTCAATGAAATGGAAATTCATGTTTAAATTTAAAAACAACATATTGACCCTGGGAGCCAGTGATGTCTACATTTTTAATAACTTACTGAGAATAAAAGGAGTGTATGTGTATGGAGGAAGGGGGAGGGCTGGGCAGCAGGAAAAAGAGGGAATGAGTGGATAGGGCAAATAGCCAGCCAAGGACTCTGGTCTTCTCTGCTTCCTTCCAGCTCCTTTCTCACTTTATTTGTCCCTCTTGCTGCGTGGAAAAGAGCTGAGGCTTCGCTTAAAGGGACCTCATAGCCTCAGCAGCAGAGCGTGTCCATAATCTTATACCAAAACAATGAGGGAGGCAGAAAAGCATTGTTTAGTGCCGCTTGTACACATACATACATGCGTACCCATCCGCAGGCACGTGCACACACACGGGTGAACCCTGTTCCCCAAGCCCCGAGCACCCCAGCGAGATGCGTTTTGTTTGTACAGAGAAGCAGCGTGCTGAAGAGCGCGAGTAAACACAGAGCCTTTTGGAGGAGGATGTGAAGACAGCCGTGCTGCATGTGACTTGCCATGTGGCACCAACCCCAGCCCCCTACGCCTCGTCATTCCCAGTCAGCGAGGCACGTATAAGCTCCTGTGCTCCTTCCACCATGCTGGTTAGGTAACCTGGGGGGGAGAAGCAGAGACAGCATGTCTTCTCCTCTGTGATTACAGGAGGAGTGATGCTCGTTCTGCTGGGCTTCGGTGTTTCTGCTAGCACCCAGGGAGCCGGGGAAGGGGAGGTGAAGGTGGGAGGTCCTCTTATTGTGTGATCACTGTGGACCCCATGGCAGTGTTTTTTTGAAAACAAGCAATCTGACAACGTCATCTTGGCTTGCATCCAGCCTGGGAAATCACACGCTGCACAGATAAACCCACTCTGGCTGCTGCGTCTCCAGATGGAGACGGGTCGCTGTGTTGCTGCACGGTAGCAAGAGGCTCCTGGTGCAAACTACATCTCAGCAGGAGGTGAAAATCAAGACTACCCATTTTTGGGAGGAGCACAGAAAGAGAAATTTACAGCAAGCTTTGAGATCTTTGGATGGAATTGCTGTAGATGAGCAAAGCATGCCTGTCTAACAAGGGAGATCTGAAATCAGTTTCAAAAGAGCTCAGTTGTTTCTCCTATGCTATCTTCACTTTCTCAGCACAGTATTGCTGGTGTACTGAGCAGTCCTCTGGTGATGTCTCTGGTCTGTAGCTCAGCCCTAGTCACCTGTCTGGCTCAGAGGGACATGCTTGTCTGTGTACCAAGAACCTAAACAAAACAGGATTGAAGGCTTCCTGACCTACATTACTGTTGAAAGATGTCCACTGCAATTCAAACTAAGCTCTAAACTTTATAGGCATGTGAATTCCTCAGGTTTTTGCCTCATGTTAACGTGAGATCTCCTGTGGTCTACAGTTCACCCCTCTGTTGTCTTACAATTCATCCTCCAATCCTTTTTTTTAGACTGCTTACCATTAGCCCTCAGTTCTGCACTGCCTTTCCTAACTTCCTTCTTTGCAGGCTTTGACTACTTTGATAATTTCCCCTGCATTTTTCATTCTGACACTGATGGTTTTTGTTTCATACTGTTGTCATTTTCCAGATGTATTCAAAGACTCTGTTCAAAGAGTTTAAGGCCAAGTTTCTCTGTCTTACCTCCTTGACATCACACACCACAATTTCCACTCACTTACTGAACACCTTGCTCTTGGCTAAAGCACCTTTTCTAGGAAGGCATCCAAATCTTGATTTGAAAACTTCAAGCAATGAAAAATTCACCAATTTGAAGTTATGACAAAGTTCAATTACACTCACTGATTACAAAAAACAGCATACCTTACTTATCATTTTTGTCTGGCTTCCTTTCACAGGTGTTAGTTCTTGGTGTCACTTTCCCTGATAAGCTAGAAAAATTTTGTTGTTCATATCATCTAAGTTATGACACTCTTAAGCACTTTTCACCTTCTGCAAACCTGCTCCGTCTGCCTCACCTTCTCCTTTATGGCTCAGAGTGATTCTCCATGCCTGACATCTTTTTCCTGATGTCTCAGATACCACCACAAGCCCTCACTTGTTGTTCCCCAGCACCCAGGTGTCCTGGTAATGTGTGGTTTACATACATAAGGATGTATGGTGGCCTTTCAGACTGGTGTGCAGGGGCTGTGAATCCTCTCTGCAGGCCGGGTACCAGATACCTTGGAGCCCCTTCAGACAGGAGCCTACACATCTTACCAAAAGGCTACAGAAGTCCATGGAGCTACTTCTGCGTCCCACCCAACCCTGAGGCCTCACGTGCAAGCAGGAAGAGAGGGAGGGGGCAGAAAATCTGCAGGGGTCACATGTGAATGCCATTAAATAGCCCTTAGGTTTCTATTTTATTTATTAATTAAGCTAGATGAGGAGTGCAAAAAGGGATGGGGGTACTTTGTTTCTCAATTTGTGTCTATTATCTATTGAAATTTGACATAATGTCTCCACAGTTCCCCTTAATATTCCACTGTATATAGAATGTGACTAGCTCCCCCATCTAATGTGACAGCTTAGGAAGATTAAAAAGAAAAGCTAAACTAGCAGTAGTTGGAGATGAGGAAAAGTAGCACATTTATGAATAATTTCAGCTGAATTCTAACAACATTGCATTCCCTGGACAGGACACATTTATTATCTTATTCACCATGACTACTGCAACATTAGTGATTTGTTACTGAATCAATTATTAATTCATATGAGTGAATAAGGCTCTGTCACTTAACTCTTCAGCTGGTCGTGCCCAATATATACTGATTGCGATTTTTAACTCTGTTTTCTCTACCCTTCAATCTTACTCCTTATCTTTATCTTCCCTGCACATCCACAGTGAAACAAAATGATGCTTTCCATTTCAGAAATCCATTTGACAAGAGCCACTTGTTTTCTTTTTAATTGTGAGTCTCTCCCCTGCAAAGCTCCTCTTTTGACACAGCAACTTTGTACCCAAATGGCCAAGGAGGCAGTCTCAGGAACTGGTTGGGTAAGACTTGATCTGTGAAAAAATGGTCAAAAAGATCAGTCAAATCATCTTTCCTCAAAATCTTCTTAGGTTCCCACTACTGAAGTTGCAGGAGCAAGACTTTTAAATGGCTTGAGGTGTTTGGTCACCAGGATATAAAGCATGCTACAACAAAACAGGTAGATGGCAGGTTTTATTCTCCAACAGTGAGATACAGGAACAGATGAGCTCATGGACTCAATCAAGGCCATCAACCAAAGCAGAAGCAAAGATACGAGTAATACCCACACCGCCCTACCTCACGCTTACAGCTAATACACCTCTGTCTGTCAGCTGGTTAGAGAACCAGGCAACGAATTTGAAGAGCTGGGTTGTAATCAAGGCTCCGTCACTGATTTACTGCCATGGGCAGTGATGGTCACATATGAATTTTGTCACCCCGCTGCCTTTGAAAAAAAAAAAAAACACTAGAAAGAAAAGGGAACATACTAAAATCTTCACAATATCCATTACAAGCAATTGAAATGACGGTCATTACTTACTCCTTGTCATGTGCAAAGCACAGCCTACCTATCAACGGTCATTAGGCAGAAGGTAAAAACAGTCATTCTAACAGTAACTACTGGCAATGAAATATATTGTGATTAAGCTTTAAGCTGTGCTTAAACCTTATGTGCATAGTGACAGAAGAGTGCAAGCTATGTAGCTCCAGGCCAGGACTAGTTGTTACCTGAATTTCTCCTATAGTCCACCGGAGCAAGGTGTAAGCAGCTCATCTCTACCTGATGCAGGCAAGGTGCACCCCTAGCTGCATTCCTGGTCCTCCAGATCAGACTGTGTCAGCTCAGGGTGGCAATCAGCCAGTCCTTCATGTTGACCAAAGCAGTGTCTGTCATACGTGTGAGTGATCCAAATGTAGACACCTGTCCCTTATAAGAAGTAGCAACGTCCAGCACTAAGGAATGGAAAAAGCTGCAGCATTCCAAGAGCATCTTGGATCACCCAGAAGGTTTGAGTCTGTCCATGCTTATCATTCAACAGCACAATCTGCAGATAAAGTTATAAATGATGTGCATAGTCACCAAGCACCCCGGGTCCCATACCAACGTGCCTGCTGAAACTTTTGTTTCATAGGAAAGTGGCTTTCACCTCCCAAACCTTTGGAAAGGATGAGGGGTTTATTTTTTTTATTTAGTCTGACTTTCTAAGTTCTCCCCAAAAAGTTTCAGCAGGTGAGAGTAAGTTTCAAGTCAAGTAAAAATGATTTGGTGTAAAACCTAAGACAAGATCTCTCAAAGGGACTTGGCTATGTTTACTAGAACCTGGTTTTCAGAAGGTAGGAAAATGGTAGTTTCCATATCACACTTTTGAGGCATGTCAACGTAAGGCCATCCACCGGCAGTGATGACTGAAAATGGAGGGCCTTCCAATATCTATCACAGACGGACAGTCTTGGGTTAGTAACATCCTGGCATCCTTCGGATTAGCAGCAGAATTACCCCATAACATAGATCAGTATAAAACTAGAAAGTTAACGATGAAATTAACAGAGATCTTCCAATTGACTTTACTGCTACCACAAATGAAGCTCTCAGGGCACATGACTCACATCCTTACTACCAAACAGCATTTCTCTCACAGTATGGTGTACATCAAGGGTCAATACGAAACCTTACCAGCCAGGTTTGCAAAGATAGCACTTAAATGAAAAATTTCCTTAGATTATGCTTTGTAGTTCTTTAACGAGAGACCAGAGAAAAAAGATAACATTTTTAGGGAGCTGATTCTACATCATACTTACTCACAGCACGTACCTGACGGTGTAAGGTTGTTCCTTTCAGTGCTATCACCTGATATAAAGGTTTCTACTGCCATGCACGGACTAAAGGCATCTAACTTATGAACAAAACCTCTCTTCCCTCATCCTTCCAACTTCACTGCCCAAGCTGGGAGCACCACAAGAACTAAAGTAAATAGCCTAAATGATGACAGGTCAATTAGAGGATTGAAATCATGTCCCATTTCATAATCTGAAGCATTATAAGTAAACCAGAAAGGATTTGTCTACACGTGCAAGAGTAAATATTTGATTTTTATCTTGACATTGTCCTTTCAAGGAAAGTCAGAGAGGGGAACAGACGGAGATTACAAAGAGGATACTAATGTATTGAAAAGCAAATGGTTTATGGTTAACGGTTAGGTGGCATAGGGGGGGATGCCACCAAGTCACTGCAGTTGTCAGAGAAAGGGAGCAGTCATGACAAGATGACCCATTCTGTCCACTAAGAGGGGTTAAAAAGGGCCTTGATTAATTACTCTGTGTGGCATCAATGTTCTCATGCAGTCACAACCAATGCTCTCCACTTGCGCCCCACACATCCTGCAGTCACACAAGGTGGTACACAGATTAACATTCACATGCAAACACAAATACACGTTGCACTGCCTGCTTCACTCAGAGAAAGAGCTATTTGCTACCGTCACACGAGGAAGTCAACAGCGAAAGAAATAATGCTCAACCCTCTACAGTCTTATTCCAGCCAAAACTGATCAAGATCTGGCTGCTTATTTTGTCAATTTTTTGTCGAAGTTTTGTCTCACACTTGATCTCCCCACACAATATTCTCCAACATTCCAGTTCAATATTCTCCAACACTCCAGTTCTCTCTCATGCTGAAAAAAAAAAAAAAAAAAAAGGAGATAAAACTCTTGAAAGTCATTTGCAAGAGTTTTATTCCATGCTTCAAAAACTGAAATCCACCTCTCTGTTTTCCACAATTCTCATTATAATTAAAGTGGCTGTGAAAGACAGGCAAGGTCTCTGTATCAGCTGAGCTGGCTTGACATGGACCTCGGGAAAACAAAGCTACTCATGGAAAACATTTGTTTATAAAAGCCTAAAAGGACAAAAACGAAAAAAAAAAAAAAAACCTCTATCATTTAAGCCTGCCCATAAATCTCAGTAAGACTGCAAAGTTGCAGCTTGCTTGGTATATTTTATAGACAGAGATCTTGCTGACTTGGCTGACACTAGCTAGGAGGCGGGGAAGGCAGGAAAGTTGAGATTTGGGGTGGGTAAACATTCCCATCTATCAAGTGATTGGATTTGCAACTAAAGCTGTGAAAGCCACATCAGATTAACGTTGCAAGGGCAGGAATGATGTGAAAATCATCCGTCTTTAATGCAAGTGACAGTAGGGACAGGGAATACACACGTGGGGCCAGGGCAGTTCTGGCCCCTCTGTACATTCAGGTCAAGGTGCAGGAAAAAAGACTCCCACGCAAATCCACTCCATTTCTACTACAGGAGTATCTTCTCAGCTCTTTGCACTTGGTGCGGAGCAGGGAGGGGAGGGTGGATGACAGGGTTCAACAACCAACCCTGCCATTTCCCTTCAGCCTCACATCTCTTTTGTTCAGAGCAAGATGCCCCAGTTGTGCTGAACCACGTGAAAAAACGGTACAGGGTCTTTTGTCCACCGGAGTTTCTCTTCGAAGTAAAGAGTTGAGACTGAAAAATTTAATGCGCTTAGGACCTTTGTGTCTCAATCCATGGAACAAGGTCTTCAATCAGCTGTGGGGGGACAGGGGAAGGTGGCTCTGCGCAGTCTCCCTGAGGTGCAGGTGTGTGGGTGGAGGGCAGAGAGGGAGGTGAGGAGCTGAGCTGTGATCAGTCACGGAGCTCCCACCCAGCCCAAGAGGAGCCGACCAGGCATTGCCGCACGCCAGCCTTCTGGAATGCAAAGTAGCTTTTGTGTGTAGGTCATTTCAGGACGATAATGATAATGAAAAAAAAAAAACAACCTAAAACATACTCATGCACCAAATGACGAGGGGAAGTGGCGACTGTGGGTGAAAAGGTTCAACTGCTCCCTAAGGGATAGACAGAGGATGCACAGGAAAAAAATTAGCTTTAAAAAAAAAATAAAAACCCAAAGAAAATCTGTGGAAAGGAGGAAGCTCAGAAAAATAAACAGACAACAAACCTGAACAGAGAGGGACAGCATACATTTGGACTGAGAGAGCAAAGAGACAAAGAAAACTGTCTGAATAACAGCCCAGGTTGTATGACGCAGGTTGTACCTCAGTGTATCTAGGAGCCACCTGCTTTCCATCCTCAGCCCCTTCACAGCTATGTAGCCTTGCCAGGACAGGGACCAGGTTGGACCCTGGCATTGAAACAGGCAGGACTCCACTGGGCTGTGGGAACGTGAAACGACCTCTGGTCTCACGCAGAATAGGTTGTGCTTCACCCCCCTCCTCGCCCACACCCTGACTCTCAATGTCTCCAGCTACCAAAGTGTGATCGCTTCCCCTTGCTGTTTACAGCTTGGTTCTGCAGAAAAACGATCAGAGACCAAGATTTGTACAGTACTTGAAAAACAGAAGCAGGCTGAGGAAACAGAGCAAAATGTTGTTTGGATGCAGGACACCTATACATACACATAAACCCATTCACATACATACAAACCCGCTTCCCTCCACCCCTGACTTTATAAAAGGTTTCCTTCTACTTTAAGGACACAGTTCAGGAAGGGCAGCTGTTGAATCACATTTCTCCATAGAGCACGCAGCTCTGAAACAAAATGTTATCATGAAAATCCCTGTGGGCTGAAGCTGGGAAGGAAAAACAGACTCCTGACCTGCAGTTGTTAAAAATGGCTTTTTGCAGATGAATGGTAATGTGAAGCGCTATCTTACAGAGGGTAAAAAAATAACACTAGGAACTCAAATTGCACGTAGTTTTAGCACCTTGAAAAACAAAACAGAACAAAAAAACTCCAGCACAGCCTGTAATCAGTAGCAGAAAGTAGTATTGGCACAGGTCTGTTGTGTGCTGAGCACCACGTGTCTGCTCCTCAGATAACCTGCCAGTGATACCATGGTTAGGAGCTGTATATCCCTGCTCAGACCCAGATCAATCTCTACCGCACTGTGCACGTGCAGTGTGGTGGTCAGGCCCATGGCAAAGTGGCGAAAGAGAGAAGTTTGACTAAGGAAAGAGAAGGAACTAGACCTGGTTCCTCCCAAGCTCCGAGTGCTGTAACTTAGCCAGCAGAGACCCAAGAGCCACAAGCCTTCAAAGGTCCAGGTGG
The DNA here is from genome assembly GCA_013397275.1 of Burhinus bistriatus. NCBI lineage: Eukaryota > Metazoa > Chordata > Aves > Charadriiformes > Burhinidae > Burhinus > Burhinus bistriatus. Next base: position 199,942 of record VYXH01007201.1, on the reverse strand, counting down.
GTCGCCGTGATGGTTTTGAAGCAGCCAAGCACATGGGTCAAACAAGTGACATCAAGATTTGGCAGCAGCTGGGCAGTATGTTTGAAGACACAGGTCTAGATGCTGACACAAACACCCTGTAGCAGTGCTTTTTCTGCCTCCTACCTTTGGATGTAAAACATCAGTATCTTTCCTTCTTTTCATTGGTCTTCCCTACCAGAAGCTAGAACTTGTGTAATATCTAGACAGATCCTGTTCACTCAAGATCTTGAGAGGAAACTGTAAATGATGAAATATAAGCGGCACTTTCCATAAAAAGAGAAAGTCAGCTCAGTCTTACTGTAATCATTAGAAATGAGTTGAATTGAAATGTTAGTAACTACATTTACAACTGTGAGGTGGAAACAGAACTGCTGCTTACATCAGATGCACTGTGTCTCTGACAGTCATATCAACTCTTTCTTGACAACTTGGGGAAGAGAAACTACTGTCACCCATGGTTTTCAAAAAGAAATCAAGACCCCTGTGAGCCCAGAGAGCTACTGAGAGTCTGATCTGAATTTACTGCTGCAGACGGAGGGGGAAGTAAATGGTGCTTTATGAACTCCATCATTTATTGACTCACCAACATTGTTTGCTTTGGGGAGGCCGGGGATGCTTTTAAAACCTATTTTTCTTCACACTGTAAAGGGAGTTGGATTTGTTTGGCTGGCTGTACTGGCCTGATGTAGCCAGCGTCACCACCTCATGTGGCTAAGCATGCTCCTTTTCCCTTGTCCAGGTACTAAAAATGCTCCGTTTCACAGCTGTTTTACTTGAAGCCTTCTGACATCCCATATAAAGACACCTCCTGGAATCGCCATGCTTCTGCTGGTCCAGGAGCAGGCTGTTGTTCATTAAGCAATAGTAACTGGGAATACCCAGAGCTTTTGGGAGCCTCCAGAGGAGGGCCAGAAAGATGATCAGAGGGTTAGAGCGCCTCTCCAGTGAAGACAGGCTGAGAGAGTTGGCGTTGTTCAGCCTGGAGAAGAGAAGGCTCTGGGGAGACCTTCTAGCAGCCTTCCAGTATCTGAAGGGGGCCTACAAGAAATCTGGAGAGGGACTTTTTACAAGGGCATGTAGTGATAGGATGAGGGGTAATGGCTTCAAACTGGAAGAGGTGAGATTTAGAATAGATCTCAGTTAGACATTTTTTACTCTGAGGGTGGTGAGGCATGGGAACAGGTTGCCTAGGGAAGCTGTGGAGGCCCCATCCCTGGAAGTGTTCAAGGCCAGGCTGGATGGGGCTTTGAGCAACCTGGTCTAGCGGGAGGTGTCCCTGCCCATGGCAAGGGGGTTGGAACTAGATGATTTTTAAGGTCCCTTCCAACCTAAACCATTCTATGATTCTACGATTCTATGACTCCGGGTTTAAGATCCTCATATCACCTCAGGCAAACTGACTCACATGGGAATCACCTTCCCTAACTGCAGCCAGCTAGAAGTTAGGCTACGCTCTAAGGCAGTCATCCAGCTGTTTGCAGAAGTTAATAGAGACAGCCAGCCACCTCAAGAGATGCTTTACCCCACTTGTGGATAGGATGGACTGCACTCTAAATGTTTCTCCCCATAAACAACAGAGGTGAATCCTGCACCCCTAGTCTCTGTGCTTCACTTCCCCACTCAGAGAGCTCTTATTCCCACACTCTTGTTTCAACTCAGTTAATGTAGTGAAAATATAGCCCTGAAACAGAGATCCTTAGAGGTTAGGAAATAAAGGTGGAAAGGTGTCTATGGCAGACATAAGAAATTACTGCTAGAACTAAAGGAAAGAATATGATGAAAATACCCCCAAACACCTTGTAAAGCTGCCTGTGGACAAGTAGGAGTAATGTGAAGGGTGACTTAATACAGAGCCTCTGGCCATCACACCCAGTTCTTTCATCCAGCTCCTCAAGTTCTATATGAGGCCGAAGGACAATGTGGCAAAGATCTTGGGCTTGTCTCCATTGCTGTCATAACTTCATCTGAACAAGGGTCACTGACTATCCACACTCAAACTTCCAGGCCCAAAACCTGGCCTCATTTCCACTGGGCCACTAACCACTCTCTGACCAGCGCATCTTGCATGGTTCTGACCACATAGCACAGCTTGGACTCTCCATGGCCCAAATTCAAGGCTAAAGAGTTGGTCGGTTGAGGGATATTAATTGTTTAGCATAAATAAGTAAGTTTTAATTAGAATAAATTACTTAGGATTATAATATGGTGTGATTTGTGCTGTTTGCTTAGCTTTACTTAGCATAAGTAGCTAGATTTGCTGGAGCCTTTAGGCCATGAGAAAGTTATTCTTCTTAGTAATTTTCCTAGCAGCTGGTACAGTGCTGTGTTTAGTTTTTTGATATGGGAAAGTGTTTGATATCACACTGAGGTTTTGGTAATGTTTCTCCCAAGTCCAGGACTCTGATTCTCCATGTTCTGCCAACAAGGGCAGGTGTGCAATGAGTGTAAACCAGAAGATACGGAGGCTCCAACCCCTTGGCTGAAACTGCAAATCAACAAGATAAGAGCCTGCCTGCCTGGACACAGAAAAAGAATCCAATCAGATTTTAGAAGACCCCAGACCAAAAATCACCATTGGACTAAAAGGTGCGTAGACAGCGCATGAAGGGCCCATGAGGGGTGGGCGTATAGATCACAAGAGAGTAATTACCCAGGTATTTCTTTGCTCAGTGTCCCTCTCTTTGGAAGCACCCAGCTCGGGCTGTTCTTGCTGCTGTACCTTCTAATTAAATTAATTATTTTATGAAATCTGACACTTGGGACTGCTGCAGGAAACCTAGAGTCGGTCTGAAGAAGGAGGAAGCATGCCCGGGAGTAAGTGTGTGTGCGACACCATGAATGTGTGCGAATGTTCGGGCAGCAGCTTTTCCTTTAACAGGTCTTTGCATGATGATCTCAAGGTACAAACAAATATCTCCATAAGTTTTGAACCAAGAAATTCCGGTCTCTGGAACCTGAGTATTTAACTATTGGATTTCTTGATGGCTATCAAAGATAAAGCAGCAACCAAAGCTCCAGGAGCTGCACAATGTAAAAAGTTGCTTTCCCACGTGTCTGAAACAATGAGGTCAAGCTGGGGCTTGGTTTTTCTGCAGGAAGCTAACTGATGGTCCTTTTCTCATACCAGGATGAAACATGTAGGAACTAAACATCTTTTAAACCAATAAAGTAAGTGCTGTCAAATTCATTTCAAACCCAGCAGCAAGTTCAAAAGCTATTGCGTGAGAAAGGGAGGTGGGAAGAGATGGAAGGAGAGAAGAGGTAAAGAGAGAGATAAGGAGTTCTAGAAAACGAGATGTTTACTAAGGAGCATTTCTGCACAACTGTAAGTTACCCCAGAAAAAGCTAGGGCTGGAAGAATTGCCAGAAGGTTAAAATCTCAGTGAAAAGAGGAAATACGGTCTCAAAGCCCCCAGGCAGGCCCTGTTACCCCCCATGTACGCCTTGACTCTCAGGAAGGTGTGGGAGCAATCTTGCCGGCTCAGTGCTGAGGGACACGTCTCCTGCTCAGCTCTTCACGTCCACTCCCACTTAAGCTGCCACAGAATAACCTTGTGCTCCCCGCTGTGCCACTGTGCAAGGGCTGGCAGGGGAAGGGGCTCGGGGATAATGAATGAAGCTCTATATTAGCCACAGAAGCACAGGACAGTCAAATGAAAGGGTAAAAGTATGGTCATGAAAGACAAGCAGTCACTCCGACTGTGTGCTGGAGGTAATTACTGCTATATAAATAAACCAGAGGAAAAAAAAAATCTTTTAAAAATCTAATTACCATGCAGCACTGTGGGTTTCAACCTTGGTCAAGTACAGGCAGACCTGATTTATGCTCCATCATAAAATCCTAAGCACGAGGCTGGTCTCTCTCTCTCTTTACAATATGAGTCAGGGAATCAGCACAGGACGCTTCGCAGAGAGGAGCTGCCTGATAGATAGATGTGTTCATGTCTGGGTGGGTCAGCATCTCCAACAAGCCCAGGACTACATGAGTACACCACCTGCACATATATTTATCACAGTTTTCACTCTGCAAGTAATGGCAACATCTGTTTTGCAAAAAAGAAGATGCTCCCAAATCTGTTTCACTGGACTTTCGGTATTTCTCATTATTAGTGTTTCTGATGACCCTTAGTAAGGATATTTCCCTTTTCTACAGAGCTGCCTTCTTTCTTTCAAGCACGTCATAAAGGCATTTCTGTGAAACTCTTATAATTGTGTAGGAAAGGGAAACTGAGGTAGAGGCTTAATTTATCACTGAAACTTTTGGCTCCTCCTACTCAAGCAAGAGTTTTGTGCTCTCCTTTTCTGAAAACCTTAGTGTGAACGCTTTATCCGTCATCCCAAGACAGATAACGATCCAAAGTTAATCTTTATTTTCTGTGCCTTTGCTTGTTGCAAGACGGATTCCATCCAAGAAGAACAGCAGGTGAGTAAAATGCAGCACCTAACTTTAAATGTAGCATCATTTTGAACTTGCAGAATTGAGGCGCATTCAACGGCAGAGCAAAGCAAATCCTAAAGCACATCTGATTCTCCTCATGTGGAACTGAGCGCTACACTGCAGCTTCTTAACTGCAGAAACACTTCTGACAGCAATCAAGTTCAGACTGGATTTGCAGCTCCACGTTCAGAGCTGTTGATGTAAGTGGACAGGAAGCAGATTTCCCATCATGAGAGAACAGGAGACATTTTTCCACCATCCCAAACTGAGGGAGAGAAACCAGAATCTATTAAGTCAATAATTTGTATGTCAGTAGACATCCACACACACATATAATGATAAATATGTTAGGTCAGTGGAATCTCTCGGATAAATTTCAAAATGTAAAATTGTGTTAAAAAACCTGCAACTTTACTTATTTAACAGGTTTCAAATCTCAGTGTTGGTTAAAATCTGAAAGGCAAGCACTTTGCTTAAAGCCATAGCTAAACAATATGCTTCAATAATTTCTAAACATAAACACAGATCTGAAAATGGTGGGACACCCTAGGGGAAAAAATAGCTCATTGTGTCATCTAATTGTTTCCAGCACTTTTGGAAAACAAACAGTGAAACCAGAGTAACTATTAAACAGTAACAAAAGTTAGGAAAAAAATACCATCAGATTTCAAAAACAAGATAATTTCCCTATCATCGTTAATGAGATTTATTACCCAGCATCTGTTATCCTACCTTTAAAAAGTCAAAGCCCACTTTTAATAATTGCCTCTTGCTTTTATTCAGTATCTGGCAGTCGCACAGCTTCCTTGATTAAACCTCAAAGCAGGTAAGCACTGTGATTCAGAGGAAGGAGGATTCAGAGGTAAAACAAATTGCTCATAGTTTCAGAGAAATCAGTGCCAGAGCAAAGAATCAGAGGTCCAAGCTCGCATCCTGTATAATAAACCACCCTGCGGCTAAAGCCTTGGCTACTGTTCCCCACCATTAGAGCCTTATTCCCCACCATTAGTGTGCATTTTGCAGCCGTGCTGGCTGAAGTAGTGACACACAAACATAAAAAGCCTCATCAGAAGAGACCCTGACTGGTTAAACCGACACAGTGAAGCAGGTGGGTGCTGGTGTTCACGGGGATGGTCATGCATAATACCATCAGGAAAAAACCTAATAGGCGCAAACGGATTGTAAACATCTTTAGACCTGAAGGTTTGCGACCCGCAGAGGAATAAAATTCTCGAAGAGCCTGAGTGAATTAATACACAGATTTACCAAGGGCTGTGATGTGGTAACAGCACTGGGAGGGACAGGAGTGGGTAACTGAGATGCCCCACCTGGTCTCATGTTAAAGACATTACAGGAGAGTGTGTAGGGTGGGGAAATAACTCCCCCCATATTGTACCCACTTCTGACAATCATCTCTTTTTTGCTTGTTTTTAAATTAAGATCTCACCCCGTTTTGATGAATTCCATACTGGACAAAGCAAGCGAAAATATTTGAGCTGAAATTTTACTAGCTGTGAAAAGCTCAGCTGTCAGAGATAGCATTCCTGTAGCAGCAATTCTCGAAGTGTGTTTATCAAAACCATGACCCATGCCTCTAAATTTTATTCTATCTTCCTGCAACCCTTTCAATCAGGGAAAATGTAAGCAGAGAGTTCAAACTGTCTACAGTCTACACTTACATTATATTTAAAAGTAAAAAGAAGGGGACAAATATTAAAATGTTTCCACACAAATAAAAAGATAGAGAGAGCTCTAAAAGCAACTGGAATAGCTTTCGGGAACAGCTCTTGTCTCTTGAATAAATACTTTGCAGTTTACAGCTTTCTATAAAAAAAGATGCTTTCTTTTCTCCATCTTTCTTCAGGCTTTGTGTTGTAAAACAACAAGGAGCTTGATAAGCCTGAGAATGTGTTGCCTGTATGTGTGTCTGAATATGTGCATTTTAGACTGGGTTTAAGAAAAAATGCATGTACAGCATGTGCCACATAGCGAGGCTGTCCCTGCTCTAAACACTTCGGTACATGCCCACAATTCAAGGAGTGCACGACAGGCACAACTTGGAACTTCATAGATGAAAGACACCAGTGGAAGGCAGAACTGCAGGGACATCAAGAGAAACTCCGATCTTTCTCGTCAAACTGAAGTACCTACTTTTTCTTCCTCTGTTCTTCACTCTCATCTTCCTCTTTCTTCCCCATCTGGCTGTGGCCTCCACACTCACAGGTGTCTCTAGGATTTGCGGCTGTGAATGCTGTTTACTGGACTTTTCCCAGACAATCTTTCTTGCTTGAGAATAGGGATTTCATTAAAAAACAAAACAATTATTCATGTTAGCACTGCAGGAAGAGTTATTATTGCTTAAAAAAAGATAAATTAAAAAATCTATATGAGCTGATTTTGAGGAAGACGGGCAGCTGTCATCTCAGAAGAGAATATCCCGGTGGTCACACACAACTAACACATTCTCTTATTGGGGTGATCTCTCTCCACAGACTAGCCCATGAACAGTTGTACTTACTCCTGTCTGATTCAGTTGACCTCAGGCAACCTTCCCCCGACTTGTCACAGCATAAGGATCATCAAGTAAAGAAAGTGCAGTGTGAAATTTGGAGAAGTTCAAGAGCGCAAGAGATTTTTATTTGTTCTTTTAAAGAAATAGGATGTGCCACACTTATAAATGGTCCTTTAGGTTCCCAAAGTGCCTGACCCATACAGTAAAAAAGCAAACGTTTTAAGTGTTTAGCTCCTACTTTACTATCTAGAGTAAGTGACAAGATGTTGAAGTTCTGAAGGCAGAATATCCATGTGAACAATAACAGTTGCTCAGTAAGAGACAATCTCTAAAAAGAGACGTTTAGGGACCTTATCTAGGGCAAACAAAACTATGTTTGTAATGTGCAGGCTATTACTGTTATTCCGCTATGTCATATAACTTATGCTGGGATGCAGTTTTCCCATGCTGGAAACAGGGCTAATATATTTATTTTTGTTTTAATCTCACAGTAAAATTATGTGGACACAATCCACTAGAATTTGCGGAGAACCACGGTTGAATTTCTCAAGAAAACCCCAGCCTTTATTCTGATTCTTAAATACCTTTAAATGTGTTGAACTCTACAAAGTAAATCTAGGTTTTTTGTTTCTTTTATCACCAGAATAATGTATATTTTTAAAGGAAAGTTCAATTTTACATAGTACTTCCTGCATATGTCTCCAGTGTTGCACAGAATCAATAATAGAAGTTCTGAATTGCAAAATAGAAATAAATTCTAAATAAAGGCATAATTAAAAATGTAAAAGGACAGAATTAGGTAATAATAATTCTACTGCAAGAGCAGGGAAAAAAGAAAGTCTAAATCTCAGATGGAAACCTGACCACTGAGCCACAAAGCAAAACTCAAGTTTATGAAACCACAAAATGAATATATTTATTCCAGCCTTTGTGGCCTGCAACAAGGGTCGGGACAAAACGTGCACTTCTAAGTCTGTTATCTTTCCCTAACAAAGGATATGAGGAACGGTTAGGAACTGGTTCACTTGTAGAGGAAGGCACCGAGCTGCTTAGCTAACTTCATGAGAGAACTATATTCATATGGTTACTGGGATGCAGTAGAATCAGGCAATTTAACAGCAGTGTCTTGGGGGGCTAAAGCCTTCATCACTCCATAACACAGTCTAAGAGAATTTTGCTCTGAAAACCACTGCAGCTTCGCTAGGGAACGCAGCCTTTAAATGTGGCCCCAGGTTTCTGTCCCCTCTTTCTGGCAAGGGACCTCCAACCCCTGGGATGGCATCACCGTGTTGCATCAGCAACACACCCAGCTCGTCACGAGAGATTTACAGCTGTGTCAGAGTAAAGGAGGCTGGGTCAGGGCAGCCGCACAGCAGAATATTTATCGTGCATCACTTAGGAGATGCAGAATATTGCTTGGACACTTTAATAGATGCATCAGTGTTAACTGATTTGCTCTAAGGCACCATATGCTAATCAAATGGGGTGCGATGCATAATGTCACATTAATGTCGTAATAAAGGAAATCTCGATGTGTTCCGTAATGTCTTTATGATTACCTTTAATTTTAGATAGCTAGTGAAGGAATGTGTGTTCAATACCTGAATCTGCTGTCTAATTACCTAGGATATAACAAGAACCAAATGTACGATAAAAGGCCAGGGTTTTTATTGGAGATCAGTGGTGACAACATAAACCATAAATAAGTCTTACAATCTGTACAAGCCTGAAACACCACAGTCTGATCGGCATGTGAGATTGTTTTAGGCATATTTTGATTTCTTTTCATCTTTAGTCACCAACCCGGAAAAAGGAAATATGTAGACACAGAGGGATATAGCTTCAAAGCTGCTCCCAAGAGGATTAAATACACGGGTCCAACAGGTGTTTTACATTTACTTCTACAAATAAACATACTCACAGTTGTGTCATTTAATTCAAGCCACCCCTTATGCTTTTGACAGCCTTTCAGGTAAACTCACCTTAAGCCTGCTCATCTTTTTCATAAATGCTCTTACTACATCCTTTCTTAACATACACACACACAAATACACCTACTACTTTGAATTAGCTTCTGAGAGTTTGAAGCAATACACCGAATAATCTCTTATAAACAGCATTTGGGTTTCTGTTTTTTTGTTTTATGCAATTTGCCTAATCCTCTACGTATTTTTCATAGGACAGTGGTAACTATTCCCATTTTATAACTGGGGAAACTGAGGCACAGAGTTCCAATAACCTGATTCGCGTGACAGCACTTCGGAGGTGGGATTAGGTGCCAGATCTCACAACTTCTAAATCACCATCTGAGCAACTATGTGCTTGGGATAGAGTTCCGCACACCAAATAACGTGCTATAAGAAAATTTTGGCTGTGTTGTGTCAGGTAAGAGAGGAATTAGCAGTCTTGTACAAAAGAGGAATTGATTTAAAGTCCTGTCCCTGTTATCAAGATTCTCACCCAAATTCTGGTGCTTTTGCACACATGCACAAATCACCCTTTTACCCTTCTTTTGTAGTAGAAGCTTTTAAACCAGGACCCCCAAGGAAAGGTTTTGCAGCTGAGGTGGTGAAATTGGAAACAGAACACAACTGAAAATTTATTGTGTAGGACCCTTCCCAACCAGACCTGCTCAATGGTGACATCTGAGCCCCTTCACACAGACTGGGTCCAAGGTGGCTTCTCCCCAAATATATTCAACAGGTGTACACGTACAGAATTATTTCAGGCTGGTGTTGATGAGACTAAGATCAGGATCTGGCTATTATGACTGAAACAGAGAGGAAGGACGAGAAAGAGTGAATTCTGGATCTCTGAGTTAACTACAATCTGCTGCACTAGTATGAACCAGAGAAAAGACTCTGCAGGTCAGTGGAGTCACAACAGGATAGAAGTAGTACAAAACTAGATGAAAACCAGGCCCAGGAATTAAAGCAGCAATGCTGCCTGGGCCCTAAGAGACAGCCAGAAACCCTTTGAAAGAGTAAAATCCTGATATGCTGCAAGAAACAACCTGCAAGTGAGTTCCCTATCGGCATCATTAATGCATTCCCCAAAGCAGAAATCAGAAGGCTCTTTCCAGAGGAGCAAAGCTGTAGAAACAGGCTCCCTGTTTAATGACACCGGTGAATGCTCTGCCTGATGCGGAGACAAAGAAATTGGCTCCTGCTGACTTGGTATCAACACAGGTTGGGACTGGCCCAAAATTCACGGTCACAACAGGTGCAAGGCAGAGAGAGAAGTGGAAAGGAGGAGCCACTTCAGCAGTAGGGCAACTAGAGGGTGGTTTTACAATTTATGATCCCTTCTAGCCCTTTGGCTTTCTGGAACATGGGACTCACTTTCATTATAATCTGTTCTTCTGCCTTCTGGTTTTATGGAAAATGTGGAAGATGTGCTTAGGATCAAGCAGAAAAAAACCAAACAGCCCCAGAGATGGTCTTGGCCTCAGAAGAGAAAGAGATTTGAACTCTACACCTAGGCTGAGTCAAATTTTCAGCTTTTACAGGATTTTAAGTCTGGACTTTGGTTGCAGCCCAGCTCAAAAAGCATAATGCTCTTACTAGGTACAGAAGATTTCCTTCTCCCTCTTCTTTTCTTCAAAGTTCAAGTCTTGAATCAGTGTTGTTGTTTCTAAAGCTAGTAAACAGAGCTGTGAGGAATCCCAAAAGATCAGCTGATCAAAAAGGAAAGATTAACATCCAGTTATTCATGGATGCTTGTCTAATATCATCTTCACAATCTCTATGGACCGAGACAGCACAACAACCCTAAACAATACCCTCATGCTTAACATCTTTGCTGGCCAGTTCCACATCATGATAGCTTTCTGCAGCTTTTTTTCTATATATCGAAACTTACTGTTCCCAGTGGTAGCTGTAAACTGTCCAAACACAGAAGTTAACCAACTCCATAGAAGCACATCTGCTTGACTTCTACGCTACAGAGGCCAACAGTCTGTTTCTCTGTCATCCTTATTTTTTTAAAACCCTACCCTTATATTTAATGATTCTGTTTTCCCTCTTCTTACTGATGTAACTTGTACAATTTCTACTGTCACTTTCTGTGTTTATATAAAGTCTAATTTGCACGGGGTTGGGGGATTCTTGACCTCTGTGCACTGCCTCAGTGCTGGATACCAAGATACAGCTTTTATCATCTAGGTCAGATGGGTGTTCAAGAGGGAATTTTTCACTCTGGTACACCTGGACTTCTCAACATTAACACTGGCCAGTGGGTGATCATGAAATAACCTGGAGATGGTCAACACCAAAAAGAGACAGTAGAAAGGAAAGATCCTGGAATAAATGAGAAACAAAAACAGGCAAGGAAGAGGGATTATAAAAACATTCAAAGTCTTACGACTAGTTTAAATTTCTCCTCCAGTACAGCATTGAAAAACACTGGCTGATATAGATAACACAGTTTCTGTTTATCCTACAAATATTGCTGCACCAGAGTCAAAAATTAAACATAGCACTTCAGCTCAGCTCCAGCTGAAACTTAAGTTGCACCTGAATATTTCTGGGTTTGCCTAACCTGTATTTCTAATGCTGTTTGTTCTAAGTCAGCAAGCCCTAGTTTCCACAGGGAATGTTTGAACTTAAGTCCTAATCCATATGAACGATGGCAAGAACACATAAGAACGGGAATCGTAAATCTAAAGCCTTTTATTTTATTTTATTTTTCATTGCCTGATCGTTCCATAGCCCTAAGCATTGTGGTTTCCACAGAGGGTAGCAGCGCATTGCCAGTAGCATACCTAATTAATTCCTCCTCGCCTGTTCCATGTGGTTTCCTCAGCCCCCTATCCAACTGACCTATCGCTTCTCTTCAAGACAGGCTAAATTAATGATGATGAAACTAAGGAAGTGAATTATTTAATTCCAGAAAGTATCAAAGCTTACATGAGCCCAGCATCAACTAGACCAGAAGGATCATTCCATGCCCTTGGGATTGTTTTTCTGGGGTCTTCCCTGTCTTCCCATCAAAATCAATGGGAATTTAGCCTGGTCGTCCGTGGGTGACCTTTTGATTCTCAAGAGGTGTATAATACTTGGCATTTACTCTGTGTAGTGTCTTTCATGAGAAGAGCTCAAAATATCTCTCTACATCAAGTCTCACAATATCCTCAAGGGGAAAGTAAGCATTATCCTCCTTTAATTAATGCATCGCCAAAGGCTGAAATACGAACTAAAGGAGTCTGATCCTTCAAGGTACACAGCTTGCTCAGATTCTGGTGAAGTTGGTGGGGAGATGAACACACTCAGTGCCAAACAAGATTATACTCCAAGACCAAGGTCAGTTTTCAGATCAGAAATAGTGGTCCAGCACTCTTCATCCAATGTTTTAATCAATGCCTTCACCCACTGCTGGGTCAAGACCCAAGTGATAAAAATAACAAGATTTATTTTAAATTAATTTGTTTGTGACAGTGAATATATGAACATAAGCTAGCCAATCCTGAAGTGAGTTTCAGAAGCATGTAAACAGATATGGTCCCTTTCTCCTGCCAATCAGCAAGCAGAAAGGCTCACTAGAAAGCCACCAACCTTCACAGGACTTGGATTCCATTCCTTCACTGGCCAGGGCTTGGCATATGGCCCTGGGGTAAGTCACCACTCTCAGATCCTCTGTTCAACTCCTGCTTCCATCACCTTGACACTAATGGTGAGTATCTTACTCTCAGCAATGCGCTGCCTAAAAGCAAGTAAGAAGGAAGGGGAACTGAGGCACAGAGAAGTTAATTAACTTCTAAAATCATGTAGGATGTCTACTGTAGCTGGGAAATTCAACAGAGTTGACACAAGTCTTTGTGGAATTAAGATTCTGTCCATTGGACTGCAAGGAAAGTACAAACATGTAAACTTCCCTCTGCCTATTCTCGTCTACCATTCACCCTTTCCCTCCTCCTTTGTGGTCACAAAGCTGCTTATTTTCATTACATCCTAAATGGTTCTAGGCTTTCTCTACATTTGAAGCAGACTTGATGGCTTGACTGAGACTCATAACAAACACGTAAGCAGGTAGAACTCTAAATTAACTAAAGAATTCTGTTACATGCATCATTAAAAGAAAAGAAGGCAGCAATGGGGGAAAAAAAAAACTTTATCATGGTGCAGACCAAAGCCTAATGCCCAGAGTTCTACTGAAACCCAGCATCATTTTTTTCTGCATAGCAGCTGTAAAACAGAATTAAGTTTGCACGTCACTGAAAATAAGATCTCTGTTATGGAGCATAATGCCTACCATCATCTCAGAGCAATTTTCTGCTCTATACTCAAAGAATTCCTGAGTTTCTACAATAGGCAGTCTAATTGCAAACATTTGGCGTTAATGTTTGATGATTAGAAGCAGAGCAAAGCTAAGGTGTATTTCAGAGCAATACATGTGCTTTCTTTGCTTCAGAGGCAGGATAAGACATCCATTAGGAGGTGATGAGCTAACCTCAATCTTCTTGGAAGGTTTTATGACTGTACCAGGACTTAAAGAGGTGGTACTAAATGCACCTCAAAGAGGTCCAGGTGTGAGACCAAGTCACATATAAGTACTCTGACAGAGTACTGGGGAACAGGGATTTCAGGATCTGAAGCCAAATAAAATCCCGGTAAGTCAACCACCAGTCATAAAGCTACTAAGTGTGGTGCAGCATATGCTGTAGGTTGTTGCTACCAACCAGTTTTACTGAATGAGCCTGAACTGTCTCCAGCACAGTCTTGAGAATGTTAGTAGTAGAGAAGGTGTACGAAAAAATCCTAAAGATGACAGCTTGATTAATGCCCAAAGGTTTCTTCAAAACCTCATTCTCCAGTCGTGTGTTTGTGTTCTCTTTGGCCACAACTTCTGTTGCCCATAAAATGCAAGTTCTGTTACAACAAAGTTCAGCTGTGAGAACTTGCATGTTCTGCAGGATATTCATGAAAATATTCATGAAAACTTAAAATTCAAAGTTTCTGTAATGTTTAATTTTTTTGTATTGAGGCAGTTCTCTCAAATCTGTATAATTTTTAATGAAAGCTATTAAAACAAACGAAAACAAAATATATTTATATTTTAACAAAATCCTTTCTTTTAATTTTTTTTTTTTTGACCTGAAATTCCATGAGCAGGCTACCATATTAGCACACGCTTAATACATAGAGTTTATAAAACAAAAGGACTCATGCAAATCTTCTGTACTTTCCTTGACTGTTAGTTAGGTATTCCTTAGTGCCTGCTCCAACCAAGTGCCACTGTTATAAACCTATAAACAATGTGACCCATAAAAATTCAACACTAGCTTCTAGTTATATATTGTTACTTACTATTTACTTTATTATATTAGACATCTCCATTCTCCAGGTATTTTACAGCTTGTAGGATAGTTAATGCAATTTAAATATATATAGTGACTGTACTGAGTTCTCATTCGGGAAAGGAACTGTAATCTATCAGAAAAAAAGCTAATTACAGTTTATCCCATTGATTTATTTCTCCCCAAGCCTCCCCTCCCATTTTTTTATAAGTATTACAAACCTTAGGTTGTAATTTTGATATATGCTTCTAGATAGATTAAACACCAACTAATTCTCATATAAAACTGGTAGTTTGATCAATACAGCTAAAAGCTTCATTCCTCACATATGTATTTCTCAGATTCAGAACTATCAATTTTAATCTCACTTGTCGGGATTAGATAATAATCAAGCCAGGAATTCAGCTCCACAAAATTCAACAAAACCTCCTGTTCAAATTCTTTAGTCAGAAGAGAACAGTTAATCCCTCTTTGGCACAAGAAAGATGTACCGAATAACCTCACCAGGTTCTGTCCAAGGCTACACCCTACTCTTCTATCATCTCCCCCTTGCCTTCCTCCATCTCCCCCTGCTCCCCCTCTAGGAAGTAACCTCCTAGAAACAGATGTGAGAGAAAACACCTGAACTAAGTTAGAAAAGGCAATTTCTGAGATAATTTTTTTCCCAGGCCAGAAAGACAAGAGGAGACAGGGGAAACCACCAAGGTTTGCCCTCACGTTCTGCGAGGAACTGAGCAAACCTGTTTTGCCCTTCCTGTACAATACAAATGAATTTCTCACCGGGTGAGTCATTTCATTTCCCAGATAGCCCGTACGTCCTTCTTATGAAGGAGGGCACAAGAGAGAAGGGAAAAAACAATAAATAAAAATCACTTGGATTCAGCAGTGATAGGTGTGATGTGGGAACCTGATTAGAATATCATAATGTAGCCCTGATATAGGAAGGTACATAGAATAAAGTAAGCATCCTACAAAGCTTTTGCTTTCACATACCATTTGTCGTTGTCACCCTCAAAAAAAAAAAAAAAAGGGAAGGAAAAAAAAAAAAGAAAAAAAAAGAAAAAGAAAAAAGCACCCAAACAAAAGAGCTGGTGCTGGATCTCCAAAAGGTTTTCTACAATAACTTTGAAGAAGGTCATGCGAAGACGAGAGGAAACTGGAGCCCTTTCCCTCCACAGAGGAAAATAAATGGGTGACACTATGCTAATGAAGACAATTCACTCCCAGGATGAGTCATTCAACAGCAGCAAGGTCTCTCTGCTGCCTGTTGATTCGTATTTTCCCCTTAGCATCAAGAAGTCATCTTAAAAGGGTTGTCTGAGTGACCTACCCACTAACGAGTTTGGGTTTGATTTTTTTATTTATTTGGTATTAACATAGTGTCACCCCCAGGAGATTTTCCCTTCAGTGATGGAGTATCCTCTAGGTTATCTTCTGTGGGGCAGGATGGAGTGAAGCTTGAAGCAAGACATGGTGCCAGCTTGGCCTCTACCTCACAGTGCAAAAATTAAGATAGTATTTTTTTTCGCCTTGAAATCTCATTGTCGCTGTATGAATAATTCCTAACAGTTCTATTTCTCTCCTCAGCTTTGACACATGGGAGCTTTTAAACAGATCAGCCCCTTGGATGTGAGAGCCCAGATCTGAACTAGCACAGTGAAGGGATATAGGTCCAATTATGCAAAGCTTCCTTGAGTAAAATTATTTAAAAATCAAAATAAAATGACAATATCCACAATGCTTGTTTTAACAAGGGTATCAGCTGCACAAGCACTCTCATCTGACCCAATCAACTGCAGTGGAAGAAATTATAAACATTGTCCTTCAGAGCTAAAGCACTTTATTTTCATTTAATGACAACTATGATGGTCTTTTTAAGCAGCAAGCAAAAATTAAAGTACTATTTTTAAGTGTGTATTTTTTAAATGTATCACTTTATGGAGATATTACTAACCAGATAGCTGGTATAAACTGTCATATTTTCAGTGACTGAAGGCAGCTGAATCAATACTTCAAACTAGGTTCAATATTTGAATGCAGCAGTAAGGAAGGTGGTGTAATCCACTGCTATAGATTAGATGGCAAGTCAATCCTAAATTGCACATTACAGAAGAACCTTTAGTTAGAGAGACTTTTACTCTAAAGATAGCTGTTTTTTTCTGGATGGTAAATATTCTTTGTACTAAGTCATTTAGTCCAAGTTTTCTCTGGTGTTGTGCAATGCAGAATTTGTCTCGTGTATCTATCACATTGCCAATAACACTCAATAAAACATCAACTTAATTATCAAAAAGTATTCAAGATCAAATTCTTTGATTGCCCGTAATGAGATGTCCAATGATGCTAATCGCAGAAAAAGTGTCTGTTTAGAACTACTTATCAGAAACACATTTCAATGTGAAATAAGCAATGATCAGTATGACAAGAATAATAAAAAAAGAATCAATTGCATGTATTTTAAGCAAGGGCTCTCATACATTAAATATTCATTTTATGATTCACATTAACACCTATAACTTAGTAAATAAATTTTAATATTTATTGGGGATTTCTTAACTTTCAACAATGATCTTTTGAAAGGAAAACACAAACTTATCTAAAGAACTCTTTGAAAAGGTGACTTTCAGTTCCATAATTCAGACTAATACTTTTCCTCCAAGTTGTAAGAACACTCATAAAAAGAAATCACAGAATCATAGAATCCTGGAATCATGGAATTTTTAGAGTTGGAAGGGACCTCTAGAGATCATCTAGTCCAACTCCCCTGCTGACGCAGGAATGCCTAGAGCACATTACTCAGGACTGCATCCAGGCTGGTCTTGAAAATCTCCAGAGAAGGGGACTCCACAACCTCCCTGGGCAGCCTGTTCCAGTGCTCGGTCACCCTCACCCTAAAGAAGTCTTTTCTTATGTTTGAATGGAACTTCCGATGTTCCAACTTGTGCCCGTTGTCCCTCGTCCTGTCACTGGGAACCACTGAAAACAGTCTGCCTCCATCCTCCTCCAACCCACCCTTCAGATACTTATAAACAAGAATAAGGTCTCCCCTCAGCCTTCTCTTCTCCAGGCTAAAGAGTCCCAGCTCTCTCAGCCTTTCCTCCTAAGGGAGGTGCTCCAATCCCCCAATCATCTTTGTTGCCCTACGCTGGACTCTCTCCAGAAGATCCTTGTTGCACTTGAGCTACGTTTTACCCCTTTTTGTTTAAATGGTTGATTTTCTGTCAACCAGGGCCCTGATTCTGCTCTCCATGAAATTAAAGGCAAAACTCCCACCTGCTTCAACAGAAGAAGAGGGGCTCAAATTCTTGATGTACCCTCTCTCTCAGACAGTCACAAAATCCTGCGCCATCTTTTCCCTGTCCAGACAGGCTGATGCTACATTGCTTGGACAGAGAGCAGAGGGACAAAGAGGCATCCAGACTAATGTGAGACTGTTTCCCACCTTTTGCTATACCAGCGAGAGTCCCAAGTACCTAAATGGAAGCTGAGCTGTGCTACACCAGGTTTACCAAGCCTCAGGGGCAGCAGTACCTGGCTCTGATATTACATATAAAGCCACTGGAGGAGACAGATCGCTTGTGACGGGCAAAAACTCGCTGAGCTTTGGAAACTTCCCTCCTCCCTCTTGTTTGAATAGCAGAGGCTGTGCTTGCCTGGAGCTGCTGCAGAGGCAACCCATGGATCGTACTCCCTTATATCATCATTAGCCTGAAAAACACGTGATCCACGCTCCAATTTACCAGTAAGGGCTGAATAGATGGCTCTGTTGAAGGCAGTTGTATCCTGGCAGCCCTGCTGCAGCAGCAGTGACGGGTACCTTGTACTCAGGTTGGATCAGCAGATCTGCTGTCTTTGAAGGTTTGGGATGCAAGAGGGCCAAGCAACTCCTACAGAAAAGCTTATTTTTTTGTTTGGGTGGGGATTGCTTGAGAAGGGCACATTGGATACATGGGAGTCTACTGTTACATATACAAGTTTGTCCCCTTCATGGGTAGGCGCATCACGTCTCCGCAAGTTCCCTCACCCACAGCTTTGGATGGGCCCCTGTCCTACGTCTCTGTGCAGAATTACTGGGTGCTGGTCTCACAGCTGCCGTGCTCCACTGCTGAGCCAGCTCCTGTGGGAAACACTCTTGCAACCACTCTCAAGTTGGCGACAGAGCCCTCGTTTCTTTAAAAAGGAAGAAGGCATTTCACATGAAGCTCTAGTAGTATTTTTCTGTAGCAGTAAATTGCTTGTCTCTGCTCTCCATTTCATGGAGCCCCAGAGAGTTTTGAGGAAAGGTGCAGTGACCTGCCCCGGAAGAAATGCTTGCATAAAGTCCTAATTTAAAACCATTTTGTGATGTTGCTAGGCCAACCTGGACATCCAGGTGAAAAGTGGGAGATTCTGTCTATAATCAGTATACACTTCTTTTACTCATCTCTTTCTTTGGCATTCTTTTTTTAAATTTATTAATTATTTATTTAATTTTTATTATTGAACACGAATTTTCCCAGTCTTCCTTCCAGTTTGGATTCTCTGGTGTCCAAATAATATAGTTAATCTCAACTGAGGCTTTTCATTCTGGGGGAATTAGGCTTTCCCTCCTCTATCCACAGTCCTATTTTCATTAAATTTGTAGAAAACAAATATCTTCGAGAGGGCTTATTCTAGGGAAAAAAAAAAAAAAAAAGAAAAAAAAAGTGAGAGAGAGAGAGTGTGCACAACCTGGACACTCAGTTCAAAAGTCTGAAAAAGAGCAAGGATGGGAAATAGAGCTACAATATAGAAGTTTAAAACTTGTGTTCTCAGAAATACAAGCTTAAGAAAGAATCAAAAAGTACTCGTGATTTCAAAGATGTACCTTCTTGACCTACTTACTAGTAATAATATTAGCTCTCATTTTATTCACTTGATTAAAAAAATATACAATAAAGAAAGCAAATAGGTTAAAATAATGGGCAATAAAAATGGATGACAAGTTCAAACAAAAAAATTTGGTTATATTGGTTGACTGGTTAAGCTGCATGTATTTCCAGCTCCCGAATCCTGACACTGAAGTCTTCTATCTCCTATACACTCTTTTGTGTGTTTGTCCACCTCTTACATTATGGTGCACACTGATCTTCTAGGTCTGGTGTACTTTTCAAACACTTTTGAAGCTCTTCAGCCTTGGTTGCAACCACTGGCAGTGTCATAGGTAACCATGGCTATTCCTGCCCTTGATTGTGAAACACTAGGAGTGCAGACACAGAGCAAGAGGAAGAGTCTAGGCATCACCAAAGCAAGGAGGTCTGAGTCCTGCCTGGGGTGAAAAAGGCTCTGTATGCCTAAAATGGAAATACAGCTCCTTTCAAGACAGAAGAGCCTCTGGCCATACACAGCGAGTTCAAAGTTCTACGTACAGACCTGCCGCGCCAAATGGGGTTTAACTTGTAGAGGGCAGCTTAATTCCCAGTTTCAGTGGGGACACATTGGGGAAGGACTGAGCCTATAGGTGTTTCACACCAAACTGGAAGCAAAAAACACTGATTCTAATGCAGCGCATGGAGAAATAAGAATTATCTGTACCTGTATTCTGTTGGTAAAAACCTTCAAGTAAAACACTGTTTTCTTGTGCAATGGCAGCTGCCTCTAAAGTTGTGTGTTGTCACTTTTTGTGACATCTCTTCTCTGCTCAATTATTCAGTGGCCCAAGGGACCAAGCTTAGTCTGGTCCTGTTCAAAAGCTCATGGTCTGAGCTGCTGATCCAGAGCAGACTCTTATTCACAGGTAGTTGAATAGTGAAGTTTTTGTTGAGACAGAGGCCACCTAGTGCCAAAAAAGTATGATATTCTGCAAGATGGACGCCCTAGTGCTAGGCTGAGGTCTCCCAGGTAGCGTGGGAAGAAAAGCAGTTGACAATAAAAAAAAGAAGAAAAAGAAAAAGACTATTTTAGACTGTTCTGTTGAAACAAAATTACTCATTTTGATTCAGCCAGAAAAGTATTTACTTATTTTCAGGTTATCTTGTAATTTTAACCCTTTTTAAAAAAATGAAAAAGAACCTTTCTGAAAAGAAAATTATAAACTTAACTTTTTAAAAAGGGAAAAAGTAATAATTTTGTCACCTTCCAAGTGCAGCCTTTTATCACATTTCACATCTTTTTATTATCCAAAATAACCATTAAATTTGACCTAAATTAGTTAAGTCCCCCCACATTTGTTGTTAAGCTTAAGATTTAACAAAAATGTTCAAGTTTGCCCTTAAATCACTGGGACATGGGAAAATAAGGTTCAAAATCTTAGATTTATCGCCAGTTTTCTGTAAATAGCATAAGGAAATGTACTGTTCATCATGTGTTAGCTTGTCCAGCCCTCTGCATCATTCTGGAACCCCACTATGCAAACACACTCACAATCCCTGAACAGTTTACAATTTGAGTCCAGGATACAAACCCAGGAGAAGATAAACAGGAAGGAAAAACAATGACACAATGCCAGAATTGCACATTATGTATAAAACATTCCCCTTGCCATGCTGCTGCAGATTTTGTCTATGCAAAAAAAAAAAAAAAAAAAAAAAAAA
>VYXH01007201.1:153612-179099 GCA_013397275.1 Burhinus bistriatus | reverse complement strand
AAAAAAAAAAAAAAAGAAGAAAAGGCTTCAGAGCAGACGTTATCTCTTACTTAATGTTTACAGAGCCACAAGCACAACAGATCGCAACACCTAAGCAATTCAAATAGTTTCAGCTCTTACCAAGTGGTCTTTGAAAATATGTACCTGTTTCTAGATTTTGTGAATTCTGGAAAACACACAAAGTATTGTGCATCATAAGAGCAAAGGTACAAGTTTTAAACACACCAGCCAGTCTTCTTGCTCCACCATCTCTTACATGCGGCAAAGAGAGTAGCCCTTCTGTGTTGGGCATCTAATTCTTGTATTCTGCAGATGCTGCAGGGACCTTTAGTTGTTCACCTCATTTCTCTGTCACACCTAAACCATGTTCCTGCACTAGACAGTATGAAACCCTAAATATGCAACTTTAGTGTGAAAAAGACATTCTTCTTTAAGGGAAAACTAAGCTACGTTACACTTTGCCAGAATGCCCATATTGCCAGGTGGGGTAGAAGAGATGAAGGTCAAAAATTTGCTCAGGGCTAGGATGGTTGATGTACCTAAGCATCTGTAGCCAGCAGCGCAGTAGACAGTGGTTACCACAATGTCCAGGCACAGGATAAACACAGAACATGTAAATTCATACACATGTTTCTTATACAATAAATAACTTCTCTAGACAACTTATTAACTCATTGCTTTACTTCTTAGTTACGCAATATTCTTGTAAGAAATTGACAGAAATGTATTTACAGCTCTTCTTAAAAGTTCGCTTTTTTCACCTATGCCCTTCTTTTTTTGGTCCACGCAACTGCTATCAGAGGTGAGCAGCAAATTTCTAATCAACACATTTAATCACACTGTCTCTTCAGAGAGGCCACTGTAGTGCTCACGTAATCTCATTTGTCTGGGTTCCTGGAAATTACTTGGAAAAACAACAGTGTGCAGCTGCAGAAGTGCTGCAGGGTGAATAGGGAAAAGAGATGTGCCAGCCTCTTCCTCAGCTCCAGCATTTCTCCCTCAATTTAGGAAATGCAGAGGATCCAATTAGCAACATTGAGTAGGGTTTCCAGAGCTATTGATGGGGCTCTGCATGGAGCACTTCACCCAGCTAGAAAAATAGCATATCTAACCCAAAATACAACCCATACTACTTATAGGTTTATATTATATTGGCTAATTGGCATTGGAGAAATTAAAGTCATCATCACTGTTGCTTAGGATTTGTCATGTGGGCACATCAAATACATTTTGGAGATTTCAATGGGCAAAACTGACAGCAACTTAAAGGGGCACCAACTGTTCAATTTATCTCATTAACTTCAGGCTCTTAAGTAACCTGTCCTTCAGAAACGCTTCAAGAGATTTCATTGACTGCAGAGTGAACCGAAGGAGATTAGCTCCCAACTTGACACCTCAGCTGGAGTGAATCAGAGACCAGCAGTCAAAGACACGAGACTGAATCACCGGTTCCTTTCACAGCTGTACTGCTGGCTACTTGTGAACAAGCCTTCCGTTACCCCACTTCTCTGCCATCCCTCTCTGCTCCTTCCCTAGACTGGAAAGCTCCCAAAGGCATAGGACATCTCTGCACATTTGTGAGACACTGGACCCTGTAGGGTCCTGACTTTCACTGGGACCTGCAGCAATTATTGATGCATAACATTAAAATCTGAATTACTACATCACCAGCAGAACTCATTTTGACAAGGCAACAGTACACGTTAAAAAAAAAACCACCCTCCGAATTAGATGATTCTAATGGAAGTACAATCTTCTACATCTGAGTAGAATATTAATGTAGAATTGGAAACAGCACCTTAGTATTAGGAGCCTAGTCCCTAAGTTCACTATATAATGAATGAACAGAGATTGGCATAGCCAGATGGCAATTCAGATCCTAGGTAGGCTGAATTGACCCCTGGAAGTGTCTGTGAATATTAACAATTCCCCTTAATGATTTGGAAAGCACGTCTTAATTTACACTGAAGCCTCTAGTGTATTTCTTTCCTTTCCCACCCACCTCACAAAATGTTGACATAGAAGACACCAAAGCAGAAAATCTCCCCAAAAGACTCTTAAAGATTTGCCTTCATCTTCTTCTTTTTGGAACTGTCTATGCAACAGATTGTTTTAACCAGTTTAATTGCACTTTCCAGACTAAAACATCATTACAAACTAAAATTTTATAATTCTAGATTTCAAGTAATAGATCAAAAAGCATTTAGGTGCCATATAGTACAACAAAAGGGCAAATTCTGTGTCCATTGACACAAATGTCAAAGGTCTCATGTCCTCCAGGTTTTGGCTTTAAACGGTAGGGCCAGCACAGCAGTATCGTCAGAACTGGGATTACTGTAAATGATGGTGGAGAGAAAAAAGAAAATGAAATGAAGTTGCCCTTGCACCGATATATGTTTTTTCCCTGTTTCCACCGTTGAAGAGGGGAAACCTGGACATAGGCCCATTCATATGAACAGCTGCTTCTGCTAATTACCTGTCGGTTTCTAAACTCCTCATCAGAAAGCAAGGGAACAGCATTCCCACCACTGGAACTATTAGAAGATCATCTATTTCTATCATCAGACCAGAAATTGAGACTCACCTTACTGGGATGCTTAGTAAGGAAATTTAGGGAGGAATTGTAGTGGACAAGGTTTCATTTATCTCAAATTCTGCCACTGTATTTCTGCCCAAGAGCTTTTCTACTGCCACCTGTTACAGCGGGAGATTCTGCTCTGAGAGTACCATGACTGAGGTTCCATGAGAAGCTGCACATTCATGGGTAGCGTAGGAAGGCAACAAGGCGGGAGTATACATGGATGGCCAGAGACATGAAAAATGAGATGGGAGAAACGTTCTCTAAGAGAAGAACACTGTCCTCAGCTGGAAACTCACTCTGAAATCTTTTTCACTAGCCCCTTTGTGTTTCAGGCTAAAATCCCAAGCTATGTGCCTTTCACTGTTGATTGAAGCCTCTTCTGTAACAATTTGTAGGTACCAGGTATCCAGAGAGATGAGTGCAAGCCGAAGACAAAGTACAATTCAGGAGACCAGCAACATTTCAAAAACTTTAAGAAGAAAATCTATTGGGGCCAAATAGATTTTTTCCTGGGACACTGTCATCAAACCAAGAAGGGAGCTGTTCAGATCTTCCAGAAACATCTTGGGGAGGAATAAAAATGGAGTCTGGATCCAAACCCACTGAAGGTAATAGAAAGATTCCTGCTAACATCAGTGAGGTTTGGATCAGGCTGGCAACTGCTCACCAGGCATTTGCACCAATGACTTATTAAGACCCTATGCTAGGAAACAATTTAATGCATCCACAAAAGTCAGAGGGTTTTAAGAAGATACTTCAGCCATCTTCTGGCTCAGACTTTAGAATATATCCAGTCTTATCCAGTTCATGTAAAGAGCAGACATCATGAAAAATGTAATCAGCTCAGTAAAAGCTTAGTATTAACCACTGTCGAAAGCTCACAACACTTTTGTTCATTATCAATATGTGATATCCAATGCAACAGAGGAAAGGGTTGGTGGATACTGTATACAGCATGGATTTTTCATGCTGCCAACAATTAATTTCTCCCACAAATGAAACACCTTTTATATTATTTTGTCAGGGAAATACCAACTTGCCATCAGTAGGGTCTTTTGGCAGTGTAATTTATACATACTTTTTACCCATCTGTTCGTATTAAGGTTTTCTGTTATTTCGGTCATGGGGGTTTTTTATATCCTCTTCCAATTCTCCTTGAAAATTGAAAGGGATTAGGTTAGGATTAGGTTAGTGTTTTAAGCAAAAAGTCACAAAGATGGATGAAGATACTTTCAAAGAGATAATACACTGGAGATTCCTCGCTACCAATTGTCCATATGTTGGAGGATTTTCCATATTTGTTTTTTTTTTAAACCTCTATATAGTTTATAATCATTTTTTGCTTCTTCTGTCAAAGTAAACTGTCCGAGGTATCACTTAGCTTCATTTCCTGAGACCTGACCAAGGGTCAGCAATTACCTTGAACTGATGTCTGACATTAGCAAATAGACAATCTCCTCTTGTTTCCCACTTGGTGAATCAGCAGTCCCCATGCTAATCGCGTCGACAGATTTTGCTAAAGCAGAGGAAGGGGAATTCCAGGTTGACAAATAGGTCCCCGGAGAAATGCACCTGTCAGTTACAGGACAGCCTACATGGCACTGCAGAGGCAAAAGCAACAGGACGGATCCGTGCCACTGAAAGTGATATTCACAGGGTCACGGCGAGAGCGAGCTACGCTGATGCGCACAGGTTACCAGGGCAGCACACAACCAATAGGTGTTATCCACCACAGACCCCAGAAAGAAAAAACAAAACAATGCATCATTTAAAAGCCCAGCAGTGCAGAAACAGGAGATGCAGTGGTCAACTGACCTTTTGCTCCTTTTGTTGTTTCTTGCTGTATTGCTATCTAACACCTATATACCATCAACATCCTAATAGTCTCTAGCTCCCTGTTACCCAAAAACATTCCCTCAACCAGTTGTCCCAGAGAAAAATACTAAACCTTCTAAAACTTGCTACCCTCCTAAAAATTTTCTTTTTCAGAAAAAGGCCCTAATTTTTATTTCTTTTTCCACTTTCTCTCTAAATAGGGTCATTATTTCCTCTGCCATAGTGAACACAAACCAACTCTTGGAACACATCCTGAGCCAGAACCAACTACAGCATTTGCAGTTTTAGTCTTGCAAGTAGGAAATCTAAAACTGCTACATCATTCAACGTGGGAAGAAAAATATAGACACAAAGACCGCCTTTGGGAAAGGTGAGTTTAAAAGGCGTAGGATAGACGGAAACAAAATCAGGAGGCTGGGGATGGAAAGGAAGTGGCTGGGCCACGGGTTGGGGTCTCTCTTTTGTCTTCCTCCCTGCTCTCTGTAACATCCTTGCTCTCTGTCACACCACGGTAAGCTGGGGACCTGGCTGCACTCTGCGAGGATTTCATCCCACATTGGGAAGTGCAGCACTGAAGGTACAAAATGCCTCTCTCAACTCAGAAATCTCCGTTAACTCCCCACTTCTGTTGCGGCTCTGCTCACTGCAGGACTTCGCTAGGGAAAATGAGTACCACTGTGAGCTGGGGAGAGCATCTCACCGACATCCCCTTCTCCCCTCAGAGCAGGAGCCAAGTCTGTGCAGTCCTACAACCAGGACATGGCAGGACAAAGCAGAGTGAAACACAAAATTAATAGTACCAATATTGCTATTATCACATTAGCACAAGCTCCGAATCCTTTTGAATTACAAGACCAGCCTGGGATCAGCCTTCTCAAACAAGTCATGGAAAAGCAGGGAATATACTTCTCCCAGCTGTCAAACTGTGCTCTTCTCTCAAGCAAAATGTAATTTTTGCTTTCAAAGAAGCGAAGAAAAAGATTTCGTGGGAAGCTGGCATTTCTGTTCTAATAATGAAATGTACATCAATCCAATTTTACTCATCAAGAACAGAAAAGCTTTAAGAGTGCCCTGGATTTCCAGTATTCAGGTGGCCACTGATGCCCAAATTAGCTCTGTTTCACAGCTGTTATTAGTAGTGCTTTGTACCTGCTTCACAACTAACAAAACAGTTTTATATTAACAGAGGGACCTAAATAGATTTGTCCATTAAATGCTAGTACATTAGACCCAAGGTGTCCCTTACAAGTATCCCAGTGGAGTTTTCTAAACAATCTTGTCTAGAGCAACCTTGGGAAGCAAGTTTACAGAGAAACATTGCTATTAATAATAACCCTTCCAGAGCTGAATCCAGGGTCTAACACAGGGCTGTTCTGGAAGTGTGACTAAAGCTACGCCATCCTAGTGGGAAGAGGGAAAAATAAACTGTTAGAAGTAACATGAATTAAAAAAAAAAATCCCAGCAGAGAATGATGTGATCAAAGATTTAGATTCAAAATCCATTACATTAAGTAGGGTCTTTTTTTCCCTCTCTGCATTGAAAATGATATTGCAAGAGCAACAAAAGTATATTCCTGACAGATCAAAATAAGATTTTTATCTCTAGAGGTGAAAAGACTTGTTAATTTCTTGGTGGGCTGGGCAAAGCAATGAGTTTCATATTGTTGTAATTATTAATTTCTTCAGTAAAGTCTTAAATCTCCAGGTACTTTACCTATTGGCTACATTTTTTTGTATTTCCAGTAAAGCTATTTAATGTCTCACCTTCTCAGAGGAGAGAAATCTGAATGGAATTAAGGATGCACGATCACAGCTAGCAAAATGGGCAGAGACAGAGAGAGGGACAGAGAGAAAAAATTAAATCCCTGACAGTTTAGACTGCCCAGGAACACCAGTGGAAAAATATTCTCTGCAATGTTAATTTGTCCTTATTTAGGTAGATCTTCTATCCTGATCAAAGCCATTTTTCACCACTTTGGTTGTGCCAATCAGTACATGTTGGTTGTATCAGGCCAAAAATATTCTCTAGAAAGGGATACTCTTTCAAGACGGTATCGATCTAGAAGTAACACGCACATAAAAAACATGCCCAATCTGAATACAAACACACACGTATATAATTTCTGCCCACAATTCTTTTCTGAAAAACAACAACCAGTAGCTTTGATTCCTGCTAAGTTGCACTAGGATCAAAGACTTTGTGACTGCAGATCTGCCCCTGGTTCTTCCTTTTCCTGAGAAATCTTTACTGTTACAGGCAGGGAGGGGAGGCTGGACAGAAAAAGGAAAGTTGGACTGATGATCACTTGCTGGAAGTCACCATCAGTGTCTTTCCCTACTCTTCACTCCAGGCAACAAGCCTGATCCCGGCCCCCTTTCCCCTGGCTGTCATCTGCTGTGGCTCAGTACAGCAGGATAGTCGGGTACCAGTAGACCCAGTGGTTTGGGCAGCCTGGTGGGCAAGGGGACCACAGGATCATGCTGCAACAACGCCTGTGCCTCACTATTTCCCAGACATAGGCAAGAGAGGGGCCACCAGGGAGGTGAATCCAGACTCCCTTCATCCAAAGCCAATGCCAGGCTAGAGAGGATTAAGGTATCACATAATGTGATGCACTAAACAGCAGTCTGCTGGTTTTAGCAAATGTCTTTAAAAAACCTTTAAGTCTCAATTAAGGAATTTGTTCAGCCCCAAATTAATATTTTTTTTTTTTAGTTTATTGAAAATGCCAAGATGATTGTGCTGGGGGACAAGCCAAAAGGTTTTACTTTTAATCTTCTCTTTTTTTTTTTTTTCCCTTTCTTCTTTTTGCTTGCTCAGTGCTATTCATAAAGCATTACCACCTAGGGACAGGTTGCAAGGGGTCCAAATGTGATGATAGTTTCCATATCACTACCTGAGACTAGGAGAGGCCAAGGGGGAACGTACTTCCTACCGAGCTTAATATTTTCAAGCAACAATGCCCGTTACAAACCCACAGTGCCGCTGGGCCCCAAATTCTCCTTTTATTAAGAATCAGTCAATGCAGCTCCACCTTGGGAAAAAATCAGTCTCCAAGCCTCAGCCACGAGTCTTTCTCAGAAAAGGGGGTTCTTGCCATGCCTTTCTGGTTCCTTCCTTTGGCCTCACTGCAGCAGACCAGGATGCTAATTGGAAAAGCAAGGCTAATTAAAACCAGAGAGGCAAAAAAAAAACTGTGAGGGGAGTGGAGGGGGGGAGGGAGGGAAGTAAATTCAGGCACATAATAAAGAACATTTCTGCCCTGCTGTTCCTGGGAGGGATCTCGTAACAGTGGTGCAACAGCCCAGAGGCTACAAGGAAAAAAATTAAGCTACTGTGTATAACAATGAAAACATCAAACCCTTTGTGTACCATCAAAATGGAAACCAAGAAATAAAGTTAAGATGCTAAACATGTGTTTGAGGAGCACTGAAGCATGCGGCATGTATTTGACTTCCACCTTCTGGGGAGTGCAGGGAGGCATGACTGAGATCTATTAAATCCAGTGATGGCCGAATGCTCTGCAGGTGCATACAGCTCCAGTCAGGGCACAAACCCTGAAGTTCAGACACACAGATTTTGAAGGGTCGTTCCCACGAGGCAAACGCTCTACCTCCCTTTCCTCTGGAGAGAATTATCCGTCATCTCCTGGGGGAAGGTGTCACAACCTTTCTCAGTGAGGATACTTAGAGATGCTACATGTGCTCATCCTTCAACCAGACACTTTTGCCTCTTTCACTCTGGGACCAGCCTAGGTGCCATCCACCACAGCAGGGAAGTGCCTTTGCATGCAAGAAAGTCACATAAGACCTGAAGTTTGTAGGACACCACTCCTCACAAACGTGACATCTCAATTCCTTGTAGCCTTTAATGCGCTGCTGTATACAGAGGCTTGCTGATGGAGAAGTGTAATCAGCAAGGCCCAGAAAAAGTGAATATGAGGATTTACATGGTAAAAATGGAGATGCTTTTTCTCCTCTCTAATTAAAGACCTTATTTGTGCTTAACTTCTCTAGAAATGATAAGGCCAGGCTAAATCTCCAGTGATGTAGAAATTTTTCTTTTTTGTCCAGCAAGTCAAAGGGGCGGAAAGAGACAATGAGAGGGCCAAGACTGACTCTCTCATTTCCCTCCTTGCACATCTTCTCCCTTTCCTGCAGGGGAAATCCAAAGCCTGTAGGAATATATTCAAGTCTTTCAGTAAACAGGTAGGAAAGACTGTTTTTTCCGCTCTAAGACCACTTTCATGTCAGCCGAGAGAGAGATCTGAATGTTTGAAACACACACAAAATACCGAAAGGAAAACTCAACATTCCCATTTTTTTTTTTCCTCCTCTCAAGCAAACTCTTTTTAGTAGCTTAAAAAATTATCTCATTAATTAGCTGCAAGGAGGAACACCATTCACAAGACATTTAGGTACTGGAGGGGGGGGAGGGGAGAAAAAAAAGGGAGAAGAAAGATAAAGCAAGAATTATTGAAAGCTTGAGCACTGTTTTGCATCACAGCAAGTCTGGGGAGCGGGCATTAATTTTCAGCAGTTCTGTCCCCCACAGTTAAACCACCCTGCCCCAACACGCTTCAACAGCTTAGAAAGAGTTCCTCTTTCTAAGGGATTTTGACTTCACTCCCTTTGCTTCCTCACCAGGACCACAGTAAGTGTGACAGGACCTTAAGGACAAAGTCAGGAAAATAAATAAATAAAAGCAGGCAAGGACAATCGCAGCGCGGCCAGTGTTAATGTCACCATATAAAGGGTCTGTCAGCATTTCCATTAGAAACTCCTATTTTCAAAGGTTTATAACTTGGCCATAAAAATTCACTCTGAGCAGCAGCTGGAAACTTGGCAAACAAAATCTCACTCAGCTTTGATTGATTTTTCTTTTTCTTTCTTTCCCCCTGTTCCCTGTCCACCTTCATCCCCTATCTTCCCGCACCACACCGCCCTCCCATCCCCCCACCCCTGGCCCTCCTTTTCTCCTCCTTCTAGATATTAATTTTGGGTTGATTTAACCAAATGAATGCAAGAACAGGCGTCCTGTGCCACACATGGTCAGATGCACTAACTCTGCTCACATTTTGCCTTTTCTGGTTCCTACTGCTTTGTTTATAGGGCTGGCAACCTTTGGGGGCTTTTGCTTTGCTTCCAGATATTTTGAATAACGCATTCTCCAAAATTTTCGGGACAGAGCTCTACTTTGGGCTGACTGCAAGTACCATGTGTCAATATACCAAACCCCCACAACTTCTTTGAAAAGAAATAATCCATTAAAAAGAGAGAGACACTAATCATGAACGTGCATCTTGCACTTTGCAGCATGTGAAGCCCGGTGAGAAACGTCAGGATGGCTCCGTTAGAAATAGGAAATGCTGCGTCTCCTGGCCTATCCTGGTTTTGACCCACCAAATCGCTTCTTCTGTCATGCGAAGGGCTCATCTACATGGGATGTTTAAGTGAATATGACAGCAGCCGTCTTGGCTGACACTTGAGACTAAACTGGAGACTCTAAGCACGACGCTGCGCAACTTGAATTAAATTGCCAAGGCGGACGGACCAGGCACGGAGAGGGGAGGCATAACATATGCTGAACAGCAGGAAGGCAGCTCTGTAGGTGTAAGGAGTGACTTGAATTAAATGCAGTTTGCCCTGGTACAAGTCACTCCCCCAACATCAGCTCTGAGTATTCACAAATAAAGGCAGGGAGAGGAAGGAGGAAAGGAAAATAGGTGCATCAGTATCGTTGGACAGGGAGATTTAAAAAGAAATCCCACTGAAGGCAGGTTTTTCAGGTGATGCCAAGCAAACAAACATTGTGAAAGCGGGGCAAGGATACTGAAAAGGGAGGCACAAAAGGCTGAGAGTTCAGATTCAGAAACATCCCAGTGTTTGAGATGCTTCTCTGAACTGCCTGAGTCAGCAAAAAGGTGATGATGGTGGGGATGATCTCTATCGCAAGATTTTCCATCCCAGTTTGCATTGGCAAGAGCATAAACATACACAAAATAAAAACAAAAGAGAGATTAAATGAGGAGAAAAAAAAGACAAAATATTGATGGTCTGAATTTTGGGTCATCACATACCGGTGTGTGTAAGGGATTATATTCATGCCTGCACACTGGGTGTTGAATCCCACTGAGGTTTGTTGGGTTTTTTTTCCCACGACGTGTCACAATCTAATTCAAGCTGGACAAAATAAGGTGTGTATTATGGATCATCTGAAGTATTCAGTACGCTCTATTTTTGCATTAATCTAGGCAAAATAAACAATTATATTAGAAGGGCATAAGGAAATTACATCAGTATGGAAGTAGTGTCTTTATATCATGATCTCATTTTTCAGACTCTGCACACAGAATTATCTTTAGAGTGAGACGTCTCCCTCTGCTTTCTGTTTTGCACATACTAAACTGCCTAGGAAGAAATTTAGGGCAGTGTCTCTGTCTTCCTCCAAGTACTTTATATTTCTGCATCAGTTAAACATGAGAAGTGAGTTTAGATGCACACTGAATCCAAGCTCTGTCAGAATTCATATTCAGGGGGTTTTATCCAGATTCCATACAATCATGTTTCGTCAATGACCTAAGATGTAAGCCTACTTGCTCAGTGGCTTAGGGTTTATCCAATAGAATATATGAGCTCATCTAACTCGAACTCGTATGTCTCAATTACCCCACATGCAAATAAGATAATAATACTTATCTATCCTTTGGAAGGAATGCTGCAAAAATTGGTCCTTTAAAGAAAATTTAAAAAGTCAGCATCAAATTAAACAAGAAGACAAATTTAGTTAAAAATCATATGCTTACATTTCTGTCAGAGTATGTAAGCTTAGCAAATGCTTGTTTCCCCCTATTAGAATAGCAGTGTCCCCTAACAGTGAAAGAAAGGGCAAGCAAATAAAATGTCAGGAGAGAACTGAGGCTGCAAGGAAGCTCACAGAGAAAAGAAGGAACGCAGTAATTAGGAGAAGGACTTAGGGAAACAGTTACACCATCCCATGGAGTAAGAGATCAAGTGGAAAGGAGAGAAACCAGGAGAGACTTTGTTTTTGATGTTTTTAATTGATGCAATGCATGGCTGATGCCTGAAGATTTGCTACCAGTTTTGTTATTCTAATTAGTGAAGTGTACAGACAGGCAAACCAACATCAAAACCCTGATCCATCGCGGCAGACCTCAGGCAGCTTCAGCAGCAACTGAGGAGATGCGTAAAGCACTGTGACACCAAACACCTACACGCTGCAAAAAGAGATTTATGGGCTAGCGTGCAAGACTGGCAGGGAGACTGTCCCTTATTGCGGGACGGAGGCACCTTTGGTGAGCTATAGCTGCAGCAGCAGGAGTAAGGCTGAGCATTAAAAGCACAGACACAGGGCTATGAGCTTAAGCCTGCACTTGAGGGGGGCAGGGGTGTTTGCATTTTTTTTTTTTGACAGAGGTTCATGAATATGTTTGATATGTAGATGTAGATTTATATCAGTTAAGACAGGCTAAGTAAAGTTACTGGATAAGAGAGGCTAAGGAGGTGTATGGTTAGGGATTAGAGTGCGATGATAAATGATAATATGGTTTCATAATTAAAGCAAATCTTATGTTAAAAAGGACTGGAGTCTGTTTGACTGGTAGATAGGATTTGGGGTCTATTTACAGTCCAAAGGCACATTTAAACTGCTGAATCTCCCAGTTCCAAGTAGATCCTTTGACTGTGTGATGAGCATGTTTTTCATTTTCTTACCGACTCCTCCTTATTCAGGGCACATCCTGGTTTCTGAAGGAATGAGTTTTCTCTTTGTGATTGCTATCCAGAAGTTGAGCTTGGAAAATGTGACCTAGTTCTGTAAATATTTGACCTCCCTATCCCTTGCACATCCCATCCTCACCTTCCTCTGGCTCCCCACACACACTGCCAGCCAAATACCTTCCTGATGGCGTCATCTCTCGCAGGGTAGGAGAAGGGCAGCACAAACCCAAAAATTGCACACAAAAAATAGTGGTGCTGATGTTTTCCTCTGAGGGTATTCACTTTACAGTTCACAAAATGGCTACTTAGCTATAAAACCATCAGTGAGGGATTTTAGTGCATCATATATATGTATCTCTAGAAAAAATAAACTTGGATATAACTGGGTATATCACAGTCCCAAGTAAATGACTCGAGACATCACAGCTATGTAGGAAGCTAATCTTGGTATCATATAATCCCAATTACCAGTTTATTATTTCTTCCACTTCCATTCAGAGATGGATTTTCTGGTCTGATAAAGCATATGTCAATGTGAAATCAGGAATTGGGGTTATTCACATGTAAGAGCTGGAACCTCTAACAGCGAGCTCCACCGTCGGCAAAGATTTCCTACTCCCTGTCATCCCAAACTTCCCACCATTCTGCTGTTTTTATTTTTGTCTTAGATGACTCCAGGAAATCCCTTTTCTTTTTTTTTTTTTTTTTTTTTCCACAAACCAAAATTTAAAGCAGATTGTTGTAAAACTATNTTTTTTTTTTTTTTTTCCCCAAAACCTTCATCTCACCCCTCTCCCTGAACAGTACTTCCTTCACACAAATACCATGAAGCGCTGAACATATTTTTCTCTGAGGAATCCTTTAGACCAGGTACAGCATAGCATCCGGATGGTTTTAGTTTCTCTGGATTCAGGCTAACTCGTGGCACACCATTCGCAAATTTACCTTGTAGCTTCATCTAAACTCCTATCAGTGCTCATTGTAGGATACCGGCACCCGGGATGCGCGCAGTATCCTATATAAGCCTGAACACGTACCAAGTTACATGTGCCCGTGGGTGTATGCACAGGTATACACACAGATGAAACATGTTCTCAGTTGACTATTAAGCACCTTTTAATCAAAGTCCCTAACTTATTCTATGCAGTCTTACGATGACCTCAAAATACTTTCCTATAGAAAGAATGGGGTTGCCTGACATGATCACTTACAGTGGAAACAGGAACACTATGACCAAGAAGACCAGTAGAGAACGCAGGATTGAAATAATAAATTTCAGGCAAAGCGGTGCCTTTCAGCAGCCAGGCAGTCAGAAGCAGAGTTGCAGAGAGTTATCTGACCTCTGAGAACCATGCCTTAGACATGGGACCTTATGGACATAATCACATACTGCTGGTTTCTCCGCCTGCAGCCTCCATCTACCCTGTCCCTCAGGCAAAAAAAGCCATTCAGAGACATAACCCCATTCACTTACTCTGGGGAAATTTTGCATTCCCAAAAATGCAGATCACAACGAGATTCCTTCCCAAAACAGAAAGTTCACAGGGTCCCCTGGCACCTATAATTTTACACACACAAAGGGAAAGAACAGGAGAACACAGCTGTATTCACCAGCACAGATTATTATAATTTCAAATAAAAAAACCCACAGGCCAGCCACACACTCTCTGGACATCCAGATTTCTATGGTTTATGGCAGGTGCAAACCTAGAGGCCATTAAAAAAAAAGTCTAGCTCTTAGAAAACATGTCCACAGCTTAGTGTCTTTTGAATAACTTCGCATTTACTTGAATAACACTGCATTTACTTTGTGAATCATCTTTCCCAAGAGCAGTTCTTCAGTTTTTCCTCCTCATCTTTCTTCTTCTTCCACGAATGGAAGGCTTAAGCCTTGGTTTCCCCCAAAACTAGTGTCATATGTGGCACTATATAGAGATATCAGAAAAGAACCATATTCATTATCATGTTTACCATGCTTTATTGCATTACTACTGGCTCCACGAAGAGTTAAACTCCTTTGCTAGAATGATGTGCAGCTAAACTTGTGTGGGAGTCTAGTATGTTCACAGCCCAGACAAGTTACGTGTGGCATATCAAAAAAACCCCACATTCTTTAAGAGTCAAACTTGCAGCAAACATGTTTACTTTCAGCACAACCAACTAAACCAAAGCACTGTTTACTAAGTCATAATGCTGTAACCCACATGGACACAGTGAAAGGTCTTCACACCACCCAAGTAGACCCAATGCAACTTCTTGCACAGGCAGAAAAAAAACAGCTCAAAAGAGTGACTTCAAAGCTGACAGTGAACATATCTGCTCTGAACAGCTCACAAAAGGGTCCTGTCCTGTTGACTACGAAGGGATATCAACCACAGACAGGCACCTGTATTTCAGGGGTCTGAGTATCCATTCACCCATCTCCCATTCCCTGCCCAGTGAACTGACTATCTACAGCAATTTATGAGTGCTCCTGTCCACGGCACCGAGGAACCTGGTTCTTTACCAGGCAGAGCAGCACTGACTTCACTTTGGGACGCGGAAGGCTCGCACCCAGCCTGAAGAGGCGACACTCCAAGGAGCACCCACCACAGTCCACACTTACTATTCTGAATCCAGAAGCAACGTGTGTGTGAGGATGGATGCCTGCAGGAAGACAGAGTTACCTAAAGGTTAAGTGACTTATTTCAGAACTTGATGCATTTGCAAGAGACATTTAACGCTAGGAAACAGCTCTTATTTCCTCCTTAATAGGAAGGAAAATTACAGTCTCTAACAGTAACCTGAAAAGATGCTGGAAACTAACCCTGGAGCAAGGGTTCCTTTTCTGGCTCTGGATGGTTTTTTCCACACTTCATTAGAATGGGTGGTTGTGAAAGGAAAGGCAGGAGAGAAGCTTCGGTGCTTCAGCACCTTTCAGAACAGCAAGGGCTTTGCAAATTGCCATTTCCAACTCAATTAATATGGACGTACGTAGGGGCAGCAATTCAGGGGTGGGTTTATGTATGGCTAGATAAATGCAGATATCCTCACAGTATGCTTGCATATAGTTATATATTTATCTGTGTAAGTATATATAAAATCTTCAAGACAGATAAAATGCACACAGCTGTTAGCAGCTGAAGCGGGCCTTAATTACACTCAGGTTGTCATAGTAACGTCTGACAAGCTTTGCCTTCCTGGATGGGAACGTTTGCCCTCTTGGAGTTTCAGTGTATCAAGAGAGAGGTTCTAAGGAAAATTAGAATAAATCTCACAACTTTCCCTGGCCTTTGTGTTTTCCTGTCAAGGCAAAAAGGCTGAGAAATGGTATTGCTCCACAGGCCTGACACACCAGAACAAGGCACGAGTAAAATCGTACAGGAATTTAAAGGATGCTGATACTTAAAGTACTTTGTTTTGCTGAGAACTAGCATCCAGCCTAAGATCTCAAAGAATTATCATCATTATTTTTTAACATATATAAGGCATGATTAATGTCAATAGGTCTGGTACATGAAATCATCAGTGGTAACATCTGAGCTTCTATTGCTATTATTCAAGTAAGAAGACTGATGGGAGAAGGATATTACCCATTTCACCCATCATCTTGTATCAAACCAGTGACACAGCCAGGAAGGGAACTTAGGTCGGTTCTAACTGTAACTCCATACTCTTTTCTTAAGGGCAGCGGGTTTAATGCGCATTCTTTGATGTCTCACAGGACTTCTGAATAAATTCTGCCTTTCAGTGGAACAGTGTTAGAAAACATTCAAAACTAGAAAAAAAAACAAACAAACCAACCAGTAATGGATCTGATTCCGGAAAAAACAAGAAATTACTTGGACTGTTTATTTCAGTAGCAGTTTGTTGAGAAAATACTAAATAGTAAGGACGAAACCCTTCGGAGCAGAGACCTGGAAAGGAAGTGGCAAAGCAAAACTCTTGCCTTTCCCTCTGTCAAAATCAAATAATTCTTTGTTTTCCCTTCAAATGCTTTGCAAAAGTAATTATTCCTATGAATAAAATGTTGAAAATGTTTCCCCCCTCATTCCTTCCCATGTCTTAAAAATGAAAACAAACCAACGCAAACAGGAGAAAATACCATGTATTTAAAGTACCACACATCAAGACTGCTTTAATTCATCTAGCTCACATGTACATTTTCCTGAATAGTTGGCAAAAAAGCAGCATCACGGTGCGCTACTTCAGCAATAAGCCTCCAGCTGGTGAGAGTGGTTTCAACATGTTCAGGAAGCGGACTGTGGGAGTCAATCATCTGAACTCGGACTTCTAAAGACAAAGGGACTTCAAGTTTGAGT
Source organism: Burhinus bistriatus (assembly GCA_013397275.1). Taxonomy (NCBI): domain Eukaryota; kingdom Metazoa; phylum Chordata; class Aves; order Charadriiformes; family Burhinidae; genus Burhinus; species Burhinus bistriatus. The sequence goes on along the minus strand of VYXH01007201.1, from coordinate 162,641 downwards.
TAGTCAACCTAGACTTCTTTTACAGGCAATGGAGATCAACAGGCACAGGGGAACATGTCTCTGAAGGTGCCTGTCCCTTTCCTGGCTATCAAATGTGCCCAGGACAGCCCACTTGGGCACAGACAGTTGACTTTCAGACACTAGAGGGTAGGCAAGATGAATCTCCTCCAACAGCTCTACAAAAGCCAGTGAACATACAAGAAGTGAGCGTGTCAGTGGCAGCTCTGCTTAAATCATGCAGATGTGGCTCAACAGCCTTCCTTCGCTCTTGCACAAAAGGATGTTAGCAGTGCAGAATTCATGTGTTTGTACAGCAGGCCTCCAAACACAACTGTAATACATCTAAGAAAAAAGAACTGGAAAACCTAATGAAAGCAAATTTGCATACAAATGAAAGTTATTTTTGTATGCACTATTCCCCCACCTCCAGTTTCATTCTCTTCTCAGAACCTCAAGGATGCATAAGACACAAGGAATTACTGCTGGACAGAAACCTTGCTTCCACTTCCCACAGCAAAAATTCTCACAAAATGTACTTGGCTATTTCTATACATTGATGTGTTTAAGTAAAAGGGAGGAAAAAAGAATAGTGTTTCAAAGCGGAAAGTTAAAATGCTTCATTTCAGAAAACTGAAGCAAAAATGAGAAAAGGGATAATCCCTCTGAGCCTCCCCTAAAATTTCAGAGGGCACAATGCTCTAAAAAGTTTTATTACAAGATGACATTTTTACATTAAAACCTCTCTTTAAAACCAAAAATATTTGGAGGAAAAAAAATTATTATTCTTTTTTACTGAGCACTAAATGTGTGTTATTTTGTCTCTGAAGGTTTCTCACATATTAACTAAGAGATTTTTGCATCATCCTTTCCTAGGAACCTGTGTTTTTAACTTCCACTCCTCTCTCTCCTCCTCCCCCCCTACCCTTTAATTTTATTATTATTTTTTCTTTCATTTCATAAGCTCTCAGCTTTTTAATATGAGAGCCTTTTATTTCTATAAAACTGCAGCTGCTTTCATTTAGTTTTATGGATTTAATGTATTTAGAGGTTCCAAGAGAAGCTTGGAGCTGGCAGTATTATCCAGACGTTTGCTGCTTAGTGCCTTTTCTAATGACAAGACTTATCTGATTCAGAACATTTCATATCTGTAGAAAAATTAATTCTCTCTCCCTTTGTCTTTAGGCCTCAAGATTTAATTTGTTCAGGGGATTCTTTCAAGCACTTTTTTTTTTTTCCCTTTGCAGATACCCTGATGACTTACTTCCAACACTGAAGTTGTTCCTCCTACTGGCATTTGAGTCTGAACCATTTGCAATTTGGTACTTATGTACCTTCCCATTATCGTGGCATTTGAGCTTGTTTCAGTATTTAATGTATTTTGTCCTCCTGCTCTGCGATGTAGATGTTGCTATTCTCACCATTTTACATACACGGAAATGAAGCAAAGAGGGAACTAGACCTCATATCTACAATTGATCCATATTGATTTCAATATGAGCTACACATCTAAAATACTCTCCTGAATGTAACCTTAAGTGTTTTACTCAAGGTCAAATAGGAAGTTTGCCGAAGGAGTGGGAGTGAACTTGGGCACAGTATTTACGGTCACCATCCTTTCTACCAACATACATCCTAATCTATGGTATCGTGTCCCTGGAGGCATTGTTTATGCTAAGCCAAAGACACATGTCCATCAGTGAAAACTAATCAATCAATGGTTGAAACTTTTTTGAACATTGACTTCAATATTGAGAAAACAGTAAGACATGTTGTGTAGTTTAAGATAGCTCCAGAAATGAAAATAAATAAGCTAAAACTGTCCTGTGCTGGTTGCAGTGGACAACACATGAGGCAACCTATCAACATTCACAAAACGCTCGGTTCTTTTCATGGGTTTGATCATTAGATAAGTGTATTAATTTAAGACTACTTCGTCCTCTCATCAGAGTAACCCAAGGACAGCAGTGGGATGCTAAGGCATGGACCAAGACTTTGCAATTACTGAAACACCAACTTAGTTATCACTTGCCATTACTCTGTCACCTCTGTAGCACAGGAGAAAACTGCACCTGTTCGGAAGAACAGTTATTATACATATCTATTTTCTCTATTTCATCTCTCTACTTTTTGCCCTCTGCAATAACTCCTGAGGACCTTTAGAAGGCCTCATACTAGCCTTCTTCTTCACCCCATCTATTAACCTGATCAGCAATGAAAAGGTTCATTGCAATATTCATCCATCATTTTTAGGCTTTATGGTTAATATCTTTTAATACATTTATGGGGAATTCACACCTTGCAGAAGCACCATTTCTAATCAGTTAGGACAGTTCACTGTCTTTCTTGGTTAAACTCTTCCTTCATTTTTCTTGCAATATTAAGAACTAGACTGGAGATAGTGGAGATTCCTTATGAACAGTTTTCAGATATTTATTTCGCCCACCCTGTTAAAAAAAACAAAATCACCATACATATATTTAAACCTTATTGGTTTTACAATCTAAGCCTGAAAATGTGTATATTAAAAATTGACAGTGAAAGCAGTTGTAATTAAATCTGAATTTAAATCTCTGAAGTTGCAAAGTGTTTGCAAAAAGAATATTGAGGAAAAAAGAAACCAACCCTAAGATCAGACCATAAACTTTCTCCAAAATCATCAAAACTTTTCTGCCTGTCTTTCAAGTAAGCTACCTGTGTCTTCTCTCTTTAGGAAAAACTGAAACCATACCGAGATTTGAATTTGGGGGTGGCTGGGACAGGGACTGCGTCTAGAGGTCAGACAATAGAAAACAGCAGAAACAGCAAAATAAATTTCTGTACCTTTTTCCCCCATTAAGTCTTCTGGAAAGATAAACTTTAAAGTACTAAGAACAGAAGTCTGACTGAGAAGGAAATACATTGTCATGTTTTTGTTTCCATTTGTTTAAAGATCTGGGGAGAAAAAACCCAAACCCCCTATATGTCAAAAACCTACCATCTCTACCCCTTTAAAAGCTCATGTTTATGAGGCATTTCAATAAAACCAAGAGGAAAAGATTTGATACTTTGCTGAAGAACAAAAACACAAAAAAACCATAAGGAAGCTAAAGGGCATCCCTCAAACCCCATTATATGCATTCACATGTACCTACTTTCAAGAGTTTTGATGGGAAAACTTATAAAAAGGTTGTACGGTATAGCTGATAGAGGCAGGCCAGTTATAACTGCATGTACCACCATCCCTGAAAGAGGAGAAAGAACAAGGGATAGGTATGAGGCTGGCTCTATATTTCCCATCTAAGTCCAACAAGACTATTAAATGTGTGTGTTAAATGCTGCACTGGCCACTGAAGAAAGATTATGCAAGACACCGCACAGGGGCAGACAGCATCTTTAAGAGCTTACAACCCGAAGAGGTAGGACAGCAAAACGAGGTGACAGAAGTGGCTTTTCAAGGATCACAGCCAACAGGTTAAGCAAAAGATGAAGCGGAAGCAAAAGCCAAATTTTTATCCCAAGGGAGTCCTTGAGTAAGGTGTAGAGAAAGGTGGTGCCTCTCTAGCTGTTAACTCTACATGCGGACAACTTCCCTGAACATGCAGGTTTGGACAGAACCTGCAGAGGGAAGTGCTGCCCCGGGTATTCTGCAGATATCAAAAGCAGAGGACTGGTCTACAGCTTCAAGATGAGACGTACAGGCATCCTCCCTGGAAACCCACGGGACTAACACCACTGTCACTCTTCAGGCCGGTGCTTTGCAGTTGCCTTGTGCAGGGTCCGGAGGATGGAGAGTTTTTCCTCACCAGGAGGATGAGATGGGCATATCACAGTGGTGGGTATTCCTGTGCATCACCAGCTCTCCGGGCTCCTCTGCAAACACATTCTCCCTTGTTTAACTCCCCAACAGAGCTGCACACAGAGCTGAACTCTGTATGCTCCATTTCATATCCCTTCCCTTATAAACCTTTATTAAGGCTTTATGTTACACAACTATCACCGATACAAAACTATTGCATTTAGGCTTCCAGGCGACCGAGTGCATTAAAACTCCTTGCGTGGAATGGCAGGAACCAATTCCTCATTTTTACTGGCTGGGAACTGAACCTTAATAGGCCACAGAGCACAAAACTCATAAACCACCGGCGTAAGGGGAGGAGGAGAGGGGGAACAACGAGGAAGGAGGGGGAGAAGTTTGTTGCTGAGGTTTTGAAATTATAACAGAAGAAAACAAAAGATGTGAAGCAGGGCACAGCGAGGAATTCTCTCCACGCATGGTGGAGTTAACCTTGCCACCGATGCCCAGCAGCTGGAGGGGAAACAAATAAAGTGGGACCATGCTCTAAACAAAAGAAAGCATCACTCCTTGACAATGGAATAGCAGCAACCTTCATCTCCAGCCCTCCAGCTCCTCGGGAGAGGCTGGGGATTGCTGGCTCAGGCATGAGTTGCCTTTGCCTAGCAACCAGCGCAAAGTCCGTCTGTCAGCTTGGCCTACAGTCGCTTCATCCCGCCTTCCCCCCTTCTTCACGCCCAGTGCAGGGTCTCCGAGCTCGTTTGTCAGACTTCAGCTCCATCCACCTCTAAGCCCATTTGAAGAACGCATTGCTCCCGTACCGACTGCAGGTAGCATGATGGTCTGCACCTTTGGGTAGTTCATTCCGTGCCCCTTCATCTTATTCTGCTTTTCCAGCCCCTCATTGGGAAGCTGTCAGAGGAGGAACCAGTTGTTTTAAGAAGATACTTAACCCAATGGATTCACCTAGGAGGCAGTACCAGACACTTCTGCAAGCACACACATCTCTCTTTCTGCCTGGCTGTGATAAAATGTCCGTTTCTGCTGATGGAAACACATTCTGGGTGCAATGATGTTTTTAAAGCAGGATGTGGGACAAAGCAAAAAGTAAAAGACAATTGGAAGCTAATTTGTAAGGACTTCTCTCCCTGGTACATATCAGGCGCTGCAAATGCAGAAACAATTCTGCAGATTGGAGAGGAAAAGTCAAATTTACCACTCGGAATACTTCCCAGTCAAATTAAATTCTTCAGTCATTTATTTTGATGCTGAAAGTTACTGCTGAGATCCCACCACGCTGTGTCACTCTGCCCTGAACCACAACGGGCCGGGGATGATATTGCTTCCTGGAATAGCGAGAAGTCATTTCACCCCGTTGCCCAAGAAAGGAACTTATTAGGAAATTAAACAAGCTGAAATGCAGAAGACAAGCCCAGTAAATGCAATTGTGCTCCAGTCAGCATCAGAAGGGCTGGCCAGTCTCCAAAAACTGAAGCAAGTTAGTCCCTGCATCAGGGTTGCTTCAAATCAGAATGGAAGATAATCGCCCATTTCAGGCACCAGAGGGATATTTACTTAGTGTGTTCTGACTTTGAAAATGGAAAATGATGAGATATATGGCAGCAGTTACCTTCCAGAGCTTAAAGTTATCATAATGCCATTCTTCTAATTACAGATCAGACTCTTAAGCGCAAGGGCCAAAAGGAGCCAGATTCCAGCAGTAAGCACAGCCTGTATCAGGTAAGCTTACCTCAGGAGCGGCCTGGTATCACCTCCTAGCCCACCATCAGGAATCCTCTCCCCTCACCATCAGCCTCCTCTTTCAAAGTATAAAGGGATTTTTTCACATTTCAAAACTTATAGGAAATAATTTTCAATTACAAAATCTGTGTGGACAGAGGGAGAACATCTGAAACCAAAGAAAGATTTTTGGGCTTCCCTCCTCTGAAATATTTTTCATTTGAAAATAAAATGCCTTTTTTTTCTGGGAAATAAATTTGAGCAGTACAAGAAGGCTTCTGTACAGGTCAGCGCTTGGGATGTACCAGGCCTTGGGAAATTATACCCACAATCCAGTCCGGTGGCCAGCCTAAACACAGTGCCATGTGCTGCTGAATTCAGCCATGCTAACCCTAGACCAGCATTGGCAGGAGGGAGACAGACAGTTGTTCTCACCCTGCTGCGTTGCTAGGGCAGCACCAAATTTTCTCATCAAAAAGCTTTTCTCTATAAAAAGGTAGAAGAGACAATGTTTTTTTTAACATTTTTAATGACACCAAATTCAATTGAAACGAGCTACTTTGTCATCACCGCTCGTTATCGATTGCAAGCTGAACATTCTCGGCAAAACTGGGACGAGCAAGAGTAAATCTTACATAAAAAGCACGGTTCTATTGATCACAGCAGCCGCCACTGGCCCTCCACTGAAGCAACAACCAGCTACTTTAATAAAAATGTAATCCTCCAGTAGAGAAGAACCCATCTGCCTTCCAATCCACTCTGCATCATACTCTTCCAAATGCTCTTGAGAGAGAAAGCAGACCAGTCCATCCCCCTGACAAAACACTATTACTATGCAGTGACACCATCGCACTTGATTTAAGTACATCTGGCATTTTCAGGTGTAATGCCTGAAGCAATAATACTAAAAAGCCAGAACAACCCTAGTTACGCCCTCTGGGAGTTGCATGTGTGTGAACTAAGTAACTTATAGAGTTCCTATTTCCATAGTATCAAGCTCTTTAGATTCTGTAAGGTATTTATCCTACTACTACCCAGGGGAAGGAGAGGTCAGTGCTGCTCCTCTTGCTTTCCCAACGCTTACTTAGATCTTAATTTTCTATTGCACGGGAGCTGGAGACCTGAATCTCGGTGCGGGGTTGAGGCTAAGAGGCTTGGTCGTGGTCACGCAGGAAGACATTGCTGTGGCTGGGAGCCGGCTTTGACACCAGTCGCAGGTCAGACTCCAGGCTCTGCTGGAAGCTATTTGGTCAAACCGAGTGTGATAATTACAGCAAGTGTCCCTGAGGATGTATTGGGACTTCTGTCTCCATTTCTACTGCTAGGAAATGACATCAGGCTCTCCACAGATACTGTTGAACATATTTCACTTACCACCACCCACACTGTCACTTCAGCATGCACTTTCAGGCTAAACATGGGGAAAAGGAGGTCCAGAGCCCCCTGCTCTCATGCTGAACCCCTGAGAAGTCCCTTGCCCTGTCATTCTCCTCCTCTTCCAGTGTTTAGGCTTAGACCTAGGAGTCTCTGCCTCCAAAAGGTGCCTGGGGAGGAACCTTGGTGACCCCTTCCCATTCCCCATCCTCTTTGCGCTCTCCACAGCCCTGCCTTTATGCTCACTGGGCACATTTCAAAGCAAGGACCACGACAGTGGGCACACGTATGGATTCAAGCCTGCTCTTCTGGACAGTACTGGGCAGTTCAGATTCAGTAAGCAGCAGAGGTTCAGAAGATGACGGGGCTGCATGGAAATGAAGAGCTGGATTTTGATCTCACACAGAGCGAAAGGGCAAGGAGACACACTGATGGAAGCCCATAGGGGTACACAATTGTGCACGGAGACAGGCGGAGCAAGGGAATCATCTGCCCTGCAATCGTAACTTAAGAATAAGCTTGTTTCCCTTCTTGTGGTGTAACTCAGGAACAATTCCTACCAAATGGGTGGAGCCACCGCTCCACAGGAAAAGGGATGAGGAGACAGAGCAGAAGCGGGTGGGGGGAATCAATTCCCCTCCGTCACAAACTGGACCCTCACACAATAAAGAACACACGTAGCTCCCAAGTGGCCACATGATGCTGGGGACTTCAGGGCCTCTGCTCAGCAAGCGGAGGAGTTAATAGAAGCAAAACAAATCCCCCTTATTTGCCTCAGGGTCAAGGGTCAGTGTAAGTAAATCATTAATTAACACACTGGCGCCTCAGTGCTATTGACAGGGTTTTGTGTACACAGTGGGACTGTGGCACCCCCTGCAATTAAGCAGGCAGTGAACTTTCCTTCTCCTTTCCTCCTCCTGCTGTCTCCCGCTCGGCTCCAGCAGGCTCACGTACTCCCCTGTCCTCATCGGAGGCTCCTCTCTGTTCTTCCTCTCAGCACGGGACACCAGCCACCCCCACACTCACACTTCTCGCCTGCCCAGCAGAGCTATCTTCAGAAACCAAACCTCCTCATTTCGTTGCTTTCCAACTTCATGCAGCACCTGCTCTTTAAAAAAAAAAAAAACAACCCTCACTGGCTATGCATCCACCAACATACGCATTTATTTTACCTCCCTGCTCAGGTAAAGCTGCACCTACGGCCTCTGAAGAGCTCACAGGAGCTTGGTGATAACTCGTCAGACTTAAGACACCACGGTGTCTCAGAAGGGAAAAAATATCCTTCACCTCTCAGCCCCTAGATTTTAATAAAATTCTGGGATCCTGATACCTTACTAATGGCCCCTGGATTTTTTTTTTTTTTTTTTTTTTTTTCTTTCCTTCTAATCAAAATAGGTCTGTTGACAGCCTGATTTCTATGCCAGCTGGGAAATTGCCATATAAAGAGCAGTCATTTCAGAGACTCCAAAGTCACAGATCCTCCTAACAATCAGGCCTACAGTGCCAGAGGAACTTCTAAGAAATTTATTTTACACTTTTCTTTGCAGAGGAGTCTGCTTTCTTTTGGTTGCTTTGGGTTTCAGTAAGGTCCTGGCCTGCTGCCTGAAGGTCTGAGGTTGATAACAAAGACCAACTGCCTTCAGAGCTACATCACACTGAGATCAATGCTGGTGTCGAAGCTGAACTTCGAGTCCCAGGGAACTACAACTGGAAACCCAAGATCAGGGTTTGTCATTCCCAAACCCAGAATTAAACATCCCATGAGTGTGATGTGATGGGACAGCCCACGGTCTGCCAGTTCCCAAACTACAAATCAGAGACTGTCCTGGCAAAATCCTAATGTATATTTGTGCAGCTATTAATCCAAAACAATTACAGATGCTCTGATCTACTTAAACACTTTTGAAATAAAAGAATCTGGATAGCCACCTTCCTCTGCTCGTGAAGCATCATATTAGTTCAATGTCATCTTACGTTTCACGTAAGATAGGAATGACATGATAAACATGATCTTAACACAGTAGGACCTCTGACAATCCCCCCCCCAAACACCTACAAATTGCTGTCATATTAATCTAATTCCCACCACTGTTTTCCCTCCTCCACCCCCCCCCTCCTTTTTTTTTTTTTTTATTTTTTTATT
>VYXH01007201.1:132483-153513 GCA_013397275.1 Burhinus bistriatus | reverse complement strand
TTTTTTAAAGTTGAGGAAATTCATGTGAGTGCCCAGTCATTTCTTCGTTATACCATTGAGAAATTGCTACTTTGGGGAAACAGTGCAGTAAAGGTCTCTGGTACAAAGTTGATTAGCTTTCTACAGCACTTTTTAGAGGGAGAACAAAAGCACAGTCTGTGCAAAGCCCCTTTTCTCCCTGCCAGTTGCAGGCACTGGAAGGTCTGATGAAAACTGGGAGGGGGAATAATACAGCTGAGCATCTCCAGAAGCTGTGCAAGGGCTTTGCTCAGATTTTGAGGCACCTTAGCTGTGACAGACTAGTACGCCCTCAAGAATCTAGATAACTCATAAGTCTGCCTCATTTCAAAGCTTAAATGCCAAGATATCAGTAATTTTAAAGGTGCCTCTAATGCATTAGAGACAACCGAAATTTCAAGTATGCTCATGGGACTAGCCTGTCCCAACCTATGCCTCCCTTACACCCAGGTACTCTCTTCTTGCGCATTGTTACCAGAAATGGTAATCTTCATTTGTATAGTCTATCTGCATGAAGAGAGCATCTACACGCTGGCAAAGTTTCTCTGTGCAGCGCACTTGTGGCTCTTACATCTTGGTATTTCTGGTCAGCAGGACAAAGGTTGAGGGAATCAACACTTTCCTCCTCTTTCAGAGTATTCCACTGGTATTTGCTGTCTTTGTCTTTTAGCATCCAGTTCACAGCCCTTGCACTAGTTACATGAAAATGCCACCCTGTACGGTTCCCGAATCCAATGGATGTTAAAAGCAGAAAGCTGCTAGCAGCCAAATTAACAGCACATAATTAGTCTCATGCATAAACCTCTTAAAAAAGTACAGGGCACTTGGTGTCAAGATTAGACAATTAACTTTGTCAGAGCACAGGAGAACGCGCTGAAACGCTTACATTTGCAACGTAGTATTAAGTCTGCAATTCTCACCGGGACTCGTGTGAGTAAATACTCTAGGTCAAAGCCTTGACAGCCTTATTTAGATTTTCCTCACTTAGTGCAGGCTCTGCTCAAGTAAAGACCACATATAATCCAAGGAAAGACTTCAGAGTTTGGCTCTGTGTTTTGACAGCCTATAAAAGACCGGCTGGAACGTAAGCAGGATCAGCAAAAGTAAGCCCTTACATATACCCAACTCTGAAACCAGTGCTGTTTTACATGCTAGCCAAAACATGACTGTTCACTGCAGCATATTCTGCAGTGCCCCAGCCAGCCAAGCTTCAAAAACATCCCAAACTGGGGGAAAGGCTTCTGCCAATTCCCTTTATGGTAAGATGTGGCATCAATAGAGTGATCCATCAGCAATTCATATCTATGATCAAATGGGCTCTTTCCCCTGGGAATGGCAGACCCAGGGAGATTAGCACCTGTCTCTCTTCTGTTTATCACTGGCAGGTGCTTAAGTGAAGCAAGATATCGGCTCTGCTAAAGTGAACAAAGCTCCCAAAAGATAAGATGGATGTGCTGGGCGACTGAGCTAATGCTCACTCAGGAAACAGAGCAAATGAGTCTCTGTCTGTTTAGCAAAGGTGGCTTTGTGAGCTGACGGGAGGAACATGGTAATTCATTAATATGGTGAGCATTAAGAGTCAGTCTACAGTTACTAGGAGAAAGCCTTCTGCAGCACAGACAAAAGAAATTTACTGGCCCTGCAAAATCTGGAGACCTGGGTGACTCTACAATGCCAGGAGCAGACAGGCACAAGCTAGCTCTGTTCAAGCTAATGTCAGAGCTGAAAGATCAAGGGATCCTGAGGCAGAGACGTGGATGTGAGCCCGCTCTGATCTGGAGGCAGTCCGGCCACGGTCACGCAGCACCTGAGCTAACAAGCCCCCCTTTCTCCCCAGATAGCCCTCCATGCAGCTTAACTCCATCAGCTAGATAGGTGGGTCTCTGTATCATATTCTGTTTTGCAACCACCTGTGGTAAATACCAGATAGCAAAACAGCTTTTGTAAGTAGAACGTCTAGGTTAACTATTGTAGGAGTCTTTTCAGCATTGAAGAATCCAGGTGTGTGGAAGGCAAGAAAACAGGGTGAGAATGTAGCCACGAGGCTTGCAGTTTCATTAGACCACGTAAAAGACAGAAGAGCATATTGTCATCACTAGGTGAGTAAGGAATGGAGGTGAAAAAATATTCCCCTTCTTTCAATTTTGCTTAAATATTATCTAGACATCCGTAGGAGCACACGTGTCTTTTCTTCAAATTACTAGGCATACAGCAACAGAACCGCACAAAGGCTGCACTCCTTCAACGGAAAGCAGAGGTTTAGTACTGTGATGCTGCTTCTTGCACCACTGAAGTCTCCCAGTTTTCACAATTCAGAGGCTTTGCAAAAATATTAACTCACAAACACTAAAAAACTTGCCTGACACAAGAACAGAAATGGCTGTCAAAAGCTCTGACCCAACATGCTGGTGTCTAACATCTTTGTAGAATATGGATAATCCTTTAACACAGTAAAAGTAGATGTCTTGGCCTTCTCAGTTTAAGGAAAAAATAGTTCCTTGTGAATTTGTTTAATGTAAATAAAACCTCTATTTATCTTTGTCTTTAGTAAATTCATACATTATTAGAAAATCCTTTATACAAGAAGACCCACTGAGCTATATCATCTCATTTTAAGAGATTTCCTGTTGGTGGAATACAAAGCAGCCACCTGCAATCGCCTAGTGCTCGAAAGGATTTAAATAAACACACACAGATAATTAGATCAGTTAACCTTGCAAATTAAAACAAGCACATTGCATTATCTCCAGTTTATCCTAAAAGAAAATATGAAGTTGCCTCAGATAAATAGTTTAATAAAGACAGTGAAGTGCTTATACAAGCGGCACAATTCTAAACCTTCTAAGCATGTGGCCACTGGGATGAAAACCCACTTTCTGACTAGCTTCATTTTGGAGAACTGGCTACTGGTTTGCACAGGGCAGGGGATGAGATTTCATTCACAAACCATGTTGTCAGGGCAGTTTCTCCTAACATCACCCAGGCAGCCTAAGCCGTTGGTCTTGGGTCACTCTCTATTAAATGGAACAGAATAGGTAGGATGACTGGCCACATTCAACTACTGCTGCTCTCTGATGGCTGTAGAAGAAAGCCAAATATTTAACCTTCATAAGGCTGAGGTTAGGGCAGATGAATCATACCTGCGGTCACAAAATGCCACTTTATGACTCAGGCATCCACTTTCTCTTCATAAAGTAATAATTGCAGTTGGGGTAAACTTCCTTGCGCAACCAGAAAGCTAGGCACAGCTCATTAGTTATGCTACACAGAAAAAGTCCAGATTGAGAGTTGCTCTAGCAGTTGGATGACACCAATTGTCCATTAAGCATCAGTGTGCCAGCTTGGGTCATGGTAGGTCACCTACATGCAGAGAAGTTTTCCTTGTGGTCAGCAGCTTCGGTGTGCAGCACACAAGCTGTGCCAACAATTGCCTACCAGTGTCAGTCTCCTAGAGATCATCTGTGTGACCACCCATGACCAGGGCTGGCCAGAAAAAGACCACTCTGTTTAACAAAGATTTCAAGGCTTTGAAATGTATTTGCCTCCTCTGAAGAGACCAACATTTTGAGACAAAGAATATCACTGCATATTATCCAGTGCTTAGATGTGATTTTAGAGCAGAGTTTTCTACCAGTTTCAGAGCAGGTTTACTTATTGGTTTTTAATCCCAGATGTCATCAAAACAGGATAAACAGAACACCTTGGTCAAAATACTGCCCTGGATCTGAGACACCATCACAATAAGAAATACGCTGAAAGCAATATTGTTTCAGAAAACATTTCAGTGCTTTCCAGGAGGAAAAAAAGTTTTGTTTGCTTATTTTACCACCATCTCTGCTCATAAGATGTGGCAGCACCTTATATTTTAAAAAAAGAAAGGAAATAGTCACAATTTTAGCAGTGAACTGGATTGCACTACAGGTCCTACACACAGGTAGCTCCTACAATCACATGCCACAGGCCACTTGCTGCTCACTGGTGGAAGGTGGTAGATGGTTGGTCCTGTATCCAGCAGCTGCTATTACTTTGGCAGTTCTGTCACTGCTGCTGATGGCACCTGTTTTCATGACCAAAACTGCTAACTTCTCCAAAACATTTTGTGAAAACCTGCTCTAAATGACAGATTTAAGGCTATTCTGTTTTGTTTTTTTTGTTGTTGTTTATTTATTTGGGTGTGCATTTATGTATGAATGAATCCCCATACAGTAGAAGTGAATGCCATTCAAGCACTGAAGACAAAACAGGTCTGTTGGCTACAAGAGTGGCAACATTTTTGTCCCAATATTGACCCCAAACAAGTTTGTGGAAGATTCAGAAACAAGATGATCCTATACTGAGGCTAGTTAGGAGATCTACAGAGAAATAAGCTAGTGCCCCAAATAAAATAAATAAAGAAGTTTAGAGTGAGCAGTTGCTTCTATATCACCTAATCTGATTTATTGTGTCACATGGGATAGTGATGTTTGTAAAGGCAATACAAGCCCTAGAAGAAATTAGTACCTACACAAGTGGACTTCAAAGAAGTAGACTGAAAACTGAATGGATCATGGGGGCTGAACTGATTTTTTTGTTCAGGATGTATTTAGGTTGCACACCAAGCGTATGCCAGAATCTCAGTTTGATCTTCAGGCTTGTTTCTGTACACATAATGAAATTCCTAAGTCAAGGCTTGATTACCCACTGCCCTTGGTTACCAAATTGTTCTGGTTAGCCTAGCAAACAAGCCCAAATTTGCATCTGCTGCTCTGCAGATAAATCCCCTGGGCTGGCACAGGAGAAGGTCATGGCATTGGGAGTGCATCCCTTAATGCCACAGGCTGTACTATGCAGCCCTGTAAATAAACACGGGGGGTTTAGTTACCAAGGCTATCCCTTCTGCACATCTTACTGGAACTTGAACGTTAAGAGGAAAAAAAAAAACAAACACAAAACAAAGTGAAAAACAACAAAACACAACACCAAGATCAAAAAGAAGTCAGAAAATAATCTGGCTGCTGCAATGCTAAGGAACAGATCTTCCCTCATCTATTTTACAACCCCACTTTCTGCTGCAGATCCAACATACTCGTTTCATTTCAGAAAGTAAAGCTGCTAAGCAGCCACCAAATGACCTTTGCCTCTCAGATGAGTATTTATGGCAGGCAACACATACATCAACAACAACAAAAAGTTTCCCCAGTAACGAAAATGTTTCTGCCAGCAATGTATCTTTTACAAGCTTGCAAGATGTACTGAGAGTCTAATAATCAGATTAAAATCACATCAAACTATGTTGGGAAGTCAAGGTGAAGGCCTTTGGATTGTTCCCATGAATAGCCCTATCCAGACCTACCAGGTGATGATAAATTCAGGTTTTTGCTTCGTTGGTGTTTTTCAAATTTATTTTAAGGGCTTACAGTTTTTAAAAGCCAAGAGGTGGGAAAACAGTTGGTGTTTTAGCAATTCTTGCCAGCATCTGACAATAGTGAAACAGTTAAGAAAAAAACCATGATTTCTCCTGTGCAGGAAGGGCAGTGGATCTGGTAATAAATACTTGATCTTTCTGTGCCACTTCACAAAAGAGTTCAAGAGCTTTGTCTTCCTTTTACAGCTGGAAGCTCAAGCCTCAGAGAGGCAAAGCGATTTGCTTAATATCATTCATATTTCTAACAGCTAACCTAGGAACAAACTTGAAATCTCACGTCCCAGGATGGGGTTGTATTTCCTCCCAGGATCACTGGGAACCAAATTAGCGGATGGGTTTACTGCTTCTATTTACTGCAGAACAGAAACGGTCAGAGTTTTAGGTTGCTAAGCACAAGGAGAAATGCCGAAGTCCCAGTGCTTTATTTCCATCTCCCATGGAGTGCTTGCCTGAAAGTCTGGCTTGAATGTGTCATTTCCAGATAGCATACAGAAGCCTGTATCGGTGCTTGAAATGGATACTACGTCCACGCTACTCCCTGCTTTCCCCTCCATGCAGAAGGCCACCTGGGAAATACAGACAAGCATCGACAAAAGAAACACCGTCATCTGTCAAGGTGGATTATTAGGTGTGAGAACAGGAGTTCAAAGCGTTAATACCTGCTCTGCAGATGTGAAGAATAGTAAAAGCCTACCCAGATGTGCGCAGTACCTGAGGTGAGCAGCCTCCAGCCAGCCTAGCTACAAGCGAGCATCTAAACTACAAAACCCTACCCAGTTTACTGCAGCAATGCCACAGTCACCTGCGCATCTCTCTACAGTACCGGAAGGCAGTATTCTTACTTCAGGCTCAGATTAACCAGGTTTCTACAGATCAGCAATTCAAATAGCTTCAATCACCCAGCTGATTGTGCACAAAGCCGGTTTGGGAATATTCAGGTGAGATTGTGAAACCAATGGGCGATAATCTCATTCACTCTTTCCACTCGAGTCCAACAGAAGACAGCTGTCCATAGCCTGTAGGATTACGGATCAGGACTCTCTACTTTATAAAAAAGTGAACCATGGGAAAAAGCCGATGCTGAATACACCCAGGAAACTCTAGGACGGCCTTGGATGTCTATAAGGATGCCTATAATTTACTTTGCACTCTCTCTGGCCTTTGACAGCCAAACCAGCCTAGAGTTAAAGTACTAAATCCCAGCGAGAGAGTTTTTGAGAGAGGGGAGGGTAATAGCTGGATAAAGAAGCTGAGATCAGTGAGCTCACACAAAAACATTGCAATGCCAGAATATCTCACCCGCTTTAGCTTCATCTAAAAGGCAAATCACATGACTGCATTTTCCAGTTTAACTTGCATGTCTGCCACCACCCAGCCAGCTTCTGAGAACTGTGTTCACCTACTCACTGCACAACTCCCACCAGCTTCCCAGCATAAGAGAAACAGCTTCCTTGGAAATAAAAGGGCTCTATCATTAGAGAGACTTGGAGAAAGCTCATTAAGCCCTGTTTCACTTCCTCCCACGCGTACTGAGAATGGACACTACAAATAGCTCACACAAAAAGAGGGGTTTATCATGCCATTGACTTAGATCTACTTCCAGGGCGTCCAGATGAAGTTTTTTCACTGGTTCCAATAGGAGCAGAACAAAACAGATACTGAACATATATTTAAGAAAAATCTACCCACCTATTGCTAGAAAAACCAATCTACTTCATCCCTCCCCCCAGTACTAAGTTGGGTTCTCTGCGCAGAAGTGACTCATTTGTAATTGACTAATCCGCAGAGATATCAAAACCAACAACAGACAAAGCCTGAAGAGCCTCCTCATTGTCTTCCCTCTGGAAAAATAACATTCCAACTTCAGAAAGCCAGTAGATTGTCTACACAGCTGCTTAATGCCATGGACTCCCGAGATGACATCAGACACCAGTGGGACTTCGCCACATGGAGAGGCAACCTCTCCTAGACACAGGAGCATTGGCTGTGGAGGCATCAATGAGTCAGTGGCGAGCAGATATACGTGTACACACAGGCCATATGCTACTGGATGTATCATCTTTCTGTAGTAGATCTCACAGGCTCCAACATGTCCATGGAGGTCCCCACCTACTTCAGAGAGAAGTGGTCCCTCACATCCTTACAGCTGTACCCAAGGCTGGTTTCACTACCAGACCAAGCTGAGTGACCTCAGCCCTGAACCACCTGAAGCCTGCGCCGAATGCCCAGGGACCAGCTCCAAGCAGTATGAAACAGTTCACCCAGCCCAACCTCCTGAGCTTCAGCAAGGAAATTGGCAGCTAGTGAGAAAGATGCCTCAGCAACCTCAGTTGTGCACAGCAGTTTTAGGTCTGACCGGTGGAAAGATTTGCCTGTGATGATGAATAAGTGTGTGGTGGAAAGTTGTCAGTGCCTCCTGAGGACTATGCTGAGCTGGTCCACACAGTCTGGGTCATAACTTAGACAGCCTAATATAACAGGATTTTACCAATCTCTTCCTGTTAGAGTTTTCCCCTTCCCCACTGAAAGATGTTTCAGCACTTCTTGATGTATTCCAGTTTAGCAAGGCTTCTCTTTTTCTTTTAAATCACTTTTAAATCATTCTTTTATTTGTTTTTCATAAATTTAAATCTTAGTCAGAATTACAAGCTGTATTTTCATTTAAATGAAGCTGTTTTCATTACATGAAATTGCTTCAGTATACTTTTGAAGGAGGTTTCTATAATGCTTGTTTTCACAGAGAATCTGAAAAACTATGGATGCATTCCTTTCCAAAAAGTAAAATTTTAACTCCATTTAAACATACAAGTTTTCATATTTCCCATAAAACTCTTTTCCTAGATTTCCTGTTGAATGTGTTTCTTTGAGGGTAGGTAAGGAGGTGAGATTATGATCCAAAGGTGGATATTCATCCATAGAATGGATATGAAAATTTGTTAAAATTTAGATAAAATTATTGGAGTTCACATCAAATCCCTCAATGCCTCCCAAGTATTACACACGTTTCCTCCTATTAAAGTGCATATGTACACACTACTATTTGTTTTGCATAACCATTTCATACTTTGTGGAAGTCTGGACGTTCAGTCAAGAATGTGAATTCATAATTATTTTAACAATTTGTATCCTGTGCTGCTGCGCATCCGAGTTACCATATCAGCTGTCTGTAACGACCAGCGGGGATTCTTCTTGTGAAATAAACATAGACCTTAGCGTAGTTTACTTTGCAAGGCACATGAGGAAAGAGTTTGAAGGAATTAACTGTGGGAGAGAAAGGCATGCTGCCCTCTCACTTCGAGTATGTGCTGAGAACTTTGTTTCCTGAATGTTTCATCCAAACCAGCAAACAAAACAACTCTTCAGAGGGGGACTAGCACCTCCTCACTTCAGGCAAGATAGAAAATACGCTTTATGTAGCAGGGAAATTAACAGTTATTTACCCTGCATGCACTCGAGAAGAGAGGCCATTGAGGCAAGCCAGCAAGTGTGTGATCCCATAACGAGTAATCACAGACTGAAATGGGTTCATGCCTTCTCCTTCCTGACAAACACTTTTCCAGAGTATATCATCTGCATTTTTTCCTATCTTCTGAGGACCTGTGTGCCAACTACTTGTACCTTAAGAAGAGTGGCTGCTCAAAATTAGAGAAGAAATACCAGCTAGGAATGAAACTAAAACTCTTCTGACAAATAAACAGACCCTGATGAAGTGGGCATCAAGGGAGGATTTCTAATTTTCTTCTTGAAAGCAATATGTTTCATCTGTATGCCACTTATAAGTAAGTGCTTCTTTCCATTGCTATGTATCACAATGAACCAGAACAGTATCAAACCCAGTAACACCATGAGTAAACAGTAACATCCCCGAACTTAATTATTAAAAGGAGTTTTTTACTGATTGATTTTTAATAATACAATGTAAATTATGGGGTATGAGGATTATTTGTTCAGAAATATTAATCAGCAATTATTTTCCCCAAAAATAATATGGATTCTTCTCTCATTAATGTAGACAGGGGTATTACTTATTGTTTAGACTCTTTACTTTTGCATTATTATGACTGTGTAAGTAGTGGCAAAGAAAAAATTTGTTTGTTTTTTTTTTTCCCAAGGTCCAAGCAGAATTGTCTTTTGAAAAGAATTTAAAAATTATTTTTATCAAATGTTCTGAAAAATAAAACACCAAAAAAACCCCCCAAATTGTGCAGCAAATAGTGTTTTCAGAGTACTGGAAAAGAATGTAAACCTCTACTAATGGGATTTGCAAAATTATTATTTGCATGCAATTTTCAATGTCTACATCACTTAAATTTTCAGAAAGCTTTTCAGAAGCCCCAAGAGACACAATACAAAAGATCCAAGCTAGTCAGAAAACTGTACATTAATACTTATATTTTCAATGCATCTCCTTTGAAGATTTGCTTGAAGCTGTGTGAAGAAAAGACTCATAGGAAATAGTTGCCCGTAGTAATTAGTGTCCTGTATTGAAAACAATTTATCCAACTTTCAAAAAATATTCTGGACCCACGTATCACTTCAAACAACAAAGGTTACGTTGAAGGGCTATTTGAACAGCAAGAATCTTATAGGGAAGTGAGGACCAAAAGATATTTAAAAATATCATCAGAATGATGTGAAAACACTCAGGCAAGTTTCTCAGTCCTCTCTTTCTTGTTTTTTACGTTAGATACATTTATCCTCCATTAAAGTTCTCTATCTTCTACTTTATACAACAAACAAAACGTACAGCATGGGTATATTAAATCTTTCTCCAAAGTTTCAAGAAAGCTATTGTCCCTTTTCTTTCAGTCAAATTGAACCTTTTTCCCCTCTCCCTCTCCTTCTGAAGAATGGAGAGGAAGGGCAGAAAAGAATTTCCTTGTGAAATCAAAAGCTACCCTTGAATCAAGTCTGATAGGCTGCTGAAAATGCAGCACAGAAACGTGTTTCTGTCAGTGAAAGACCTTGTTTGTAACCATAAGGATTGCATGCAGCACGCTGTTTGATCCTGGGAGGACTTTGATCTATGCTAGCACCTCAAATATAGCAAAGGATGTCACTAGGCTTTGGAAAAAGAAGGGAGAGGAGAGAAGGAAAAGGAAGGAAAGTGCAGGTGTGCGGCACCAAGCAGATGACACTGAATTCTTGCTGCATTGGTCAAGTGAAACCAGGCTTTGGACAGAGGAGAGCAGGTATCACACCCCTGGAGGGAACTAGGTTTCACTATCTACCCCAGAAAATACCATTCAGAAACAGAAAAGATTCAGTGAAAGCATCTCAGAGCCGCTCTGGGCATGGAATTTGCAGCAAATAATTCCTTTGCCTACATGACCTGACTTCGAAGCCTTTTGTGAAGCATGAGTCAAATGAAATTCAGTGGTCTCTCCCCCTTGTTTCCAGTTGTCTCACCAGAAGTGAACGAGGCTTGACTGAGGCTCAGTGCTGAAAGTATTCTTGAGGACTAGAAACAGATGCTGATATACAAAAGGGTAGGTAGATCAGGACTCCTGGGCCACCACACTGCTGTGGGCACTGATCCATAACTGGTAGGGGAAAATGTACAAGACAATCAAGGCCAAGAGCCATCCCTAGGTGTGAACAGGTCAGAGGCGGTACAGGTCTGTGATGGGCACTTTTCTGGTGTGGGTGGACAGTGTACAGCTATGACAGGAAATGTCAGTGCTAAGACAAAACAGATAGGACCTATTCTGCATACAGGCAGGTGCCTGAAGTTTGTGCACCTGTGAGCAGCATGGGAGGCCTTGAGCAGACAGCACTGAAAGGAAGTTACCTAGAACCATCTCTTTCATATGCCAATGTGTCATTCCCTCATCTCTCCAAGAGAGAGACGTTAATTTTGTTCATTCACATAAAAACCAACATGCAACCTCCCCACGCAATAATAGCAAGAAAAAACTAAAATTCCCCTTGACAAAAGTCCTCCTTCTCTCCTGCAATTCTTACCCAGGTAAGGGGAGAGGTCACATCCGAGCAAGCAAGGCAGCGTAAATACTCCACCTTTTCCCTGTGCTCATCGATCCTAAAGTAACTTTGAGGAGCCTTGCTCCCTGCTAACCGGCTTCCCTTTCTGTCCCCTTTGGTGAGATGTGGTGGAACATGATAGGCATCTTGTATTATGTCTTGGAGAGAAGCAGAGAAGAGAGAAGTGAGGAATACTTAATACAATGCAGGGGTTCAGTGCAGTGACAATAGTCTCTATTATTCTTGACATGACCCTAATACAAGCATGGGGATGTTTGTAGGATGCCTCTTTTTATTGAAAAGTATATCTGACCCAAATTTTATTACAAATGTCAAATACAGTATAGACAAGTACAGCATGAGTCTAAGAAATTCTCTCTTTTTTTTTATTTAAAAAAAAAAAAAAGCAATAGTAAGAATGTCACTCTTCTCTTATTTATTTTCAGGTCAATCATGAGAAAGAGGAAAGAGACAGTCCCTTTCTGAAAGGCAAGAATCATCCTGAGCCATCACCTTATATTGGAAGAAAGCTTTTCCCTCCCAACAGTTATCATCCTTTGTCAGCATCACAGGAACGTCTAGGACGCTGTAGTCAAAAGCAGGAGCTGTCACTGCTAAGCACTGTACACAAACACAGATTCATATGAAAGGAAAAATCCCACTCTGGAGAACTCTAAACTACTAATCAAAGAGGTAACAGTGGGGGAAGGTTAATTAGCTCCATTTTGTATCTAGGATATCAAGGCAAAAGTGCGTTCATTGACTTCTGTCACATAGGCAAGTATTGAATCTAGATTTCTTAAATCCTAGTTCTGTTTCAGCCCTCAAAACCACACTTTATCGTAGGTATTTTCTCTCTACACTTTCTCACGGCCTCACTTTCCCACCTAAAGGAAGACAAAGGAGACCAGCTTTGAGATAGGCAACAGAGGAGCTGCCAATATCTTAATGAAATCTGAGGTCAGCTACAGTAATCTCCCAGTCTTTATGCCTTGTCCCCTCTCTACAGCGTGTGAAGACCCTGTATATTCTTCTTAAAATCAACCAGATCTGTTATTGTGCCTCAATGATCAATATAAAAATCTGCATCCACTTAAAAAAATACTTAATGTTTCAGATAAATTGCTTAGTAATTTCTGTTAAAAATAGAGGGGAGGAGAAAATAAAGGAAGCACATGTGCAAACGTTGTGTTCAAAGAGCCAAAAATCAGGTGAGCAGGAAAGCCAATGTCTTTCGCTTCTTAGTTTGAATTAGGTAAGGCAGGGATTTGTATCAGAGAAGCTCCATATGTCAAGCAAATGTCATGCCTGCCTGTTTGGGTTGATTTCTGCTTTTCTGGCCCTTTCATTTGAACAAGAATTTCCTAACAGATCCAAAAACTCAGTCTCAAATAAACGCGTGACAAAAACCACCATGATCCCTCAAATAGAAAGGTCTTGCATTGACATTTTCTAGAGACAATACTTTCATTAAAAGGAAAAAAGTCAAACATAAGGCCCTAGCAAAGTCCTATGTGTTATCAAGCGCACCGTCTAGGCTAGGACAAAAAGAAAAAAAAAAAAAAAAGAAAGCGAAGAAAAAAAAGGAGGAACCAGATCATGAGATGACAGAGGATAGCAGACCTCCGAGTCAAGACAGCAATGCGGATTTCCTCTAGATACGCAGAATCAGTATCTAAGCACAGCATTGGGGAAGCATAAGCATTGCATATTAGTGTTATCTTTGCAAGTGTGAGGGAAACAGACCCACTTGCACTTAGATTTCTTCAGAAGAAGTCAGGGTTAGGAGTTTTATTTGCTTCAGTCAAAGGAGAAATGGTATAAAGGGTTCATTCTGGAAATGTGCATTTCCTCACAGGCTGAAAAGTAATTTTAGGATGGGCAAACTGAGATGTATGGTAATTCACACTCCAAGTTCAAAAGAGTGAAACCAGATTTCAGCAACTAAGTGAACTGCTGATTTTAAGTTTGCATGATAGATACTATGGACTTCCTGGTTTAGGATTTCTGTATATCACTGACCAAGCCCCTGCTTCAGAAGCTAAACCCACTTACAGAAAAGCAGTTTTCATTAAGTGGAACAAGAAGAAAATTGGAGCACAGCTTCTATAAAGGTGGTAGTGGACACAAAGTAAAGGAATGGGTGTGCAAGCAGATGAAGGTAGTTGCACATTGATGTGATCTGCAACTGAATGGTTATGCACTCATATTAAGCTGAATGAAGTGAGTTGCTAACTGTTGCTTTAACTGTAATTTTTTTTTAAGAAAATGCTCCATGACTAAAGTCTTTCTGGGGAGAAAAGACACTCCAACTGTCTTCCCCAAATACCTGGGATTTCGTGAAAGTTTTCTGGGAAGTTATTTTGTGTGTGTGTGTGTGTGTATGTGTGTGCGTGTGTGCATAGGTTACCAGAAAAAGAATGATAGGAAACAGAAATATTTTTAGGGAAAAAAAATTAAAAAGATAATTTTCTCTGATGGAATAAATGCTTCCCTTTTTATTTATTTATTTTTTTTTTAAACACTGTTGAGTCCACCTGGTACAGATCTGATTTTATCCCAGTTAATTTAAGTGCTTTAAAAATGAAGACAAGAAAAAGGGGTCATTCACTTTGATTAAAGGGCTTTAGGCTAGATTTCAAAAAGCCACAGGGTAGCATATCGTCTTAGTCTAAGTTCAAGGTTAGAGCTGGTAGTAAAAGGCAAAGCAAGTGAAATCAAGAGGGCTGCTGTTAAACTTGGCTCTTATAATAGTGTCGGCTTCTGTTAAGAACTCTCTTGGCCTCTGGACAAGATACTGGAATTCAATAAGAGCTAGCAGAGACTTTCTAGGACTCTCAAGGATGTTTTCCGAGACATAAATGCAGAGACCTCCAGTGGTTCTGATCTGTACCATCAAGCCACCATGGATAGGTGCAAGACTTCAGGCAACATCTCAAGAGCAGTCCTGGCTGACTGGATGGGCTATGAATAACCATAATAACAACGATTATAAAGAGCATTTGCACATCAGTGCGAAAGAATGAGGAGCAAAGAGGATAAATGTGACTCTTAATCTTCAGCTATCTGCATGGGAAAGTATGATTAATAACTACAGAGGCTTAACATAACCTCCTCAGATAACGAGTGAGGTGGCCTTCTCCGAGCCCTGATTATCCTCTTCTAATGGGCTTCATTTATTGTGTAAACTAATAACCAAGGCCTAAGCACTGCACACTCCAGGGTCTGCAGGAAAAAACACTGGGCCCAAATGTGATTAAATTGGTAAAGATTGCCCAGCAACACAGTGTGTTGCTTGAGCAAGGGGGGGCCGACGACACCAGGAGGAGGGAAGGAGAAGCAATGTATCCTGCAAAGAAATGAAGCAGAAATAGCAGTGATCTGCCTTTTAGTGTCAATCTGCTGGTATAAATCCCCTGCCTTTCAACTGGGATTGCTATGAGTTTTCAGCTGGAATTGGTGGAAAGCCAGAATACAGCCCCAAGGTGCTAATACCAAGAAAGAGAGGCATTAGTAATGAGGGGATCTGATTGCAATGCTATCCAGAAAGTCAGCGGCAATGCCAGATCTGGAGAGTAACTCGAGTTGTCAGTCAGAGTTTCAGTGCTGGAGAGCAAAGAGGCGCTCAAAGAAAGCTGGATTCCCCGAAGTGAACAAGTTCAACAACATAACCCTGGCCCAGGAAAAAAAAAAAAGAAATGACCTTCCAGCTCCCCTGGCTGCATCTCTAAAGTGCAAGCACAGCTGAAGGGAGGCAGCTTTACAGGGCATCTAAAGAAAGAAGATAAGATTCTCATTTGAGCTGCACTGGTGTAAAGAAGCTTAAACTCTGCAAGAGTCCATGGAGTTACTCTGAATGTACACCCAGCAGACAACAGTACAGAATGAGAGCCCCCCCCTTCACTGGGAAGCATATTTCTTAGCTGCACAATGAACATCACATTAGATTATCCAAACTGAAATAATTGTAAATACCCAATTTATCTGGACTCATTTGTGCTGTCTGCTTAATTGTTGCACTTCACTCAACAAGGACAATGAAATTAGTTTGGACAGGCTCACTTTAGCGGCATTACCACTGTGCTATGGCAGCTTGGGTTCCGAGTGCTGATGGAAAAGGTTTAAGGCTTAATAGAATAAAAATAAAAAAGAAACACATAGCAATATAGATAAATTTGGGAGCTCCACTGGGACATGAGACATTGTCTTTGAAGGGTGTCACATCTGTATTTTACTCTTTGTAGTATATCCATATTTGTAGAGCCTGTACTATAGTTTCCAGAACAAATACAGAGCCCACAAATATACACATTTTCTCAGGATCGCCATCAGCAGCAGTCTGCTTGTCGGATGCTAGCGACATGTTGTGCCCAGCTTCCTCAGGAGTGTCTTACCCTCTCCCCTCCCAGGTGAAAATGTGTGTAATATCAAGCAATGTGAAGGTGCAGTGGTAGAAAAAATAACAAGCTAGGAGCAGCAAGTTGTTACCATCAAAACAGCTAGCTTGCAAGGCTCTCACCGCCACACACACCCCACCTCCCTTTCCCTGCGCAGGATAAGCATGGGCACAGAAATCAATCCCTAGTCACTCCCCGGTTGCTCTAAGGAAGAACAGGCAAGAGAACGCCACATGAACAACCCTCTCCTGGCTGCCTTGTTTCTCTTGGGCAACGTGAACATACACCGAAAAGCTCACACACGATAATTTCAAGAAACATCGGATTTACAACAAGCCAACCTTGCTATCTATACACGTGTAGCCTCACCAAACGTGAAAAGGATCAGTAACCTAAGTCTCTCCCTTTGTCTGGAAAAAATATGTGATCTCCCAGGCAGAAGTAGTTGGGTAGCACAGTGTTCCTCCGCAGCAGCTGTAATCTCAAATCATTTCACCAGGCAGGCATTACGTGAACACGGGGTAATGTTTCCAGCAAATCTACAAAGGAGATAAGAGATGGCAAGGACAGACGTGCAGAGTGAGATGGGACAGAGGAGAAAAGAAGGAGAAAATGCTGTTTGGCCAGACATGAGGCACTAGTGTGACTTCATCGAGAAAGGACACCACAAAGCAACTCAGAAGACAGAAGCAACGTCTGAGATGTTTACCAGGGAAGATCTTGACAGTAAGTTAGCCATAAATAAAAAGACCCAGAAAATCTGATTCCAGTTTTACCACCCTAGAAACAAAACGCTATTCCATTGATCAAAGCTATAAATGAAATCAGAAACTCATGCCAGCATGTCTTCTAAGTTACATATTTACCATCCAAAGTCAGTATAGTAGCATAGAAATGACTGAGCCATTCACAGAACAAGAGAAAAATAAATTCAGTCCGTCTGTTTGAAGGAGCAACCTGAGCTTGGAATGGATTAGGTATAGCTGGACAAGACTTGCTCTGCCAATACCTGCCTACAAAGCCAGAGATCAAACCAGTCGATTTTTGCAACATGCCAAAGAAAATATGCATTAGAAAGTAGCAGAAGCTTTGAGGTTTGTAGTTTACCATACTTAAGGGCAAATGAAGAGAATAACATCATTCTAGCACCACAAGATTCATTTGGTGCTGAAAATGTATGCATATCAAGGTCAAAATATGGTACAGAACTCAAACAAGATTTTAAACCATGTTTTTAAAAGGAATTGTATTTTTAAAAGCTTTATTTTTTTTTAAAAGGGGTGACATAGTGGGAAGATATGGGGAGAAAAAGTATGAGAAACAAGATGTAAGAAGTTCCCATTAAAGAAAAAAAATGGGAAATGCACATTTCTTCTTCGAAAAACAGGTTAGGCTTAATTTTGTCCTTGTACTTACAGAAACTAATCAGGGAGATTTGACATTGCTGGGAACCTGCCAAGTGCAGCAACTCGTACATGCAGTGCCACTGTAAGTCTCTCACTGCAGCTACTCGACACAGCAAAGTCACTTCAGATATCTACTTGCCCGAACAGATAGTGCAATCTCATGGTCAGTCGTTCCTCACCACTTCCTCCCTGCCGAAGCAAGAGCGCAGCAGAAGTGAAGCACAGAAGCTAAGTGGGTTACATCGTGTCAAGTCCTATCAAAAGTTATCTGTAAGTGGAGAGATGGGACAGTTTTTGCCACTCCCCGAAACATTCCAGCTCAGCTAGTTCTTTAAAAAGTGTTCTTAACTTTAAGCACAGTTTTAAGCTTGCTGCACGAATCATGCTCTTAAATTATTTAATGCAGGATACACAGCTTTTTTAAAAGATCTGCAGCCAGTGGTTGGATTTCACACTGTAAGGCTTGCAGTCTGTCTACACTGCAATTGAATGCCTGTTTTCAACATGTGTAGACGTTCCTAACCTACATAGCATACGTAGCACTAACAGAAATAATGTTTCAGGCAAGATTCAAGTCCTTACTGTATAATCACCCCCCAGGAATTACAATCATGAAATGTAGTTGCTCCACAGCATTCAAGTCTGTGGTTTTGTGTTTTCATTGTTATTATACATGCTATTTAAATTAAACTAGATGAAAACACACCTCTGTGGGTTTCAATGATAATAATTTTGGTGGTTGACATATATACTTGGTCCATCACTTTTGTGTATGGTCTTCAACCTGTGTACTTTTTAAAAAAAAAAATACTTTTGTCTCACTGAGTATCTGAAGGATTTGAAGACATGTATTCACTGCACAAAGAAACAGGGCAGACAGCTTACGCCAACGTAAGCTATGAGTAGTACAGGTGCCACTGGTAAACCCGGTAAACAGTAAACTGGCACGGGTGGGCATACTGCCACAGGTGGAAGTTCAAATCACAGAATTATACAGCACCTTCATCTAAGTGCTTTATTGAAAGCTTACGTTGGCCTTGCATTACAGATCACAATCAGCACATGCTTCTCCATTACTACATAGTGCAAATACGGGAAGTGAGTGTTTATGGAAAGGTTAGCCTATGAACAACCACTCCTGGACTAGGTGATGTCACACAATATCATCCATATGACGGAACGGATGAAAAGTAAATTAACTGTTAAAGGGTGCCTCTTCTTCTCTTCCTCTAGCTCTCCGTGACTGAGACCCCAGGATGATAAGTGGATGTTTACTGCTTGAAAGTTATTCCTGGGCATATCCCATCCGCACTTGAATCAGTAGGGCAACGCAACTGGAAATCCCAGTGTTTAGGGTTCGATAATATCTAATGGCTAACACTGTTGAAACATCGAGACACCAACCATCTTTACTTCCTATAGTTTGGAGCTGGCACCTCTCTGTAGTAAAAAGCCCACGGGAGCTACTGAATGGCCCAGCAGGTGTCAGGGATGCTCAGCATTTTGTGAGATCAGACATTCAGAAGCAAAGATTCTTGGTAGAAATATGTTTCCTCATTTAGAGCTATGGTACTGTTCACGATGACATCATTTCAGCAGTGACAAATATAGCTGAGTCTGCTCTTTCCTACGCCATATAAATCCCCTGACCTCAATCAGATCACTGCTGATTTACACTTGTGTAAATGAAGTCAGAATCAAACCCATGGCATTCACAAATGTAGGCCAGAGTAAGCATTACTCACAGACAAGAGACAACCCTTCAGTGGAAGGAAAAAAGATCATTTTCATGCAAATATCCTTAATAATAAGGAACAAGAGATAGAAATAAGAGTATGAATGAAATGCAATCAAGAACTGCTCTGAGATCAGATTTGCTTCTAACTTTATGATGCTGCATCAGCTGCTCTTAAAGTAGCTTAAGCCCAAAATTTGACCTACCTGAAACTTGTTATATATAATTTTTCATCAGGGATCTGTGAGCTACCTCAGTCCCTAGGCTTGGCTTTGAAGGTAGCTGAAGGTGCTCAGCTACTTGCAGGATCTGAAAAGATTCGATTGCTGTGTTCTATGAAAATGGAAACTTTCTTTTTTTTTGCTGAGATCCAGGTTTGCCCTCAAATCGTTACACATTATCTATTTATTTATGCATAAACAGTGGCATTATGGTTTGGAGAATAGGGGCCCTTTGATGGGAGGTAAGCTTGACTAGCCTATGGGAGTTTACTGCTATGCATATAAATGAAGCCATACATACAAATATGCAGAATAGACAAGTGAAAATATACAGCATCTCTTTAAAATGAAATACTTTGATTGCTCCAATCACAAGAAGTTGTAAAACTACCCTGAAGAATTAACAGCCTCAGTACATGCTAACTACATCCATCATAAATTCGTCTTTAGTTTCTGTTATCATATCACTGTCTCTTGGGACCCCCAGTCCTGTCATCATTTGCCCTTTATAATTTATTCAGCTTGTACTTGCCTGAATCCTTTCTACTTATCATTCATCTTTACAGTTGTACATAAAATTAGATTGATCCTCCTATGGCAGACACGTCAGAGAGAAAAGTTGTCATTGAATAACACATAAAGCAAATGAAGGTCCAGCAAAAGCTTTTGTTGAGTAACTTGGAAATCATCCTTTGAGAGCCCAAAGGTGTCAAATTAGAAAGACAAGACGATGTCTTGTGTGCACACAACATTGTAATTTGTTTTCTGCACACCATTTTTAAATTTGCACCAGATCTCAAACACAACTGGGAAGCCTTGTTCCCAATTTTGCATATCAAGCTAAGCTTGGTTAGCCACTACAGATGTGATGAATACACCAGTCTCAGCTGAGATAACAGCATGCATCCGATACACTGGTTCTGTCAGAATGTTCGCAATATATCCTTTTCCTCCAAAGCTCTTTGGACCGGGTGGCAGAGAGAGAGAGTTTACTTTGTATTCTAGAGGCTGCTGTATAGGGATACAGAAGCCAATCTTTAACTAGTGAAATGGAACTTTAATGTTTACCAAGCAGATAGGACCCAGGTGTTTCATCTCATCTGGTGAACAGAACGGCACTGTCAAACTACAGGGGTTTTTAGCAAACAGAAAGTGCATATGGTTTCCTCTCCCTCTCTTGTCCCCTCCTTTCCCCAAACCAAGATCCAAAAGTCCTTTTACTGACTGGTCAGTCAGAAAGAGGAAAAAAGGGATAAAAAAAAATAATAAATCTTTTTAACCATGACATTGACACCCAAACATTTTAAAGCACTGGAGGATTTCTACAGGACTGGTTTTTGCAAGTCTCTTACCTCAAATCTCTTTTTATTCCTTTTCATCTTCATTTTTAACTTCAGAAAACAGACATGTTTCTCCCAAGGGAACAATTAAATGTGTTTTCTTTCAAAATCTAAAGGGCATGGTGAGCAGACTGTGTGTTCAGCAGGCTACTTTAATCAATGGAACCCATCCAGCCTGCCACTGCTGACCAAATTGCAATTTACATTGGTAGAGAAAACTTTTTAAATGGGAAGGTGTGGGAATATAATACCATTTTTGGCATAAAAAAAGTGTGCAGGGTGATATGTGGTTTAATGGTTTTCTAACAAGCTTTCGGAAAAAAGCTTTGAAACATTAAAAAAAGACAATAAGACTGTAAAATTACAGCAAGGTCTGCTTGAACAATGAAATTCATGCTATATGCGCAGGACTTCCAAAGTCCACATGACACTTATATCTCATTTAAGCCTTACTACAAGGATTCAAAAGGGGCCAGATTTTGCAAGACACCCTAAACCCCCCTCCACCCAACATCCCTACCCCCTCC
>VYXH01007201.1:63066-132476 GCA_013397275.1 Burhinus bistriatus | reverse complement strand
CCCCCCCCCCCCCGCCCCCATGCTCAAGTGTCTTTCCTCACATATACATAATAATTTGAGACGAATAAGACCAATAACATTGAAAAACTTTTTATATTTTTTTTTAAACTAAGCACAACTTTAGTTTCATTAGAGAGGTTTTGTTTGTTTGTTTGTTTAAGACTGGGTTTAATGTGAGTTTTATGAGCTCACCTGTCTTCTAATGTTAAAGATGCATATTTTTGCATATGATGAATAAAGCACAATGCATTTTTTTCTAGATGACAGAAGAGACAAAGGATATCAAAACAGTTAGGAAGAAAACTAATTATGTTATGGACTGAGAAATTTAGCATACCAGTAGTACCACTCCCCCTTTCAAGAGGAATAGATACAGTAAGAAACCCCAGTCTATTTCCCAGCCTGAATAAGTCCCTCAGATTGCTGAGGTTAACAGTTTCTTAGCTGCTTAATTTCGTAGTTATTCTTTTCAAGTCTTACAGGGAGGTTTTAACATTATGCAAAGAGGCAGTGCCTCCAACCAAGGCACTATTCACCCCCATTGCCTGAGAGAGTCACAAAGAACTAGAGGAAAAAAATGCCGCTGTGCTTATCATACATGAGCTCAGTTTATTTGTGCTATAAATAAAAGTAGATCTTGATAGCGTAATTACATTTCTCAGCATTATCCTCTGCTATTCGCTTCAGAAAGAAAAAAGAAAGGTGAGAAAAAGTTGGCTTCACTATAATTTGTAATCAAAATGACTACACTTAAAACATAATTTTATTTCCCTGATTTCATTTCCTGTGGAGCTTTGTGGGGCAAATAGATAATATTATACGAAATCCACAGGCAGATCATTCTCACATACCCTGCACTGCCATTGTCTAGATCACTTTTCCCCCCTCCCCATGCTTTCCCCAAGACTATGGGCTGTGTTTTTGATATTGAATTTTATCATTGAGAGATATATCAGCAGCAGAAATCCCAAGGGTGAATCAACTTTTACTTTCGCTACTTTCTCTCTCTTGCTCCCCCAAATTACCTTTCCTTGCTGAATTTGCTTTTTACAATGTTGGAGGGGGGAAAAAAAAAAAAAAAAAAGAGAGAAAGTGGTTTCCCACTATGAAGGATTAGCACAGATTATGGTGAACAGTGTTAATTATAGGTGGGGAAAGAGAATAGTGCATCTCTCCAATCTGTTCTTGATTTCCCCCGTGTCTGGCTGGCTGGTAATAAGCCTCCTTTAATCTGGCAGTCCCCTTGGTGAAATCAGCACCACGGACAGCAATATTGATTGCTTCTGCGAAACCATCACAGCTGCTCAACCAAATTACCTTTGATATGTGACCTTTAATGTAATTACTGCAACATCAAAGCATTTCTATAAATTATTAAAGAACTAATATACTTCATCATCCAGCTACTCTATTATATGTAAAATAAACAATCACAAGTAAACGCTAGAATTTGAATTGTCCGACACTCGCGAAGTGCTCTTTACACATACGTACACACCCTGTTACGTTAACCTTCCGTTTTAGGGGACACAATCTCAAACTGTCCAAAACAGCCTAATCCATTTAGATGAAGAGAATTCAACTAATAATTTTATGTTTTACATTCCATTCTAGTTGCTTCAAAATACCTACCATGATTCCTTCCCGCCCAACACCAAAGTGCCGTAAAGACTTTATTAATCAACGCATACCTGTTTGGAAGTCTTTTGATTATTCCACAAGATGACTTTATGTCCCACATATAACATAGAAATATGTGAAACATATTTCTGTCATCTTACAAAGCACATCCAGAAAGCAATTACTGTAAAATATGTGCATGTAGCCACTCCACTAAAAACAAAGTGATACATAGCTAAGAGGCAAGGCATCTGAATCTGGACACAAACTCCTCATGCCTCACCATTTCCATACATTAGCATTCATGTGCATATTATTAAAAATTACTCAATTCTGTGTTTTATAGTACAAAGAACACAAACAGCAATATTGCAAGAACAGGCAAATACACAGTTTACTGGGGGATGGGAAAGAAGAGTCTTGATTCAATGGCTTGCTGTAGTACTACTTTCTTTTTTCTTATACCAGGTCTGTTAATTATTTTTGATACCTCCTCAGTAGTGCTGTTTGTGTCACAGACAGTAGAGGGTCAAGAGAAGATGTTATATATGTGTCATTTGTGAACTCATGTGAATGAGGACTTAGACCCCTGACCTTATGAGTGCTTTTTATTTTACAGTGATGAACTATGCTTGATATTGTTGGTGTATGTTATCAAGAACAGTCAGGTAAGTCATAAATAATTCTCTGCTACTCACATAAGAACCATAAAACAGCATCCAGGCATGATAGTTTATCAAGAGACAAGGCTGGTTTCCTTAAATAAACTACAGTGACATCATTCAGAAGATGATTTCAGAAACTTGGCAGAAAGCTGTATGCAGAGGGTTTGGTGGTGAAAGTAAACCTTTATCCTGAGACAAACAGAACTGGAAATGAAAGGGATAGGAGAAGTCAGTGCTCAGAACTCTCAAAAGCCTGGCTGTGATTTTAGATAGAGGATTCACCATTTCCAATTCAATCACATCCTGATGTGTTACCTCAAAGTTTAAAACAAAACAAAAAAGCCTTCTGAAGTCAGCGTGGTCAGCATGGACTATATGTGATAGAAATGACATAAAGCTATGAAGAAATGCTTCGCCTGTAGTCTAGAATCAGTCAGTATAACCTCTGAAGAAAGTCTTGATCCTAATGCAAAAGCTGGTTGAATTTTGCCACTGTCTAAGTCAACAGTTTTGACTTGAAGAGTTTTGTGATTTGAAAGCTCTAAAATTCAGACTGAGATTCAGAACTGTGGACATATAAAGAAGTAAAATAAAATAATCATAAAAAAAAAGAAACTTTAAATCACCACTCCCCAACTCTGAGCCCTTGGTCTCACTGACTCACTGTCTTCTTGAAGGTACTCCCATCACACAGCTTCAGGATGAGATTTTAACCTCTTAACCTCATAGAGAAGATATGAGCTCCATATGCAAGTGAGTGGTCTGGCTCCTAATGAGGACAGCAAACAGTCTCAGTGAAAACAACTGGAATTCCAGTTAGTATCTTTTAAATACGCAACACCCTACTCATCACAAGCATATCTCTAGTTTTGATAAATACATATTTGATTTCAAGCATATATCAGAAAATTTCACGTAAAATGTTACCCAAAACATCCCTTTTCAAAATATTTTCATTTTGTGTATATCCAGTTCTATGCTTCAGAGGAGAGAGAAGTAAAAAGAAAATGTCACCTGTTAGGGGAAAAAATAAAAAAAAGGAAAAAACTAAACCCCGACGAGAATCGAGTTATTTTCAATCTGCGGCTAACGGATTTCTAGAAAAAAATAATTCAGAGGGAGTTGTCAGCTGACAGAAATGTATTTTTAGGGAATGAAGTATGTATATATTTACATAAGGTATGGCCTTTAAAGCAAAGATAGACGTAGATGAGCAAGTGCGTGGGCATCTCCATACTGGCAAGGTGGCATAGAGATAGGTAAATAGACCCAAGATGATGGAAACAAGCAGAGCAGATCAACACTTTCTTCAGAAACATAGAGCAAGTGATGTGCCTTAGGTTTTGTGGAAAGGTAGGTTATGGGTACGCAGGACTCAGTCATTCAACACCAACTAATAAAGGTAGATTTTTGGATCAATTTCCTCTCAGTTTAGATGCAACCTGGAACCCGTAGAATCCCACTTTTAATTACTTGATCACTGCTTTTTGTGTTGTTGTGAAACCATCCCTATTCTAGCCACAGGAGTGTTGTACTTCACTGTTTCCAATCTATGTACTCTGGCTGAATCTAAATAGTCTCTCTCTCCCTCCTCCCGATTACTGCTAAACTGGAAACCCATCCCAGCAGGGCAGGTCTTCCCCACATAATGCTGATTCTATTTTTAGTTCTGCTTGTGTTGTCTGAACCTTAGATCTTGCTCATGTGAATAATTTTCCTCATTATCTTGTGTTCGTCTCTCCTCTCTCTCTTTTCTCCTTGTCTCACCGCCTTTCCAATCTGCTACAGCTGCTTGAATACTAAAGTAACTGAGTCAAACCACTTTGTCATCAGGAATATGTTTTCGTTCTGTGATAACTCAATAATGTGATCCGTTTCTTGATTTCTTGCTGCCACACCTTGCTTCAGAGAAAAAAATAGTAAGAGGTAGCACCTGGTGAGCACTTCTAATATTTCATTATAGTGGTCAAAATCCTAAAGCATTTCCTCAGCTGAGTAAGGTTGGCAGAATCCAGCCTGTAACCAGTTAATTACTGTTTTCCTGACTCCTGATAAGAGCAAAAAGCTTTTCGTTTTGTGGATGGAAACCATTTGGGTGGGTTGGTGGTATCTTGATTTTATTAGCACAATGCAAATAGTGAATCATCCAAGCAACCGGAGACATTATGCTTCCAAACCCAAGACGAGAACTCCGTATGTTACCCACTTTAGATTTAAAAAAAAAAAACCAAAAAAACAAAAAAACAGTTATCAATCTGGACTCACCCCTGGCAGTGTCTTCTGTTCATGCAGTGCACTCTGGGCCTTTAGAGCAGACTCCCTTTCGCAGTATGTTAGGAAGGCACAGCCTGTAAACAAAAGGCAAAACCTCAGTAAGAGCAGTGCTTCAGAGGGGATCTGTTTAAAATTGAGACATAGAGCAAACTGCTTTCCCACCATCACCCCATTCCCAGTAATCAATCATAAAAATCTCTCCTTAGTAGATCAGTAGTAAAGAGTCAAGAAATTAAGCTATCATTGCTTCCTCTGAGCCCTGATGAGCCAACAATATGGCTGTGAGTGCTTATTTTTGTTTGAATACATGCTCAAGTGTCAGGTACAGAGGGCTCTACAAGATTAGGGATCTCAAAGAACCCACATGGTGGCAAGGTGAGGCATGAGGTATTTAAAAGGCAGGTAGACATAGTGCTGAGGGACATGGTTTAGTGGTCGTTTTGGCAGTGTTAGGTTGATGGTTGGATTCGATGATCTTAAAGGTCCCTTCCAATCTAGATGACTCTGATGCTATGATTCTATGAGATCCCACTCCTACTCCAGCAGCAGCGCTGAGATCAAGCCCCTTACTGCCTTATCACTCTGAAGATCTCATGCCCTTCTTTTGTACCAAGTACTGCAAGTAAAGGGCATACAAGGACTTGGGACTTCCTACTGCAGAGGACTACGCCTATTATTTAGCCTGACTTGCATCCACAAGTAGTCTCCCTGTTTGCATCACACCAGAAAGCCACCACCCTGCACCTGCAGCTGCAAGGGCTCATTGGCTTCCAGCCATGTATACAAAGACAATCAAAGTAAAGCCCAAACAATCAATGCAAAACATCCATGTCGCTTTACAGATCTTTAGAACTTCAGAGATGCTCCAGTAGATCATGTCTTTGATTCTTCCAAGAAGTTACCTTATCAATTACAAAGGCTAAAGCCCAAAAACCATGCTCTGCCTTCTCTCCCAACTTCCACGCTTGCCTTCTGGTAAAACTGGTCAATGTTGCAATGTCTTACACCAGTTTTGTGTGTGTCTGATGTGGTAAGATTATTCTTTCTTACTGCAGTATACTGAAAACCTGCCAGTTCCTGCAGCAAAAGGAGTGCTTGTTATGCAGAGGACATTTCTCTGAAGTTACTACAGAATGTCTGCAACCTCGCCAGCTCCTTGAAATGGAGGTATCATATCTTTCAAGGTTCAGGCAGCATGTCCATCAAACTGTGGGCATCTTCCAAGAGCAGCACAAGTACAGAGAGACTGCCAAAGAAACAAACATGTCCCATAACCTCATCTTGACCCACCCACCTTCTCTCCATGCATATAAAAAGTATGCAACAGGTGAGTAAACAGTAGGCTATGAACTTTTTTCAGCT
This sequence comes from Burhinus bistriatus, assembly GCA_013397275.1. Classification (NCBI taxonomy): domain Eukaryota; kingdom Metazoa; phylum Chordata; class Aves; order Charadriiformes; family Burhinidae; genus Burhinus; species Burhinus bistriatus. The sequence continues at coordinate 126,555 of VYXH01007201.1, read as the reverse complement.
CTGATCACCACTGTGATATTTTTGTCCATACAATGTTCACTGTTTTATCCAAGTTGGTTTCTTAGACAATATTACTGCAAAAATATGCACTTGTTCTTTTCTTCTTTACAATGTTTTTAATAGATTAGTACACACAAGAGACTAGGGAGATTTTTTTTTTTTTCCATAAACATACATATGTATTTTCTTAAAGACTGTCTTGTGGAAGTTATCATATTCCTCGTACAATGAAGCTACAAGCTGGATGAATGTTCCAATCTGGCATGGAAAAAAAAACCAAACTATTTTTGCCTATTTCATACCTTATATTGCTTTCTGAAGGTCTTGTTCCTTTCAGTTTATTCAAGCCTATCACATTTATTATGTCTCAATAATCAAGGAAGAAGAACTGAACAACAGCAAAAGTTTGCATACTCTAATTGGAATTATTTGTATTTGTTCCCCTCTAACTTTGAATGGATGAGTTTTCAGTTAGTCTGCATCTACCAGAGAAGAGGAAGAAACTGTGGCAGAAAGTTTACAGCTAGTAGAAGTAATGGATTGAAAAGGATCCTTAAAAGTCACCCATACCTTGATAATCAAATGGAAAACTATGCTTAAATTTAATTTCAGTGCTAAATCTCAGGCTGAGAGCTCTCTGTTGACTAGACACAATAAGAAAGTCTCCCTTTAGTAGCAGACGTGGAGCGGTTGATACAGTCTAATTAGGCACATCATAGTGCACTCTTATAGAAATAAACTATGCAGTGTAAAGCTCCCATAATGATAGCTGCATTTTTCTCTTCATTGTGATGGCCATGACAACAGTTCAGGGTAAAAATGTCCTGCAACTCCTATCATATCATGACTGTAATTCAGACTTAGGGAGAAGACTACTCCTCTCTCAAGGAGCAAAGTTTCCTCCCAAGCTCCATGTAAAGATTGTGTGGGGACAAGTTCTCATCAGGAAGAAACCTCCATTAAGTCCTCTCCAAATATGTTTGTGAAAGTGGTAAAAGTACCAAACTCCCAGAAAGAGTACTTAGTAGAATGCATCCAAACATCACTGATTTCCCAAACATAGTGTTAAGGACAGAAAGACTTTGAAATGGAAAAGAAAAAATTTAGTCTCTCAAAGGGTCAGACAAAGAAAAAACTTATTTTTCAGATGCAAAAAAAATGGTTTGTGGAGGTATTTCTTTTTCTCTTACTCCTTAAAAATGTCATGCACATGAATTATATTCTATCCTACTCTTGTTGGGCAAAAAGTAACTTATTTAGGAAAAATAATACTTCATTTACTTTAAGTAAATCCTGATTGTTTAAAGACAGTAAGAAGTTCCATCCCAGCAATAGTCAGCTGGAATAAAATAGATCTTAATGTTCATAATAGGCCTCAAATCTGAACAAAGGCCACTTCATGGGGTTTTTAGTCTTCCTTTACTTATCACAAAAGAGTTCTATAAGGCACAAACCCAGCATCAGCTAGAGTAATATTTTTCAAAAACATTAACATGTAGCTTGTGATAAAACAATATATATCTATTATTCCATCCTGCAAGAAATTCCATATTTCATCTCCTTATGCATTAGGATGAAAGGCCCCTTAGAAACATCAAAATACTTGATCTGTCTTTGTATTGTGATTACAATGGAATTACAAATTAATGGAATTACAACTGCAGAACCTCTTTCAGGTGTTACTTTTCCTAGGCTGCCTCTTTTGATGTGCATCCATATGACCTCTCCAAAGGATTCTTCCTTCCTGGAGAATGTTGCTTAAAGAACAGAGCACTGAACACTCAGGTTAACGCTACAGGATACAAAACCCTAAGCAACTGAGTCTTGAAATAATGTCATATGAAACAGTTACATCGGGTTTTATAGAGAAAACTCAAACTGGTGAAAAAAAGTTGTTTGTTTTTTTTTTTTTTGTTTTGATTTCCCAGAAGGAAAACAATTTCAGAACAATAAATTTTCCCCACTGAAACTTTTCATTGTGGACAGAACCACTTATTTCACTGAAAAAAACCCATTCTGATAGTAAACTCTTAAGTAGCTCAACCTACAGCTCACTTGTCATCTGCTGTTTGGGCTGGATGTGAATCTGACTTGTAGGTGAAAGGTTTCATATTCCATTATAATCATTTGCACCATCCAGGTCCCTGGAACAGCCTGTGTTCAACAGTATAATGAATATTTCTGAACACGTCTCTTAAGGAAAGACAGAGTGAGGCTATGCATTATTTCTGTCATCTACTTGTATGGGTGATAATGACTGAGTGAGTAAAGTGCTTGAGAATTATATCTGAATTTGAACAAAAAAATCTAATTGACTAATTATTGGTAATGAAGGACTTGCTCCTAGCTGTTCCTAATTTCAATTCCGTTTCTCTCAAACATGCCAAGTTTTCCAGACATATGTCAATCAGCTAAAAGATGCTTTGTTCAGATTGTGTCTTTCCAGCTGTTCATTTGCTACCGGTGGACAGCTCTTTGGGCTAGCACATAAACATCTGGAAACTCCCAGCTGGCAATTAACTCTCAACCTATTGAACTGCAGTCTCTTGGAAACATGAGGACGTATCAAGTGGTCTCCTGGGAAACAAGGTTGTTAGAGAGAAGGGGGAAACAAAAACAAGAGCTTGAGATGGGGAAAAAATAAAAAAAAAAAAAAAGCTCTATTTTAATTTTACCTCCAGGGAACTCAATAACGTAAATAATAATTGCATAGAATACAGATGGATAATGATTGCACTTACGGCAACTTCAACCCCACAGTAAGTCTCCTGAAGATTTTACACAAGCCTGGGAGGCAAAACAGTCAGGGGACACATTCTGAGCTGAACAGAATAATTCTAGAAACAAAGAATTATTTCACTCCACCAGTACTCAGTTCATCCTGGGGTAAATGAAAAGTCTTTTCACTTGACATCTCAGTGCTTATCACTTCAGTGAACCAGTTGACTCTCAGCCACTTTAAACCAGATATGTCGTTCTGACCAGCTAAAAAGGACTGGTCACCTAACTCAAATTTAGCTATTTAAAAATAGTTATCTTAGGGTCTACCATCCATGACAAGACATTCATTTGACCTAGCACAGAGGAGAGGAATAAAGCTTTGGAGAAGCCTATCCTCTATACTGGGTGTAAGAACCATGCACAGCCATCTCAGGTGCAGGCTTTTAGCTTCAAGGTTACATGTTCACAGCATCAGATTCCACCTGCCAACCTCTAACCTCACAGTTACCTCAAGCATATGCATTATCTGTACCTTAATTAATCCTTGTTATATATGGTGGGAGATGAAGATGATGCATACTGGAGATCTATTAATAACTGTAATTAAGGGCTTTTCCCCCCCTTTCTTGTTTTATTCTGGCCAACAGCCACAGGTATCCTGGCACAGTTTCTCCTCTTTGCCCATTGTTTAGATCAAAGAACAAGTACTTAGTGACTTATGACCCCTTCTTTGTGTGATGTGTTTTGGTGACAACTTATGATTTCACTAGAACTACATAACCTTACATAAAGCATGCCTTTAGTTTTTTTATACATCTAGATCCAGAGGCATTGGCTAAGAGCTACGCTATAACCATGATCACTTCCAGGCATTTGCTGTCTGTCCGAAGAAGGCATTAAGCATCCAGTCTAAATCTAATGAAAAAAAAAATACTTATACACTTCAATAGTCTTTGGGGAAGGGGCGCTTAATCTCTCTGGGCCTATGTTTACTCTTTGGTATTATGAGGGAAAATTAAAAAGTTTTTTAGGTGCTTTAAGACTCTTGGATGAAAGCCGAGACCTAAAGTAGATTCTGAGCTTGAGGGTGTAAATCCAGTCAAGGAGAGAGCTTGCATGTAACTCAGCAGAACTATGCAATTACACCAACATAAAACTAAGTTCGTGATTTGACCCATAATCTATTGCTTCTCTTGGAAGAATCCTTGGCTCAGACACTAACCTCAGCTAAATTGGTGATAATCCAGAACAGTTCAGACAACCCTAGATTTTGAGAAGGCTGTCTCAAGTGGTCTAAGCCAATTTTTGATTCACAAACATTTTTGCGTGTAGAGTATGCAGTCAACCAGTTATCACAGCTCAGCTGACAGGTGATAACTTCCGAAACAACAGCCCTTCTGATACCTGTAAGTGTAACTAAAATCAGAATCATTGCCCAAGAAAAGATAAAGCTATCACAAGGCTGTCAGTTTTTCGTTGGTTTTTTTTTTATTATTATTTTTTGAGTCAATTAATTAGCTTCATTCTTTTAGTTACAGTCATATTCATTGACTTCACAGTGAGGTTTTGTAAATTGGCCATCCTACGTTGTTTTATGTTAGGCTCCTGCATAGTGCATGAACTGGTGAACAAGAGAACCTTATGTTGACAGTTAGTCAGGAAAGAACAAAGAAACCATTTCATAATGTCTGCTACTGGAGAACCTTTTCCCCTACCACCTTTAACATCCCAAAACCCCAAGGCAGAGAAGCCAAGAGCTTTACTCCAGCAGCACGCTATGGAGTTAAAGAAAGCAAACTCCAATTCAAGCACAACCATCCAAGACCTTCATGCTGTATACAGAAAATAGAGGACAGTAATATTATTGCATACCTTAGACCACATGCTAGTGGTCATGCTCCAACTTAAGAATAGCTACATTCTTGTAGAGCAGCTGCTTTGAGAGTGAAAAACTTACATCTCTGGGAAATAGGAACTCTCAACTGGTCACAGGTCTAAGCACCTCATCTAGTGATGCATCAGTCTCTCTGTGCCCTAATTACCTTTAAAACACTTAGACTGAGGTGTACAAGTTATCTGTGGTGGACCAGAGATCTGTCCCCCATCTTCCAAGCTCTAGGTTTGTGTTTCAGAGAGCTCTTCCTCTGAAAATAAAACAGTTCCTTGCTTCAAGATTCAGGGACCCGTTACACAGAGAAAGATGGTAACACTTAAGAAAACTCTTGCCTTAAAATCAACATCTCAGATTATGTCTCCCAGCTCGGATTTCAAAGTGAAAAAGAAATCTTTTTTCGCTTTAACTACCCTAGTTCTACATGTCTCGTTTTGAAACAATTCTCATTTGCTCTGTCTACAGTGGACTGCCCAAGGTTTAATCACTTGAGGGTTTCAGAGATTGAGCTGAATTTTCTTGAGGGGGACACAATCAATAAAGACTTTTGGAACTGGAAATGTTTTATCCAATTTCTTCATCTGTTTCTCTCTCAGTGATTAACTACCTTCTGACAAAAGTTAACATCTTTGCTGGTAAAAAACATTCACTTGGCTAGAACTTTCTCCATCTCCCCTGCTGCACAACCACTGAACACTAACTGTTTAGAGAAAAAGATAGGAATAAAAATCTTCCCAGATATCAGCTTCCCTGTCAATTATATTGCAAGGCAGATTAACATCCGAAATGCCCTGCTGTGTGGAATGCTAATTTTCTTTTTCCTCTTATGTTATTTTCCATTAACTATTATGATGCTGTCATTTTCCTACTATAGATAACTTGATAGGGGTCTGTATGTAAAAGCATACACAAGGCATGGCCATATATACCCATGAACCAATATTAAAAAAACAAATTAAGAGTCCAAATCTGGAAATGCAGAAGTAAACCATACTTGCAGAATATTAGTTCACTTAAAATGCATTTACGATATTTCAAAATGAGACATGGATACGCACAATCCAAATCAAGAGTCCTTCCTTGGACTAAGCAGTGCTTAATTACATTTAGCAGCATCCAGGAAGACAGCAGAGAGACTTGAGTAACTGTTAGTGTATGTAAGCATTTCAGTAACACACAGACAATGGTTTCATCTTGATTTTTCATAACAAATAGGTTTTTAATGAAAACCTATTTATAAAAAGACAAAATTCCTCATAGGAAGCTTCAATGAAATATTTCACCAGGAAATGTTTCTCATCCCCATGATAAAATTTCTGATCAAATCCTACAGCAAGAGAAACTTATTCCAGGACAGTCAGTAGTCCAGACTCTAATCTGAATCAGGCAAGCAGGGTCTCGAGCCCAGGGCTTCTACAGATCAGAGCAGAGTGCAGTGTCACTGGCAGACCCCTGAGGGTCCATCTCTATTTCTTCTTAAGTAACTCTACAGCTACCTTGCCTCCATCCCACTGTAGAATGGGAAAGCTTTTGATCTCTCAAACTTTTTTCCTCAGGATGAGGGAACAGTTTCTGGCTCCAATTCACACAAGGGTAAGTTTTTCCTGGGGTATTGAAAGTTTCTTGCAAGTTGCTTTAAACCATCCTTTGCTGACTGGTACACTCAAGATAAGGTACAGAATGAACCATTGATTTGACACAGGCTATACAAGGTCTGGTTTTCCCATAACTGCCAACATTTTAGCTTTAAATTTCATCCTAAAACTTCTGAGATATTTTTGATCATCTGAGCCCAGGTCAGCCCAAGATTCACTGCTCAAGTTTCTGCAAGTCTGGTCATCCAGAACGTTTTACTTCCCAGAAGAGGTGTTTAATTTCCATACACACAGCAAACCGTCAATGAATGGACTCTCCATTAGAGAAATAAGAATGTAGATTACTGGTTAAGGTAGTTGTCTGCCAAAGAGATTGCTGGTGTGTCTAATAGGGACTGCAAATATTTGATGCTTTGAATTACAGTAGAAAACTTATTTTTAAACAGACCAGCCTCACTTCACCTTCTCATTTTTTGCCTAATACTTGTGGACTCCATGTTCTAAGGAGAGATGCATGCCCTCAGGCCTTATCCATCAAACTATTAGGGCATGCTTTTGATTTTAGAGTATAAAAAGGCTGACTTCAAAGTGAAACTCATGACCAAGTGGTTTTCTGGACCAAGCAACAATGTTCCCAGTATTTCAGAACTCAATCACTGATGAGAAAGTTATGGCCAAACTCTAGGGATCACTCAAGCGAGGATAAGAATAAGTAGGTTCCAGCTTCTACTCAGTAAGGAAACATCAAGTTTAAGTTAATATCCTGATCACCTCTAAGCATGGCTCACTTCAACCTACTTATTACTTTGAAGAATAATCCAACATATTTCTGTTATCCATTTTATATTGTAACCTCAGGAAAAAATTAATAATAATAAAAAACTTACCACGAAATCTTCAAGAGTTATTGTTTCCAGTGTAGTGATAAAGGAAACATAGAAGGTGGGTTTTTTGTCTTGTGAGTCACTGGTGAAAGTCAGGAATATAACTAGAAACAACCCTGCTGTTGAAACACTACCGCTTGCATTCCAACAGTTATGGGTTAAACCTCCTTAGAGTACATACATTAATTAGGCTCTGTACCTGCTGTTCTGGGTCCTGCCTTTTGAGTTCTTTCTATTGTTAGCAGCATATGAATAACTCAGTGGATTTTCTAACACCCTTAGCTGTTTCAGACACTTTTCCTCCTCTTCATTTTATTTTGATTTTTGGATCCACTTCTTTTGGGGATACTTCCTCAAGAATTCTCAACTAGTCTCCAGAGGTTATGCTACTGTTAAACAACATTCACTTTGAATGCCTTGAATCTTAACAAAATAAAACTAAAGCAAAACCACCTCTAAACAAATTGGACTGTTCTCCCACATACAACTTTTTTCAAGCCTTGCCTTTCTGCATCCACATACGGTTGGGTTTTTTTGTTGTTTTGGGGGTTTGTTGTTTGGGGTTTTTTTGTTGGGGTGTTGGTTTTTTTTTTGTTACTGCTCATTATCTTTCACCATGGTGAGGAACAGACATTTCTTGGAAAATAACATCAACTCTGTGTGCAGGAAATGTGTTTGTACTGTAAAAACATAAGAAAAACTGGTATTTTCACCCTTAAAAAAATGCCATGGCCATGCAGTGAACATCTTGTTGATAGCACCATCAAATGATTAGTTATTTATGCATTTGTCTCAGGAACATGCAAGTAGCCTGTTCTAAATATAAACTTATATGTGCTCCAAACAGCCTCATACTCTTTCTTCTCTGAGACAGGGCATGTGTCTATATATACTTCTGAAATTTCCAGCTCAAGGTTGAAAGCAAAAGGCAATGAAACAACTGCAGGAAAGAGATATTATTAGACAATTTCGAGCCCATTCAGAAGCAGACTATTGTAATTATCTAGCTAGAGTTATTGTTCTTACCAAGTTTGCCAGCCCACGTTTTTCCAATTCAAGCAGTTCAGATTCAGAGTGAACCTTTAAGACATCTCTCAAAATCAACCTCAATACCTCTTTGCTACTTATGATCAAGTTTTTCTCCTCACCTCGTATGCAAGAACTGTAAACAGGACAACATTAGAATCTCTTTGCTAAGTTGCACAGGGTTTTGCCAAGATTAAATTCAGGTAAGTGCATCTGAAGCCGCCTTAGGACTTCTATGTTACAGATCAAATCCAAACCCACAAAGAATGTATTTCCTGATTCCAGCTGATACAGAAATGAAAATCTTTAAGCAGCAGCTGCTCCTGCAAGATGATCATCCTGAGACTGGAAGTCTCCAGAAACTTATAAGAGTCACAATACGAGCCAGAGAAAACTCTACAATACCAGCTGGCTTCATGAGATTTCTGGAGACAAATTTCAGCTGTCAGAACAATTAACATCCAGGCTCCCATAACCAGATGCTGTTTTCCATATGTTTTGACTTTGAATAGTTTCTTCTATCCTCTAAGTGATGTTAGGAGCAAACAAGTATTGTCTTTTATCTCCTGTTTCTTTCTCCTTACTCTTCTTTCTCAATTTGACTTGTTCATTAACTATAGGCAGTGGAATAGCATGAAGTAGGAACAAGTTCTTCTGCAAGCAGCCAGAGATGAAGTAATCTTAATCAACAGACCTCTATGTACTTAGGGCTGAGAACCACAAGACACAGACTCTGTGCGTGTGCCTGAGGGAAAAAGCAAGGTGAAATGAGGTGGTCTGGGAGCATGGCAGGAGAAAGATAGCAAAGACTTCTCAAAGGTCCTATCTGTTACAGCACAAACGAAGAGAGGTAGGTCCCAAGAACAAGGGCCTCCACTGCTTCTCTGGCCAAAAGCTCTAAGCTGAGCCATCATTGCATTGTACAACCTTGTTTTAAGAGCCTGGCTCAAGTATAAATTATTTAGGAAAAAGACAAGGCATGCAAAGGCTGGAAGAAGATTTAACTGCCTGTCCAAAGACACACAAATAGTTTGTAGTAAAGGTCAGCCTTGAACCAAAACCTCCCCAAGATTCTACCCGGAGCTATGAACACCTATCAGTCTGCTTTTCTTAAAAGTGGACAAATTCCTGCGTAGGCTCACAAATATGTTACGTCCCAAGTACATTATCTCAAAAAAGTAAACTGGAAACACTATTGTCCCTTTCAGCCAGGTTCCCATCCACTATTGTGGGACTCAGTTCCTGGGTAAGAAGTTAAAAACAGTGTGTGAATTTAAGTCTAAAACTTCTAATTTTTACAAAAGATATAAGGATGTAATCTTTGAAGTGAAAAAGAAACAGTGAAATTAATTACAACAAGATCTGTGTAATTTACAAAGCTTCAGTGCACTGGGTTTAAAAGGGCTCTTGTCAGTGTGAAGTGAAGGAAGTACAATTTCCTGATGAATAGAGAACACGAGGCAAAGTGTGCAGTAATCACTGCCAGAGAGATATTTTGATCACTTTTTTTTTTGTTGATCAACTTAAAAATTAGTGAACAATGAGTATATAGTAGATTGTTTCAGTTAAACATTTGACAGAGCTCCCAGCAGAAATTTTTGTTTTGAGAATTGGATTCATATTATATTGGATGAACAGTGTAGCCCCTAAAGCACTGAGGACTGGCAGGAGAAAGGTGTCTGGTAAATTCAGTTGCATCAAGATGGAAGAGCTATCTAGCAAAGCAGAAGGTCTGATCTTAAATTTAAACAGTGCAGCAACAAAGATTTCACACATGAAGAGGAACAGAGAATAAATCGCAACAGATCCTAGAGGGTGCTGAGCCCCTTTCTAATGTGCCCGGTCATCTGAATCCCTGCTGGGGAGGGTTAGCCATGCCTAGTACCTTAATCTTAAAATACAGGTGGAGAACAGCCACAGAGGCAAATGTCTGAATGTTCAACAGGACACAGGAAGCTGAAAGGCAGTAATGTCAAAAGACACTTTCAGATGATAGTGGACAATATCACTTACAATAGTGTGTATGTCAATTCCAGATCAAAGACACCTCCTTCCTTTGGTGTCAATAGAAAATCCACATCTACAATGATCCTGTCAGCTATGATCATCTGGAAGTGTTCAGAAACACATGGAAGGAAAAAAAGGAAAAGAAAAGATGGAATTCAGAGACGAGTAATAGAAATCCTTAATGGTTATGAGGGAAGATTAGGAGACCTGAATATGTATAACAGGTAAACAATGACTCAGGGGGATAGAAGACAACCAGCTACAAGCCTTGAAGGTGTAAACACAAAATATGGAGAAAGGTTGTTCAGAGTGATACTAGAGAATAATAACCAGGAGTAACAACACAAAATTCAGCAACAGAATATTTAGGCTGAGCATCAGGAATATTTCCTAACTGCTGGGAACTTCAGTGTTTGCTCCCCCTGCACAGCTTCCAAGGTGGCTTTTGCATCTAACTGATCTGTTAGTCAAGAATATATTTAATTTCATTTTTATTTAAGTTTATATGTATGAGTGTAGTGCATGACCACATAACCTAAGGATTTCCAGATCCTACAAGTTCAGGGACAATGGTGGAATAACCCCTTCAACATGGTTGAGGGGTGTCTATGTGTGCGTGTGTTGGAGGCAGGGGTGTAGAAGAGGCAGGGAGGGAAAAGGCAAAAACAAGAGTTAAACCAACGTGGGGCAGGGGAGGAGGGGGTGCCTTTCAGTGCAAACTTTTAACTCCAGTTTTCCAACATATTTCATGCCACTGTTCCATATGAGTGTCCTGTAAACTTTTTGTCTCCATATTCCACTGTGAGACATAAGGAGAGATAAATGCTTGTAAGCCTAGAACAGAATCATGACCACAGATTCTTATGCGATTTAGGACAATTGCATAAGAGGGAAGTTTCTGATCCTACAGAAGGTAACAGTAAACATTACTAACTGTATCTCCCAGCCATTAGAGCAAATCAGTCCTTCATGGAACTTTTATTACTCAAGTCACTTGAAACCGTAAACAAAAGTTAATACTGATCCAAGAGCAAATGCATTCAGAGGGCCTCCATTTCCCCCCTTCTCCCTATTTCTGATGTTTACGATTCTATCCAACGGTTTAACACATTGTCCAACCCAAGAGAAAGCCCATTCTTTCAAGAAACCAGTTTCAATAACCTTTCTTGGTGAAAACAAATCAGAATGTCAACTGCTTGGGATGGAAGGGTATATTAAAATACAATCCATCCATGGTCAGCTGGGCAATTGCCTAGAAGTTTTAAGGGGTTGGACAGAGCTCAGCAGCCAGCCACCAAGTTTTTCCTGAGTAATGTATTTTTATTTTATTTTATAAAGATCAATTTCAGGGAAAAAATTGAGAGTCAATTATAAAAAAGAGGAATTATAATTCTACTAGGTTTTTTTTAAAGGTTTAATATGACATCTTGCTTGATATTTATTTCTCCACTGATTTAATATAGATGAGAGAAGCTCTAAACCAAAAACGAGCACAAAGACATATCTGTACCAACACAGTACCAGCAAACAGTTCCCGATGGGAAAGTATTCAGACTGTAGAGCAGTCTTCTCAAAAGAAGCTAGTGGAAGCCATTTTGCCCAAGACATTAAAAGATAGAAAAGAAGCTTTCTAGGATACCTCCTGAATACAGTGGCCTGCCAAAACTTTCCCTGTTACCGGTCTATGAATCACTGGATAGTGGATGCCTGGAAACAAACACACATTAATGATGTGGATTCACTTTATTATTTTTTCCATCAGGAAAGCTAAAAATAGCGAGCCAGCTGCTGAGCATGTCTGGGAGGGTGAAACTCACTGGAGAATCCATGCTGATGTCAGAAAGTAGGAAAGTAGAGTTTAATGAGTTTATAAAACCCCCAACAACAAACAGTGTTGTCTTCAAAAGGAGTGGATTAGAACATTATATAAGGATGACGGTACTAGGTCAGACAAAGTCCATCTCATATAATATCCTGTCTCCAACGGTGGCCAGAAGCAGATGCCCCAAGAAGAGTATAAGGAGAGGATGTGCATAATGCCTCATCTGGGTATCCTTCTCAGTCTCCAGCCCTGTGGCTCAGGGACTTCTGGGCCAAATGCGATCTCGGTATATACAGTAATCACTTGATGAAACTACATCTCTTATTTTCCACAGCCATTTATTACATTTTAACATTTCAGTTGTTGTTTTCCCTGTAAACAGGTTTAAGGGGGTTCGTTTGTTTGTTTTAACTTATCATGAATAAGTTTTCTAGGAAAAGTAGTAAACTCCTGCAAGCTGCAGTCTTAAAAACATCCAACATAAAAGCCTGCTTCCAGGACCACGTGTAACCTGCTTTCACTGAGCAGTCCAAAGGGGGAATCAAGAGGTTACAGCTGTAGAAGTGTGACCCACATGGCTCCCAGCATCTTACCAACCCGTTTACACACAGCCAGGGAACCTTTCAAGACACAAGCAGATCAGCTGGCAGAGGTTTTGAGTTGAAGCATTTGTTAAATATTTTGGTTCCAGTAAATCAACATGGCTTGATATGGAACTAATTTATCACAGGATTTCTTCTCTGGTTCTACCTCTGCTGATAAACCAAATTTCTCATGATGATAACTTCCTGCATGATGATAAGAGAATAGCCACAGGAATACTAAATAATATTTCCCTAACCCTAAGAAGAAGAAGAAAAAAAAAAAAAAAAAAAATTATATATACAACCCCTAAAGGCTGTAAAATCTCTGCATGGTCCTTACATCTTTAAGAGTGAAAATACAAGATTTTCTAGTTTGGTTTGTTTTGGGTCTTCTTGTTTGTTTTTTTGTTTTGGTTTGGTTTGTTTGGTTGGTTGGGTTTTTTTTAATGCAAATAAGAAGTCAGGAAACATTAGAATTTAAATTGCCCCTATAGCAAAACTATATTAATATATGTATGCTTTATGGGAGTTGTCAGTTATATGACTACACACTATTTTTCTATTCTCTGTACTCTAGCTTCTGTCACTGGGCTGTCTTTGTTCTGTACCTGTACAGACCCTAGCAGATCAACATCCTCATCAAAATAAATGCATGCAGTCACTTTCTCCAGGATAACTGAAGTAATTCACCACCTGAGTGGAAACATGTGATATGATCACCATACGATTTAATTGCAACAGATTATGTTTATCAGGTTACGTAGAATGTTATGCTATAGCTAAGAAGGCAGGATTCCTTACCTCGGGAAAGAGTGAAAAGCAGAAACCTCTTGTCCCAGCTATTATTAAAAAGCCCCAATACTGGATGTCTCTGAAAGGCCCATCTCTTCCCCCCAGCCCCTGACAGGCATACAACCCTTCTTCACACCACTCAGACTCACGCAGTACTTTGGTTTTTTCCTCTATTCTCTCTACAAAGAGATTTCAGAGATGTATTACCAAGGATGCATCTTGTAAGAATTTAATACCCAAAGATAATGAGGACATGTTTTGTGGATGCTTGTTTCAATTTTAAGTGTCTTACTAAATTTAACAGCTAAATGGCCAAAATTTAGTATCTCTAGCTCATGCAATATCAATACACTGCTTTGCTATCCATATATTATGATTTAACACTGCAATGTGATAACGTGACATTTGACAATTCATGCTCAGGTCTGTGCAACTGAAAAGCATTCTTCAGTGACAACCCACTGACACACCGGATTGGGGGCTGATCTTTATAAATAACGACTGTGTTACTCTACCACTTGTCTCTGCCGTCCATGGAATACAGCCAGGTATCCACAGTCTCTCATCTGCTCTGCATTACCATGTCTAAGACTTTCACAGTTCTTGAGAGAATGCCCTGCAGCCATACCACCACCCCTTTGGCTATGATTCCTGCAGAACTCATGAAACTGTGTCCCCAGAAGAACTCCACTTGTAAAGGCTTTACTCACAGCTCACAACCCACACCAGGAAGGACTACATGCCATCGGTCTTTCCCCTCACAGGTGGTTTTGCACCGTATGTTACTTTGTGAATGAAAGGGCAAGCCAGAGCAACTTGCAGCTGCTCTTCTGGTTTTGGTGAGCATTCAGGATGCACGTAGGTCTTTGCAAGGTCAGGGACTGCCTGGAAAGGCGACAAGTCAGTGGTCAACCAGGACATGACAGGACATGTTATGACACATTGAAATGCACGTCCAGGGGTGTTGCTATTCCAAACTAGTCATTTAAGATCTCATAACATTCCTTCCTTCAAGTGCAAAAAGGAAAGGACAGTGGCTTCATCTCAGTGTGTTGCTCTAATGCTGCCTCCAGCAGTTAAAACAAAGCCCGTGCCCAGAGGAATATTCAAGATCAGGAAAAAAGAGTACCAGTGCCATTAATAAGTCTGTTGTGAAGCCACAGCACGAACAGAGGGTACCATTCCCCACAACAGTGTTCCAAAAGGTGGAACACAAAACCTCAAGACAGAGAGATATTACCAAGTTTGTGTTTTACGCAAGAAGGAAGAGCTTGCTCTGTCTGCCTAGCAAAATGGAAAAAACGCTCAGCATAGATAGAATTGCTAGCTACATCCCCACAGTAAATATCAAGGAGAAAAGAAGAAGCATTTAAAATAAAAGACAATGTTGCACAAGGACAAATAAGTATAAATTGACCATGAATAAATTTGATTTGGGAATTAGAAAAAGGTTTCTAACCATCAGAGGAGTGATGCTCTGGAACTGCTTTCCAACAAGGATAGTGAGAGCAAACGACCTAATTAGTTTAAAGATGAGGCTTGATAAACTTATGAAAGGGATTATGCGATGCGGTTGTCTGCAACAGTAGGGAACAGATCCTGATGATCCAGGGTTTCCCCCCAATGCTGTATGCCAGGCCACGTCCTGTCAACCTAAATTCTCAACTGCAGTGCAGTGATTTACCAGGCATCACAGAGACTCCCCTATTCTAAAATGAGACTGGCTTCTGTTTTCCAAAAAGCATAGGTTTCAACTTACATTGAAAGGGAATGTTTCCTACAAGGCTTAAAATGAAAAAAAAAAAAAAAGAGTGGGGAGAGGGGAAGCCCCTAGAAAGCTTTATAGAAGGTGCAAAATGAGAAACCTAGAAATATGTCATTGAAATTAAGGTGGGGGAAGAAGGGAAAGATTATTCCTATTGGAAACTCAGGCAAAGTATTCCATTATTTTGAGAAATAATCATATAAGCAGAAAACCATTTTGATATTTAATAAAAATCAGTCTATATATTTGTAATTTTTGTTGCAAGAGATAGCATATCCAAATAAGCATATTAGTCATGCAAACCATATTTTCTGTTCAACTTTACAAATTGAGAGCAGCACTCTTGGCTGCATAGCAGTAGTAGGTGAATCACAGAACTGTAAATTCACACCAATTGCTATGAATTGGAGCTTAGGAGGTCAGCTCATCCAACCAGATACCAAAATGCATGGCATATGTAAACCATTTAACATTTATTGTCCAATCCATTCCTAGAAACCTTCAGAACTAAATAAAAAAATTTAAAAAAATTCCGTATTTTGGAATCATAATGCCATGTACATTGCCTCAGTCTGAATCCTATTGAGCATTAAGGTGGCAGGTAGAGGAGATTTAGAATATAACCATTCCTCATTTTTCAATAACAAACCTTATGCTGTACTTCTGCAAAGCTAAAGCTGTCCCAGGATTACCCAAAGAGTAGTCTTAATATTAGCCATTATTTTTCCCTTATGATATCTGATAAAGCTCCCAAGGAAGATCAGTCTTGATATGCAAAGCAGTCTCCCACTGCAAGGGAAATTATTTTCTGATAAGCATATAGAGCAAGCACCTCTGGACTCTTGAGAGATCTTAAGGGTGTCTTAGATTCACCAAACAATTCACAGGGGGTTTTTGCCTGACCACCCCAACCCTTAAATGTTTCCTGAATTAGATCACTGCAACCATGGCTATTTAAGCCATAGGGGTAGACCTTGCCATTTCTGGCATTACCAGAAGGAAACCAGGCTGCACAGACACGGTCCAGGGTTTCAGTTCTCATCTCCGCCTTCACCTAACATAACTGTCCTCTGTACAGAAACGCAATAGCTGAGGAGTACAGTGTATTAAACTTCCTAAACCATAGGATTTTCTAGCCATGCTGCAAAAGCCTTTTGCAATTTTGATTTTTCTTCTGAACCACTGCCACAGAAAAGGGAGAAATTGCTATCCCCTTTTCACAGACGGTGAAAGGATGTTTAAGAAAAAGCAGAAAAGTTCTGACTACCTTTCCCACGTATGCGTATAGAGTACTTAATAGGTCAGGGCTGTTTATCCTAGATACCAAGTTAAAACCAGTATTTTGCCTCTTTCAGCTTTTCCCAACTTGTCCATAGTGCATTTTACCTTCTCTCAACTTAGTCCATAAAGAGATTTGGGATCTTTTCTGGAATGGAAGATGTTCTACAGCTACAAGCTGTTATAGCAACCAGCCTGCCTACTGCTCTCCTGGGCACCTGCATTATGCAGAGCTTGGTGTTCTCACTCTTCGCTTCAGGATTTGGTGCGACACTTCTGAAACACAGCAGACTAGAGATAGGATATTTAAAAGATATAAAAATCTTTAAGAGTAGCTTCAAAAACTTAACTTTTCCAAAGTTGTTAGGAAGAGGAGTTTTGAGACCAAAAGAAATACAGATGTGTTGGAGAGAAACACAGACAGTAGGAAGGAAGAAAAGTAGCCAGAATGATCTAGCTGCAGACACTGATGTCTTCCCACCTTGTCCCCCCTGCTTTGGTTTTACACATTGAGAAAGAGGAATGGATTCCTCTAAAACCTGTCCTCCAGCTCACTTTCAGGATGCATGACCAGCCCTCGTTCAGCAGATCAACCAAGTCTCTCTGATTTTGATCTGTGGAACAGGGCTGATACTTCCAAATACCTAAATGGTTCTTGAACATTTAAACCCCTTCATGAAGGGCAAACAGCTCCTTCCTTTCCTCCCACTGCAATGTCAAAGTCTTTTCCTAGCTCCCTCTTACTTCTTCCACACAATACTCTGCAGATTTACTCTAAAGAGGAGCCTGTTCTGGAATCACACACACATACCCCCCCTCCGCCATTCTTGCAGGAACAGAATAACATATATTCTGAAGCACAGTTAAAAATGCTTAAATATATGTGTAATGGCTCATCATTCTGCATCTTTAAGAGATGAACAATGAATGTCAGAATCTTCTTTAAATTCTCCTGACTCCCTTAGGAATCACTTTCTCAAATCACTCTGGAAACCTCACCCAATGTTTTATTCCTTTACTTATGCCCTTTTAAAAGCTGCCAAGTTGCATCTTTAAAGCTTGAGCTTTATTCCACCAATTTTGTGAACACAAGCCATTTGTGACTCAATTCCCTTAGGAATGCAAGGGTCAAAGAATAAAAACATATGCTAACCTAGACAATTTCAGGGAGGTTATTTGGGAACAGGGAAAGTGGGGGAAGAAGGTGCAAGGCCAATTGCAATGACATTATTCCTGAAAGAAAAGTCCCAAATTTGAAGTTTATAAGGAATTTTACTCTGAATCAGAACACTGTGATAAATCTTTTTGTTCAAGGCAGGAGGCAGAGGGACCAAAAAAACTCTAAACAAAGCTTCATTTTAGTGTGAGTTGTTTTTCTGTCTGTGTCAGTAAGGTACTGCTGCATTTGTAAGTCCACAATGGTGGGACAAAGAATAATTCCCGTTTTCACCTCTGAGCTTGATTTGTGCTGAAATCTTAGTGTTAAGTTTAGAGCAGCTGAAGGACCATTCCAAGAAAGCTCTGGCATAGGAATAAATGGAGTCCAATTCATCTCCAGTCTTATGATTTAATGTCAACGACAAGAAACATCAAGTAAAGACTTCCAGAATACTTAAGTCACTGCACAGTGGCATTCTTTGTAGTTCAATTACTGTTTCTGTGAAAGGAGTTCATGCACCTAAATTTAGGCATTTCAGATTAACTACCACTGAAATCGGTGAAGATACAAGGATCCTCTGTCACTGAAACTGTGGGTTTGCCTTTATGATGTCTGGGTCAGCAAAAAAGTTGATGGCCAATTCCTTCGCTGCCCACTCTCTACCATTCCGTGTTCTTGCTTGGGGCTTTGACTCCTGATGTCCACTGACAGAGATTTGCTTTAGGATGCATTGCTTACAGATCCCGCCTGCTTTGCAGCAGCAGATGTCAGGCTCTTTCAGGAAGGGTTTGGCAGCATCTTCTCCACTGTTTGGTGTTGATCAACCAGCATGGCTGCAGAAAACATTAAATAACAGAAAGAGACAGGCCAGACACGGCAGACCGGTCCCTCCATGACACAGGTAAATATGCACTTTGAACACAAAGTCTTTATTCCCTCTCTTTTCCCTCTGTCCCTTAGATCAAGCACACCATGGGCTTGCATATGCCCTGTATTGATGGCCAGCAGGTTTGGACTTGAGTGCAGGCTTAGGTCCAGCTTCCTTACACAGTGCAGAGGTACCCTGAGGCATTTGAGGAAAAGCTACGGTAAACCAAACCCTCTTGCTTCCAGCACAGAATATAGACAAAGCAACAGAGGACCTGGATGGGGAGCAGTTGGCCTTGTTACAAAGTGTGAGGAGTGAGAACAAAACTAGGCTCTGGGCCTGCCCGAAGTTTGGCTCTAGTCCTCCGTGGCTTTATTCCTGCTGCAGCTACAAATGTGTGAGTCTACAATTTAGTAATAATATACTTCTTGACTGACCTTTCCTGGCAAGTTAATGACAGGAGAGAGTAATAAGGACATGCTTTTTAATCTAACGTCAGTCAATAATAGTATACAACTAATAGACTTAGACATCATACATTCAATAATTGTTTTTACTTAAAGCCCTTACAGTTTGCCCACTGAGACACAGTATGTCAGCAGCAGTCGCTGCCTATTGATAGGCACCGGCAAGACATTTATTCATACCTTTCTGGCTAGTTTACCTTCTCTCGGAGCATCCATCACGCGAGTATCTAAGCACTGAGATATACACTCATTTATATACACACACATTTTGGCTCAGCTGCCACAGAAGCTGGGATCATTATATGTTTCTCAATAGAAAGCTAGCTCCCCTACAAGTACACCCATTTATTTCACTTCATTGCAAGAGAAGCTTATTTATACCTTCTAATACCTAGAAATCCCAACCAGAACCGGTACTTTCTTCATGTTAAGAGGCGTATGGATACCTGGGACCACATTCAGATAGGCTGAACACAAAGCTTTTTCCTATATCTAAGTGTGTTTAAATCGCTTTTCAGAGGATTAAATAAAATACTGAAGAGGGAGACAGTGAATAAGAAGCACTTGGGACTCCAGAAGAATTGAGTCAAGCAGGATATGACCTCAGACCACGGTCAAAGAGCTGAGGGATCCCTGCACCAGGTCCTGTAATACTACAAGAGAAACAGGATGCCTCGCTCAAAGTCACCCACCAGGGAACAGCACCTGCATTTGCAGTCATCCAGCCCTGATCCACAGTACTCCTCAGTTATCATTGCCACTCAAGCATCAATCTTTTTGGAGAACAAAGAACAGATTACCAGGGGTTCAGTTAGAACTGAGATGTCTTGAATGACAACAATCAACTTTTTTTTTTTTTTTTTTCATATGAGCATTATTATTCTTCTTCCTTTTGGTAAGGGGCAGGAGAGGCACGTTAATAGTTAGTTATTTAGATAGTGGCTGCCCCAGGGTTAAACTACTAAAAACACCCTTCTTGCTTGTTATCCTTATTTTGTTGGAAGGATTAAGTTCATCTCATTTTACATGGGAAAGATGAATGACCCACTCCACTGGCAAGGTCTAAATCGCAGCCCTTTGCATGCTGAAGTCTTCCACCACTTACACTTGTCACAAACAGCACCCTGCAATCCATTTAGTTTCATTTACAGCAGATTAATTTCTCTCTGACCTTTGGCTCTGCTGTCAAACAGGCCTGAGACAGACAAGAGCTTAGGAACAGCAAGTGCATTTGATGATGTCAATCACTGGACCTCAGGGATATTCTTAACTTCTCATGTGCCAGAATACCACAAATGAAACTTGTCTCCTTCTGCTTCTGGATGCCAGTGTCCACACCAACAGTGGTGGTGTTAAGCAAGCCCTACACAGGCCCCACGACCGCCCATAAATGAAGATGGAAGGCAAATATTTCACTTATTTTAAACATACTTTCTAATCTCACTCTACTTTTACTCTGACAATTAGATTTATTTTCTTAAGGTTAAGTTTTAAAGGCAAATTCCTCAATGTAAGGGTCATACTGCTCGAATTGTTACTCCAGCAATTTTATTGCCTTGTTGCCATTTGCATACCATTACCCAGTGGGCCTTGCACCATCATTACTTTGCTTTAAAGACTCTATCTCTAAGAAAAAGAGCAAGCTATAGTCACTCTGCATAAGGAAAATAACAGCTAAATTCAACTACTGCCTGTCTTCTTTTCCAACAGAAAGGTCTCTTTCCCATTCGCCTCCATCAGGAGTAAATTCAACAGAATGCCCATCCAGAACCGAGATTTTGTCCAGAAGAGAGGGAAGACAATTTTCTTTCCAAGGCACAAAGATTGTCTGTGGTTAGAAGCTAGGAACTACTTTTGTCCGACTTCTTTCCAAAAGGAGAAGAAACCATTCACATCAACTGTCAGAGCTCTACTCGTCGTTGGACTTCCTCGAGGGAGAAAGCAAGGCTGAAAGAAAGGGAAGGCAGTTAAATGACAAGGTCTGGTTGGGCTCATCTGCAATACTTCAATACCAACTCAGCAGTGCTCAAGAGCATGATGGGAGTTGGACTCCTTGCTATTTCCAGGGCACCACCTGGCAGAACCGCAGGACTTCTCATGTCACCTGGTCTCAGTGCCAGTCTCTTCCTGCAGCACTACACACGTCCTTAGGCTTTCTTTCTCTCCTCCATGTATTTTTCATGGGGATTTCAAGGTTTACTGCAGCAAGTTAGACATTTCCATTAAAGAGAACACCCTGAGTGGAATCAGAAGCATCTTTTCAGTCTCTGTTCAGGAAGTCCTTCTGCAGAGTTGGCAATCGCTTGTGGAAAATTATTTTCCAGAGCACATCCAGACCCTCTTCCTGTAGCCATATGCTAAAAAATCACGCTTCATAGTCTGAAAGGCCCAAAATGATTTGAAGGTCTGTCATTTTTCCTTTCTCACAACTGTAAAAATTCTTAAAATAAGTTCCCCGTTACCAAAAGAACTTAGATTTTTCAAAACAAGCAATAAAGGGAAATTTGCAGAACTGAGTCATTTCTGCCAGCATGTTTCTTGAAAATAATGATCTCCCTCCTCCAGCAGATCCACTTCCTCTTCCAGAAAAAAAAAAAAAAAAAGTTTATCGATGTAGATAATTCTCACCTTCACTTTTAAATATTGCTTGTTACAGTTGGGACTAAACACAAACATGCAGCAACAACAGGAGTTTCTGCCATTAATCTATTATAATAAGCACTCTGACATCACTTTACATTTTCAGCAATATCTCTGACCAGTCTTTCCTTGTCTCTTCCATTTACACAACCATTTTAGAATGAATTCTGTTTAGTAGCTAGTACAATGGTCCCACTGATTTCAGATGGTGCACTACTACATTAAGTGCTAAGTTAAAACATTAAAAATCCAAACACACTTTCTCAAATCCCTCCTTATATTTTGCTGTATTCAGAACACCTGATTGCACTGGGTTTCAAGAAACATTCTTAGCTTTCATTGGAAATTATTTCTTTAATTTAAAAGAAACCTTGCCAGAGATGGAATAAAGTTATTTCCAACTCTGTCAACGCTTTTCTAACTTTCTATGACAGGTTTCTATGTGCTTGAGAAAAGCTTTAAGTGTTTTGATCTCCTTAGACAAAAGATCCTGCGTGAGCCTGAATGATTATTATCAACAGTACTGTGTAATGTTGTATGCCTGTGAACCTATATGCATGACACTCCAGGCATATGAATACCTACAGAAACACAGATACGCAACATTGTATGAAACCACTAATGCTTAGCACTTACATACTGCCTTCTAGTCAAAAATTGTGAAAAACTCTCCAAAGCTAAAGGAAGCCTCAGAGCATAAATATCACGGGTAGAAAGAGGAGCCAAAAGTCCCATGCTCAGTGCTAACAGCCAGGTCATACCCAACAACCTGATGGGTATGGTTGTGTCCGCACCGGTCCACCAGTCACCTTCTTCTCTAACCAAGTTTTTTGTTTCTCAAGTATATGTGTGAGGATGAGAACAGACAAGGGTGAGTGCTTAAAGAGTTCATCAAATACCTAACCATTTCACGCCCTTCTGACCAACACGAATATCTTTTTCCTCCTTCCCTCCCTTTATTCTCACATCCCCAGCCTGCCCAATTCATTCAGAAGGGATCTTATAAAACCGATCTAAAAACTGAAGCATGTGTTTATGCGCTGCTCCTTTTCCGAGGCCATGAAGAAGTGAAAAAAGAAGTTGATTTGACATACTGATGTGTGCCTTCTCTCCGTGCTCCCCCCACCCCTTACACATATCTTCCAAAAGCAGCAGATGCACAAGTGCCATAATGCGACAGGGGGATTTGCTCTGGGAAAGTTGTTTTATTTTTAAAGGACTGAATATATTGGAGGGTAAAAGCTTGCCTACTCCACCAACACACGCCTGCCTCTTACTGTTATCTCGGGGCTTCTGCAGCTTATTTTATAAAAATGTCTCAGTTTTTTGCCCACCTGAGTTGGGGCTTCCTCTTGGTGGCTGCTTTCCAGATATGGGCAGTCTCCCATGGTGCAGAGCCTAGAATTTTGGGAGCAGAACTGGGGAAGGTAAAAACTTAATTTCAAGTGGTTTGACAGAAACGAGTTTAGAGATTTCTCAGTTTCATTGCTTGAAAAGGTGTCCCTCTTCTGTCCCCATCTCCAGCTGAAGAAACATGCTACAGAAGTTACCCATATCAAAGTTATAAAAACATGTTAGAGACACTACATATCCACAGCAAGAGGAGATTGCCCAGTTCCTCTAACATTATCATCTACAGTTGGACAGTTATCAGGAAGTTTTACTGTTCCCCAGATCTAGTAACCTGGAAACCAAATCCAGGTCTCCCCATTCCCTCCCCACCCCCAAAAAAATCCAACACACAAGCAGAAACAAGTGTCCTGGTTTCCACCTTGGAGTTACATTATTCACCTCTAACATCTGAGGTGGCCACAGAGAGTTAACTTCTTGTGTCTCATACGGGAAATTCGCAGAGAGCAAGGTAAGGATGACTCTTTCGCTTCTCCAGGGGAAACCTGGAACGTCTCTAAAGTCTATAAAAACTATTGCCTGAAGCCTGTGCACTCACCACTGCTTTCACGGATACCCTCTGGTTCACTACAAGACTACTCCGTCCCTAGACAAACAGCTATCTCTGAGCCCCACTTCATTGCTACAGCTGCTGAGGAGACAGTGTGTCAAGTCCCAAATAATTCTACCCCATCTTGCACCTAGATCTCTTCTAACTCATTTTCAAAGGACAGCTCTTTGTTTCTGAACAGTGGCAGATTCTGTAATTATGTACATTTAAATACAAAGGGGGAATCAAGAGCAATTTTAAGGGTATGTGGATCTGGTCTTCTGCCAAAGTGCTTTATTCTATAATGAACTCTTCCTTTTAAGCCACTTTGCAGACACTTTGGTCTGAACCCAATATCAATAATATAGGTTAAATTTCACATGCTTAACAATATTTAACCCTGGGGCCTCTTCTTGGGCCGTTAAACACCAGACAGTACACCAGCCCGGGGTACTGCCATAGGAGGTGAAAGCCAGGAAGGCAGCCCATCGATGGGTAACTAAAAAGAGAAAGGAAAACCTTGACCTAAGCTGTATGAGCTCAGCATTGCAAACGGTAAAGCAGACCTTCTCTTTTGGGCTGTTTGTAGTCACATTTAAATAGTCAATAATTCATCACTTACAGTGAGAATGTTAAATGCAGAAAGCAGCAGAATGCAAATTGAAATGGCTAATCCTTTTTAGCATGATCCATTAACAACAAAATACTAAAGGTGAATGGGAGAATGAGAAGAGACTTCATGGGCGAGTGCATTGGCCTTCTGCCTCCGAGGAAAGGTCTGTACTCAAAGCTTCATTAGGTTACAAGCATAAGTGAGTCACGCAGGCCTAACAGACATTTGTCCACATCACAAAACCAGCGACAGTCTGCAAGTACAACCTAAAATAAATAAAGCTGAGGTTATGAAAGGACCCTGTTCAGTTCTGTGCATCCCCCAAGCCATGTGTGGTACTGAGGATGCTGCTCTGTTTCTTTAGCTCTGCCTCCCATCTGCAAGGGAGTAGTAACTCCTGTGCAT
This sequence comes from Burhinus bistriatus, assembly GCA_013397275.1. NCBI lineage: Eukaryota > Metazoa > Chordata > Aves > Charadriiformes > Burhinidae > Burhinus > Burhinus bistriatus. Next base: position 102,099 of record VYXH01007201.1, on the reverse strand, counting down.
CTCCATAGTGCTGGAGGGATTAGCAAGTTAAACCAAATGCTCGGGGATTGTCGTTATGGGGGAAGGGAGAGGATATTACAAGTGGAAATGACAGTATCTAAAATACCGATGTCACTTTACATGAAAACTGGGATGTAGCAGCTGAGCTGGAGAGTGAAGTAGCAAGAGAGGATGGAGCTTAGGATGCAGTTTTACACTTTTACTGTGTTTTCATTTAAAATCTTAACAGAACAGTACGATGTCAGAGGCAAAGCAGCTTAACGAGTACTCCCTGTTGATTTGGGATGACAATCTCCAAACCCTTAAAACAAATCAAAAGATCAACTGTCCCATTTTAACCAAGATACTGAAAGACTAAAGGACCAGATCTGAAAGTGGGCATTATAACCTTTCAGTGCTTAAGCTTAACTTATTCAACTTGAACACTGACATCACTACAGATGTTCTCTGCAGGGCCAGAAGTTTGGTGCTAGAATAATGTTTTCAATTGCTTGTTAAGATACTAGAGTTCTAAAGAAGCAAAAAGTGTTATCAGAGCAATATATCAGAATGGGATCTCAGGGGGATGTTTTGGGGGTTTGAGTGTATTCCTCTGGGACTCTGCTCATTCATCATCTCTCTGAGACAACTTATTTACTCCAAGATTTTGTTGGGTGTTCACGATTTGGGTACCTCCCACCCCACCACCACTTTTGCTTCTGAAATCTGTGCTCTGAAGCCATTTCTTTCTAGGCAGTGCTCCAGAACATAGCATTTCTACTGGGAAATGATGACTGCAAACAAACATAGCATCTACTTAGCAACAGAAAGAAAAAGAAAGAGAAGTGGGTTTTCTTTTAGTTTTTATAAAAGGCGCAATAATCTCTCGCCTGAAGAGTAGTATAAGTGCTTCTCATAAAACATCATAAAACAATACAGTCCTGTAAAACCAAACAACATGTCAAAGCCCTATTTATTCCTTTCATTAACCTGATCTAATCCCAAGAAGTTTCTAATGGAACATGCATTGAATTGATGAGTCTTCCTCCAGCTCCTCAACTTACCCAAAAGAGATGGAACAAATATAAATATATCTACACTTTACACTCAGTCTTAATTTGTTCAAAGCTTGGAAGAGCTTAAAAACCCACCAGTGCCTCATGGAAAACTGACAAATATTCTATTTAGAGAGATTTTGGCTGCTTATGCCCTTGTTTTTCCTGCGGTGTTCCCTTCCCCCGCAGCAAGGGCTCATTCACATTGGGGACACGAGAGTTTTATTGACATTTACTGAGGAAGGGCCCTGCCACCCAGCACAAACCACTCCCCTGCTAATGGGGAACTGTTCCCCACAGCCCTCAATTGTAATATGAATAGTCAGGTAACCTACGTCCCCTCTTTTCAAGACCTCCCCACCCACCACAAAAAAAAAGGTCTTGCCAAGCTTTTTTCCCAAGAGAAATATATTTATCAGATTTAATTAGCATGTTCTCCCTGACCTCTATAATGTTAATCACAGGTTTTCCCCTGTTTATTTTCACCCCAGTTCCTTATTAACCCCAATTCAGAACCCACCTCCCAGTAACGAGATTTTTCCAAATGTCTTGCTGCATAAGGTTAGAGAGGAGGAAGACAGGACGTGATCACTGGAAGGGAAGGATCCATTGAGGGAAGAACCACCCTTCAAATTTTAAGCAATGATCTCTGCGATGCCAATGGCTGTTGGAAAAGAAATGGATATATTTGATCTAGCTCAACCTGGGAAGAACAGGCAAACATGCTGCACTTCATAGCTTTATCTCTACCAGAAAGCAAACGTTAGCAAGGGTGCTGCTCTGTGGAAGGCAGCAAGAGTATATAAGCAGATGGTGTTTGAGCATTTAACCACCGCAATCCAAGCATGACTTGGCAATGAATATACTAGAGGCCTTGTTTACCCTAGAGCTTTGGACAGTGCAGCTGCTACTCCAGTTCGGGTAGAAATTTTCAAGCACAGGTATGCTTGGTGAGGGGCAGGGATCCTCAAACCAGGACAGTGGGCAAAAGGCACTGTCTCAAATCCAGCAGTGCACTCTGTATACAAGCTCTCCAGACACTCTCCGTTGCTGGTCTGCACACTGAATCCTAGCCAGGATATCTGATAGGTGCATTAGCATCTGAGAAATAAGAAATATTTGGCCCATCCAAGTTGTGTCAACCAGCAGTTGAGGGGCTGACTGTCTTCTCAACAGCCGGGAATGTAGATGTGTTTTAACTGCCCAGCTGTAAACTTCATCCTACCCACACCCTTCTCACACTTTTCTTCTCCACTAACTATCTGTATGAGGCTGAGAAGATGATCTTCAACAGAAGCCTGTCTGTTTTTTCTGTCCATGATGAAAATAGCTGTGGATGTTTGGAGATGCTACTTACGCATATCTAAAGATGGGAAGAGAGCAGGATTGTCTATACAGGAATAGAAATTCAGGAAATAACCAATAACTCCATGTTCTCAGGCAAGAACATTAATCTCTGAATGAATTTCCAGTGATTTAGTCTAAGCCTATTTCAACAAATGTCTTCCTTGGACATAAAGACCAATAGGAACCTGATAGAACTTTAGCTCTCTACTGAAAAGCCCACACCCTGACATCCAAAATCAGATCCCAAATATTGCCTATTTCTTAAGCAGCCAACCAAATATAAACAAGTACAAAACCAAATCCAAATTGCCTTAATGTCACACTGCCTGCAGTGCAATGGAGAGGTGATCCCTTGCCTCCCATTACCCACCCCAATAATTCTTTTATATGGAGTGTGAAATAATTAGGAGCAGCAAAAATAATTTAGGAAACAAGAAGAAACTAATTGTATAAGCTTGTTTGGGGAAAACACAAAGGACAAAAGCAAACCTGGTAGAGATGCTGACAGATACAGTACCGGTATATTAAAGCCCACACATGTATTAATAATAAGCTAACTAATGGTCCCTTGCACAATACACAATGAATTTACTACACAGCAGCCTGCTGCCGTGGTGCACTGTGACTCCACACCACAGAAAAGATCACGGTTTGTGAAGCAGGAGAGTTTAATATTGTGTCCACTCCAATGACTTTACACTGTGCTTAGGGAGAGACCAAGGTTTCAGAGTGCAGCTCTGGGAACTCAAAAATCTCTAAGCCAGCAATGCTGCTGATTACATCCTCTGGGTCCAGGCAAGTCGCAGTCTACCTCAGTGCCCACCTCCTCAAAGTCTTAGACCCGCGTACCAATAAGTGACATTACTCCGCAGCAGCGCTGCTCAGGCCTTTAACTAATGCTGTGGCTCAGCCTTCAGGGATTAAATTCATCTTTCTGCTTCAAAATGCAGGCCTTTTCGACCGAGCTAAAGGATGCTCTCCATCAGCAATACAAGTCAGTGGAAACATTTGTTCATACCTAATGTTCTTTTTCTTTCCTCAAAGCATGCTGGCAAGACAAGAGGTTATCTTAGCTTGCTAAATGGGGAAACCAAGTTACGGTGGTGTTAATTGGAAAGCTCACCGAAGGTCACACAAGAAGCTGAGGAAGCGAATCCATAGCTACTGCATCCATGTCCTACCTCGACAGCTCAAAGATCTTCAAAAACCAGGGAGAAAGTCAGGAGCCTGAGGTCAGATAGTTTGTCCCTGACTGCTAAGCACGAAGTCTGCTTGACTGGACCAGCAAACCCTGACCTCTGGCAACATAAGCTCTTCTTGACAGCAGGTCATCTGTGGGCCAGACCACATTTTAACTTCAAGACAGACATTTGCACTCTCTTTAACATTGTTTTGTACCATGTTTATTTGTGCCCAGAACAACTGGATGCAAGATGTGGATTTGCAGATGTGAACAGGGATCTAAACTGATCACAACCATTTCGGAAGCTGCGATATTCCAGGATAAACACTCCCCCATGAGGAGGCTCTGTTTAGAGAGGTGATCTGCAACCAAATAAAATTAAAAAGAAACCTCAGCACACACAACCCTATAAAACACAGTTTTGGCCTTGCGCTAAAAGACACAGTATATGGGGCCCTAGTCTCACCAAAGAAATGATCTTAAACAGCTACCCTTTTCGGCGTCCAGTCTAGGCATTTTAAGCTCAGCCAATGCTATATTTGCTGACTATCTATACAGCCCAGCCCAGGTCTGCCTGCAGACCGTTGTTTTCTCCAGCAGCTCAACTTCACTGGCTGAGCTTACACTGTATCCTGAGCTTTAGCTGCTAGAAAAAGCCCTGTGTTCTTTGAGTCACTGTCTCCAAGAAACTAGCCAAGTACACTTGATCCTCCAGAATTACCTTTCCTGATCATAAGCTTCCCAGCTCAACACACTGGTTTAGAAACAATGCACTAACATACTTTTGAAAGCCCCTTTCGATTTTTCTGAGTGAAAGGTATTCACTCAGGCATGCTACTCAAACTCACCAGAGTTGCCTACTCAAAACTCCTCTACCCCTTCAGGGCACTGCTTCTTCCTTCTCCAGCACCCGCCGCGGCTGCTGGGCATCACTGCTCTTTGTTTACCCACCTCCTGCCCGTCACCCCACCAGCGGCTGAATGTCGGTGCCAAGGCTAAAGGTTTCCTCTGTGCGGATGCACAGTTTTGTAAAGCACTTCAGGATCGCGGGGGCCAGTGAAACACAGCGGTATTATAAAAGCCCAGAGTTTCCTCACAGCCAGCTTGTCAACTAATTACAGTTGCGTGCTTTGCTGAGGAGCTCTGAAAGGTATCAAGAGCAAAATCCCATGGCATCATCTGACACTGACAATGCTGTAGCCAGGAGTGCTGCCATTTTTTATGCTTTCATGACTGGCTTTGAACTGGACGTGAACTTGCATAGATATGTGCCTGATGCACAAGTCAAGTGCACCAGTGCAGTGATCCACCACACTTTCCATCACTTTACACTTAACTGCATGCCAAGCCTTCATAAATTACACTTGCTGCTTTCCAATCTGCCTCTGACGAGAGCACAGTCGACCTCAGTGTCACTCGTGCCAGTGGCGCAGAGCGCAGGCAGCAGCTTGGACGGAGGACTGCTCGGCAGAGCTTCTCCTTATGAAGGAGTCATCACACATTCACTTTGTTCTGCCTTGCCCTCTCTGAGAAGCTGCAGGTAATCTGCAGCATGGATGGACTGACAATGTAGACCTTGACAAGAAAATGATTTTTCTGAGGTTGCTTAGGAAGAGTCCAGGACAACGCCAGAAGCAGAACTCGGACACATGAATCTCAGTGCACCATCTTAGACTATAACACCGGCTTTCTCTTGAGAAAGGACTGGTATTTCAGCACCAGATGTTCTTTGTTTGATCCTGCCTAGTCTGACACACATGGACAACACCTCCAAGCAGGTGACTGCATAGGTAAATTGAGGAAAGGAAACCAAGAGAGCCACATCTTCCAGCTTCTTATTCTAAATGCTCTAACAACACATCTCCATTTCTTTGTGCTCGGTACAAGAAACATCAGGGGCCGAGGGTTTTTTCCCTCCCCCTCCTTCCTCACAATCACTTAAAGAGAGGTTGTTCTGGCTTTTAACAGGTAGTTTATGAAAGGAATTAAATGACGTGGTTGCCTGCAATAGCAGGGGGGCAGACTCAGTGACCCAGGGGGTCCTTTCTAGGGCTGTGTCAGCCTATGACTAACGTCAATAAAAATGATTTCATCCCAGCTTTTACGTGTAGGCAGGAGAGCAAACAACAAATTAATGAGAACAAGGAGCTCTGAAAAGCTGGAGGGAGGGGGGTGGAAGAGAACGACAAAGCACACATGCGATGTTCGGTGCGGGGAAAGCAAGCATTCAACTTGGACTAAAATATGACTTACGAGGCTGTTCATTTCCACCCCTACTCCCACGTACCTGAAGGGAATAGAATTTAAGTGTCCCAGCTCTGGCTTTGTAAGTGATTTGACAAATTGTTTTCTGTGCTGCTGCCACAGTCACCCAAAATAGGTAAAATATTTCATTTCAGAAAGGAAAACATTTACATGAGGACTTGACCTTTAACTCAATGTCAGAAGCTCCCCAGGTGGGAGGCGAGACTGATGGGAGCTTCAGCAGAGTCTAGAAACCTCCTGGAGTAATTACTGTCTCCATGGCAACAAAACACTGACATGGGAAGAGGGGGGGAAAGAAGGAGGGGGTTACAGACCTAAAAAGCACGTGAGTTCCCACCTACATGCAACTTCCAGCAATTAAAGAGGTCTGGGTCACTCTCCTGGAGTGGCAAGGGCTTGGACGGCCCAGATGGGCTCTTCTCGTGGCTGAATGGGGAACTAGCATGGGTGCGCCTTCGGAGCCCCAAACTGCAAGGCAGGACCCCAGGAGAGAAACAGGATGAGAGCAGTCTCCACCCCTGCTCATTGCTCAGCTTTCTGCTGAGGCCCTCAAACAAATGGTAAAGAGGGACAAACGCAGAGATGCTACCAGCTCTAGAAACCTCGGTTCACCTGCAAGTGGAGCTACAAAGCAGCCATAAAGCCTGGAGACAAAGAAGTACAAGTTTTTAATCAGAACTACTCAAAAGCTTTCCATTTAGGTGGGGGTGGAGGGGGGGAACCAACCAAAGCAAAACAAAAGCACAGAAGAAAAAGCTAGAAAAAACAAATTTCCTTTCAGAGTACTGTTGGCTTGCTCTCTGCTCTCATCATCACTTAACAAGCCAGGTGCACTGACTGATTTTTAGGTGCTTCACCATAAAATTAGTTTCTGGCCAGGAATTTCCACAGGGCAGAGGGGATTCAGCAAGTCACAAAGACAGGAAGCAAAATTAAACCCTCTCAAAAACGAAGAAGTGAGCACGCTGATGACCTTCTTCACAGAATCACAGAATAGTTGATGTTGGAAGGGACCTCTGGAGGTCATCTTATCCAAGATGATCAAGATCTTCCCTCACTTTGGTCTGTATCAGTTCACTCAAGACATGGAGAGGTGATGTAGGATCTGCTCTAACTCCAAAGACATTCTCCATTTAGGAAAATGTCATCTGCCACAGAAACAATGGTTCAGGTCCTGTGTATCACTGTGTACTCAAGTCTCTTAACCCAAATTCCTTGCTAATGGCTGGAAGTGTTTTGAGGGAGAACGGAAGGTGGAGGGGGAGAAACAAGAATTTTGCTTCCTGATTTTAGTGCAGAGGAGATAATATTTTTCATCTTGGTGCTAAGCAACAAATGTTTCTTTCTTCTCCATTCAAGGTTTGTGTTTTAAGCCATTTTCTTCTCTTTACTCCCTTCTCTTCCTCCCCTCCCTCCATTTACTTACAAAAGCTGTTCCATTCAGTTTAATTGGAACAGATGGAAATATAGAAAGTTCCTTTTAAAAATATAAATAAATTATATACACACACACTTATATTATGATCCAGAGAGGGGAAAAAACATCAAAATCTCTCAGAGCAGAGAATACGAAGAGCTAGTACTCATTGTTCTTATGCTGAACTCTAATTTTAGATGTGTTTACAAATGTGTGCCTCAAAAAAAAAAAAATTACAGAAAGTGCTGCTCCATAATATATGCCTTTGCTTCTCTTGCAGCTAATGCTTTCTGCTAGGAGCTAGCAGTTGAAATCTTCATGCAAAGCAATTCCATCCCTCAGAAATAGGGAAGAAGTGGTCTATGAACTTCACCAAACACTTCCCTCCCCACACACACCTTGCCTCTCCACATAAACAACTTCTCTCATTTTCCCACCACCCCCGTCTTTTGACCCTGGTACATTTAACTTTTTCTACAATTATACATTTTGCATCTGAATTTAGTGTTTCTGACAAGTGACAGCTACTGGATTGACAACCTGAGAGAATGACATCCTATTTATCCAGAAAAGGGGTACAGGAAGCCATAGCTCTCTACCTACCACATTAATCCTACCATGCTCTTGGAAAGGATTTTTTATGGGTAAATCTCAAAGCACTTAAGGAGGTCAGTATCTTCACTCCATTTGCCAAAGAGAAGACAGAAGCTTGGAGGAATGCAAAGCGACTTGCCCAAGGTCATCCAAGAGAGGCGTAGCAAAGGTGTGTATGCAATCCACCTCCCTCAGGGTCAACCCTCTCTCCAACTCACCCACTTATCCCCTCCATCTTAGAAGGCAACACATTTCACATGTTACAAAGGTAACTTAATCCAGGAGTGCAGCACAGGCTGGGATCTACCCAGCTGGGCAGCAGCTCTGTGGAAAGGGACCTGGGGGTCCTGGTGGACAACAAGCTCAATATGGGTGAACAGTGTGCTGCAGCAGCAAAGAAAGCCAACAGGATGCTGCGTTGCATCAAGGGCATCACCAGCAGACATAAAGAAGTCATTATCCCGCTCTACTCAGCGCTGGTCAGGCCACACCTGGAATACTATGTTCAGGTTTGGTCCCCGCTATCCATGAAAGCTGTGGACAGGCTGAAGAGGGTCCAGAGAAAGGCCACAAAGATGATTAAAAAACTGGGAAGCCTGCCATTTGAGGAAAGGCTGAGGGAACTGGGTTTGTTCAGCCTTGAGAAAAGAAGGCTTAGAGGAGACCTTATCACCACGTTCCAGTGTTTAAAGGGTGGCTACAAAGAAGACGGAAACTCCGTTTTTACAAGGAGTCCCATGGAAAAGATGAGTGGTAATGGGTACCTGTTACTCCCGGGGAGATTCCAATTGGACACAAGAGGAAACTTTTTCACGATGAGAATAATCAGCCATTGGAATAAACTCCCCAGGGAAGTTGGTGGATTCCCCGTCATTGGACACTTTTAAGATTCAGCTGGACAAGGCGCTGGGCCATCTTGTCTAGACCGTGCTTTTGCCAGGAAAGGTTGGACCAGATGGTCCTTGAGGTCCCTTCCAACCTGGTGTTCTATGATTCTATAATTGCCTTCAGCCTTTACCCCAGCCTCAAAAGTGCATTTTGAGGTCAGACCACAGACAACACAAACTGCAGAAACCACTGGAGCTGTCAAAGGCTTCTTCATGGTGTCCCTTCTGCTCACCATAAATAGTAAGTTACATACTCCTACTCATTTCCTGTAGGCTATTAAGGCAGCAATTAATAGTATTACTCCCATCGTGAATAACCCTAATTTTATACGTTGCCTCTTTTTCAGGCATGAGGAGGATCAAATTTGCAGACAAAATAAAAAGTCTGAAAAGTCTCCTCCCAGCACCACTGAAGACCTCTGAGCAGAAACATAACACCTGAGAGATGCTACCAGTCTGCCAAGGGACAGAAAACCAGAGCAGAAGGCTGTATTTCTTTCACATTGGGAAGTTCAGATGAGCTGAATTTAATTTACTATTTAATTCAATGGTAAGAACATTACAATTAGCAGTGTCCTCTATTTATCAGCCCTGTTGACTACCACAGCTCTTTGTTCATATCATATAACCACAGCTAAAACCTCTCAGTGCCAGCCACAAAGCAGAAAGATGAGAAACGGCAGGCGGGAGGGGAAGTCAAGGTCTAGTTGTGTTTGGGATGTTTTGTTCACCTGAAGATACTTGATGTCTTTCTACTGCGCTGTACTACAAAAGAACATTAGATTTCCCAGGATCTGCAACTGAGAGTTAGAAGCTGCTAGAAATATGCACTTAATACAGGTGGAAAGAAAGAAAAAAAGGCTGAACTTTCTTTTGTTATTAGCACTCTCTCAGCGAACATTTTTTCAACCATAAATCTCCAAAAGAAACAGGAAATCTGAGGTGTAGACTAGCTAAGAGACATACCACCAGCTAGCAAGACTCATAGGCTGAACCTTGAGACTTCTCCAGCTGACTCAGACAGCGTCCAGATGGATCTCTGCCTCACCCTTGAATCTTACATTGAGACTGTCACAGGAGGCCAAGATTTCTACTAGGACTTCGTTGAAGATGGATCAGAAGTGACCTGGATGAGCAAGGAAGCAGAGATACATGGATCTTCTGAGGGTGCAGAGGGGAGAAAGAGAGATAGTGAACAAGTACATGTCAGATGCAGACAGGCAGCAAGGTCAGACTCCATCATTCCACCACGTTACCCCCTGTCTCCCAGAGAAACAACTTTCTCCTCCTGCCTCTCAATCAAGATGTTTCAGCCTCTGCTGTAGAAAACAGTGCAAACAAGACAAAATACCTACAATATGACTGATGTCTTCCCACCCTTCCAGTTCTTTATACAAAACTTTGAAATATTTCTGCCAATTCTAGACCTCTCCCTTGGGATTTCTGTCACTTTCTGTGAGTTTGCATCATTAGGTGGTCTCCTGGCTAAGGGAGATGAGAGGAATCAATGTAAATTTATGTCCCCTTGATGCCATCCTAAACCAACCCTCTCCCTGCTTGAGGCTGTGCCCGTCAAAGACCTCAGGAGATCTACGCCATGCTGCCTGCTGATGTGGAAGATGTGGGTTCATTCCCACCTTCACCATAAGCTTCCTAGGTGACAGGCAGGTTTTACTTCCCCCCTGTAAAACGAGCATTGCATTTCATTACCCCACAGGGAATTTGGGATAATAAAACCCCAGTGATGTTTCAGCAGCTCAGATTCAAAGCTCGTAGAAATTTTCTATTAGAAATACTTTGGAACTGGGGGAGCGGAGCTATTTTGCCCCTGAAAGTAGTAAAAAACCTCCACACGCTCATTTCTAAGATTGCTGCAAAAGAGAAGGAAAAACTCCAGCAAAAGTTCCAGGCAAAGAAACATTATCACCTCTGTGTGTCCCCTGGGCCAATTTATTCAACAAAAAAAGACCAAGAGGCGTTTGAAGAGACACATACCAGCACTTTTTTGTTTGTTTGGTTGGTTTTTGTTGAATTCTTGTTCCTTTTTAGGAAAACATTACATTCTGGTCAATTCCCAAAGACAGGTAAGGGCCACCCTACAGCCTCGCTCTCTTTAGAGATATCTTGAGACGAGCATTCTTTTTCCACTCCACTGACAAACAGCACTGTGGAACTAATGGGTGAAGATCAGAAAAGCTTTCCTCTAAACAGGCAGGGCCCATGAAACCAGGAGTCACAAGGTAGCAGGTGATTAACTAGAGGAGACAGGAAGGAGCGTGATTTCATACAGAGACAGATCATTCTAATCAGACAGACAATTCAAAGATGCATTTTGTCTTTTCTTCTTTATTGGTAATGAACGTAAATCACAAAGGTAACAAAATCCTCGGCACTCCCCCTCCCCCACAATTACCTGCCCATGAGCTCTAAGAGAACGGAAAGCATGAAAGAAATTTTGGCATGTTTTATTTTGGACCATCAGGCAGCAGTTTGTACTGATAGATGTATTTTTGAGAGCATACAGCTGCCTTATTCACTAATTAAGGCTTCTGAGAGTGTAATGAAAAACTGTGTGATTTCACTGCATGGCAAACGGCCAGCACAATTTGCTCCAGATACACAAAAGAGATTTGAGTTGCAGATTATCTGGGTATGGGTAGGGTGAGTTTCATGCAGGTGTGCGGCAAAGGCAAGGGAAAGGGGCTTGGCACCGTATTCCCAGCACACTTGCAAATCCTACCATTGGAATTTCTTCCAGAGACAAAAACCCCACAAAGCACCTGTGACATTTAGCGCTTGTTCCAGCGTGTAACAACACTTACCTGAGTGGTGGACGGTATGTGCCATACGTACCTGGTAACACTAGAGGGAGCGTGTAGAAGAGGAGGAGGAAGAGCAGTTACATTTTTGTTAAAATAGGTAAATTTGCAAGCTAGTGTAGCTTTTATAATATAGCAAAAAGCATACACAAGTAAAGGACGGGATTCCTGCTTTCCATTCCTTCTCTTGAAGTATATTAGCTGATGTGAAAGTCCCTAAGCATTAAACATCTTTTGTTCTTGCTACCAAAGCGAAGAGAAAAGCCTCTTCCACATTGTGAGAGGAGACACCCATAAAACAATTTAGGCTTCCTCAAAATTAAGCAGTACTCATGCGACACAATTCAGACAGAACAGTCTCCAGACAACGGCTTGTGTATGAACACATCTCTGACCAAAGCTGGTATTTCAGCAGTCAAAAAGACAGAGCCTAGGCAAGATGCCAAGACCAGGAACCCCAAGAATTGCTGACAGGCTAAAAAAGCACCAACTCCACAACAGTATCTATCCCAGAACATCATTGCAGTGTATCACCCTGACCACACTGGCAGCAGCCCTGAGCTAGCAGAGAGCGTGAAAGATGCATGCTATCAAATTTACATACATCAAGCAGACAACAATATGACCAAAATTAAAAAGCTACTAATACATAGCAATCTGCCAAATTGAAATTCTGGACTCTTCGGATATCCAACTCCATGTCTGTATCTATTATATTATGAACATAATCTCTATGACTATCAGCAGCTGGAACATACAAGGTTTGCTTTCCTCGGTATTTGGAAGAAAGCCTCACTCTTTATCCCAGTGCTCCATAAACAGCACTTTTCCCGCCAATTTCTCTGCACTATAATCCAGATTATATCCCAAACCTTCAGTCAGAAGCCATCAGCTTTCAGATATTAAGGAGAATACTGATCCATGGAGAGAAAACCTGTCAGAGAACCAGATCCCTCTCACTGATGGAAATAAACACATTTTTGGAGATAAACCTCAGCTTCAGGCACAGTTTTGACAGTCTGATCAGTACAAGGAAAAGCCGTCACTAAATACATGCAAGATCTTTAAGGTAAGGCATTCGCAGTTGGAGAAGGAATAGGCAACTTCTTACAGATTCATTTAAGTTTAGCAGAGGGAAACAGGGCTGCCACAATCTACATTTTTAGCTATGGAGTTTTAGAAGTCATTGGGGTCTTTAGAAATGATGTTGTACTTCGTAAAAAAGAATTGTCAACAAGTTGTTTTGGGGTTTTTTAAGGGAGTTTGGAAGACAATAGCATTGTCAAATACTGACCACCTCCATTTAAAAATTCCAAGTTCCCTGTAAAGGCACTCATCACAGCTACAGGGAACAGCTATGTTTCTTTGGTAAATTCTTTTATTATTTCTAAAACATGACATGATTTTTGTTTGGTTTTCAAAAAGTTAATTTTGTTTTGTTGCCTCTCAAAATAATTATTTGTCACTTAGCAAAGAAAATCTCATTAGAACTTGCAATGCATTTGTTTCCTACTTCTTTTTTTCCCCTCTCAGAATAAAATTTACTATTTTCCTGCCTGCCCTAGCTCACACTGAAATCCGTCAGCTGTCCTATGCCTCAACAAATCACGGCAATTAGCAACAAACACCACCACAGCACAAATATTTCTAAAGACTGTCCGCAAAACACATCCAGAGACAATATTCAGAACACATGTATCAAGAAGCTCTTAAAACGCCAGTCATGGAAAACCTAATTAATCTGACTCAAAACAAACACTGTGGCCAAATGCTAAGTCACATTAACCAGGCTGTAAAAGACTTCTACAGGAACAAAGTGAACCTTTGACATGGTCAGCGAAGCAGTACTGCATTTCAGAGAGGGAGGGAGGGAGGGTTGGGGGACGGATTGGTGCAAACCACAGTGTGCTCAGAGTAAAACAAGCAGGAGAGAAGCTCCTGTTCGAAACGCTTGAGCTCCATATGGCCCTGGCTTAGGTGTATCTTACTATCACACATTATGGGAACCAGAAATCAATGCTCTCACTAAAACAGTGGCATGGTTTCTCAGAACTGCAGAGAACAGAGATGTCCCCATTGGTTTCAGTGGGATCTGCTGTGTGTTTGGTATCTCTGAAAGCCAGGCCACATGCTTAGGTGCCTATATATGGCCTTAAAAGTCTAACTTAAGGCACCTATTTAAAAATAAATTACAGAAACCTCAACCTCTATTCCTGGAAGTATTGTCTTTGAGAAAAGAAGTGAAGCCCACAGGGCGCCAAGCATTGCCCCTGGGGTTTCAGATCCTGTTGCCCTCCCCACAAGAGTAGCATTCAATCTGTTGCTGTGGCTGCAAAAACTCTGCAGGAAGATAACCATGGGCGTACCTCCGTTGAGGCTGAACCAATGCTTCATGGCTATGAAGGAACAGGGAAACAAAGACCCCTGCCCGGATTACTAAAAAAAAGATGTCAATATTGTGATGATGGTCAACAGCAAATTCTTCAGTCCTTTATTCTGGTCAGGCCACATGTCCTTAACTACTAGCTAAGGAACAGTGCCCCAACATGGTTTAAAAGTTGTTATGCATCACTCCAGAGTAGATACATTTCCCTTCTTAAAAAAAAAACATTAAAAAATCCAGTTTATAGTGAGAATGGCAGGTCACCTTGAAAACATCAGAAAAGAATATAGCACTGGCAGCTTTACATGATTTAGAGATGTTAACTAGTGACTTTACCAGCTTGCACTACTTCTGTAGTATGTTAGGTGCTTCAAAAAGTTTACGACATTGCCTGTTTTTAAGCATGATAATATATGAGGATATTACCTCTGAACAACTACCCTGCTTCATTTGACAGAACAGGTCATAACGAGCCTTCACTTTACACCTTTGAAGCTTTGAATCAAGGGTAGGATTTTTGTCCATTTCTGTACTAAAGATGCTAAAATTGAAGTCCCTTTTCTCTCCTCACCACAGAGCCTGCATTTTTTCCACAGGTCTAAAAGAACCTGAATACTCTTAAATCAGGGGCACATGTTGCTCTAACACCTAATATTAAGCTGATACAACACTGAATTATGAAAGGATTGAATGTATTGCAGTTGCTGCACTGTTGAGCTAAGGGTTTATACAAGTCAAGTTTTCTTCAGTAAATGTTTCTTCATTACCAAAAGGGGGCAAAGAAAATAAGCACCAAATATATTGCCTTGCCCAACACCACTTCTGGGTTTTGGAGAGCGTTTGCCATTCACCATTATGGTTTTAGTTTTTGCTAGACTAGAATAGACTCGGAGACGGAGATTCCTCCCACCCCACTTCAGATACATGGCTGAGGTGCTCAGGACAGAGTGTGATGGCCCAAAGTTATTTATGCAGCCAGTGAATGAAGAGAGAGGAGTCTCAGGAGGGCTGTTTGCAACCACAGCCTGCTGGGTCAGGCCTAATGTCCATTTATCCCAGTATCCTGTCTCTGGCAGCGGTCAGTAATGGCTGCTAAGTGAAAAAGCTCAAGAAGAGGACAAATACGTATGCTCTCTCCCTAGTATACTCTCTTAACCTCTGCTACGTGCATCTCAAAGACTTGCTGACCCCAAGGTAGCAACCTTCGACTAAAAAACCCTTGAGTGGAGTTATCTGAACATTTGCCTAGTCACTTTGAGTTGGAGAACTTCTGCCGACCCCATCATGCTGCAAAAAGCTCATTAGTGCATAGATAATGATCTAGAAATCAGTGCCATAGTATCACTGCTTCAAAATCTTAGGAGGATGCTCTTACCCCATTGCAAGATATGAGTAGGCATTAGTAAAAGCATCCAGCCTCTGGAAGTAGAGGTAGAAATGCCACAGAACCAAATCAAACTACTTTTTGAGCATCACAGGTAACCCAATAACACCAAAGCACTGCGGGCACTTCTAACAAGAGAAATCACCAGCATTAGTCTCGTTTTGCTGGAGAGGGACTGAGAGAGTGCCTTGCTTCAAGTCGCAGAAGAGTTCGGAAACAATGAGACTCCTAACCCTCAGCTCACCTGTGTCACCCCTAGTCCATGCATCTTCTGTCAGATCTACAGTAACTATTTATGAGGAGCAAAGACACTACCGCATGCTGGAAACGTTTCTTTGGGGCTTCCTGGGAAACACTTTGAGATATTAAAATGTTATTTTCAAATGGGGTTTTCTGAGCAGTATATTTAGCTTTATAAACTCAGTTTAAAAGCCCAAAATTATTATAGGGTTAAAAAAAAACAAACAAAACAAAACCAAACCACAAAAGACTTTCAGGAAAAGTTGTGTGACAAATCATTTTTCCACAGTCTGTCTTTCAGCTAGCAGCAAATGCACAGTTGTACCACTCTTCAAAGGGCTTGTAGCGAGTCAGCTGGATACATCCTTGTGTAATGCCTACAATTCCCAGCATCCCATGTAAAATACTTTCAGGTCCTACCGCTTTTTGCTCCCAAACTGATACACCGATCCAATAATCAGGTATCATGTTATCTGTTTAGCCTGTCCAGCCAATACATTGCCATTTAAGTTGCATTATCACCGAGATATATTTGGTACAACATCCGCAGGGTTTATATTACGGAACACTTGATTGTTTGCTACCAAAATGCAGGGCTATTCAATCTGCCCCATGCTAGTCAACAAGAGACCTTGAAACATGACCCTATCTCACCCCACATCTGCATTGCTCTCCTGGACAGCTTTAGGGACAGTACCTGATCAGCATCTTCTGGACTCCAGTACTGGCTGCAACTGCAGCGGACTGTAGAAAACCTTGTACTTGTACGTGCAGAGCTCCCAGCACAGTTCCGAAAAAATACCACAGAGCTGCTGGATGTCCTCACCTTCCACTAAAACCCAGGCCGAGTTGAAAAATCAGTCAGTGATGCCCAGTGTGATTCATAAACAGCGCTTCAGGCCAGAGTGAAGGAGGAGAACAGATAGCACTAGTAGATGGCNGGGGGAGGGGGGAAATAATGTTTTAAATTAGCTCTGAGTTGGCAGTGTCCAACTGAAAAAAGGGAAAACGCCTGCAGTCACAAGACTGACTACCTCCACATGGACCTTCTAGCCAGGCCCAGATATGAGGGAAAACATTATTATCTTCTGCTTTGCATGAGCTGCTGATTACCATGTTCCTTCAAAGCCTCCCAAACAAAGAGAAAAACATCTCCCACCATCACGCTCCACCAAGGTGATGTGGTTGCTGGGAGACTCACAGTTGCAGATACCAACTACAGCGAGGTAAAAAGACAAATCCATTCTGCGTGTGCGACCGGGGCTTGTAGCTCAGCCACTTCCAGCTTGCTGCTGGCAGCCTGGATATTACCTCTAAGATAAATGAATAAGAGTTTAGGTCTTATTGGATTACTGTTTATTGAACTTTATAAATTCCAATTAACAGACCCCTGAGCAATAAGAGACATGTAGTGTACTCTTCATTTTATAGTGCAATTATTACTGAGTTTATCCTCAGCTGAACAAGAGGTATTAACGGATAAAACATGGGAAAGAAGACATACTAATAGATAAAAGCAGATATTGGAGACAAGGAGATAAACAGATACAACTAGGAGAAAATGCACAAGGCAAGAAAGAGCACACGTGTTTGGCTGATTAGGTTATTTCATTGCTTATACTACTACGCAGGAGGCCTACAGGAAATAGATGAGACTGTTACACAGATGAGTAAGTGTCCTAAATATGCAAGCAAGAGAAAAGAGGTAGGGAGGGGGAAAGGGGGAAAAAAAAAAAAAAAAAAAAAAAAGAAGAGGTAAACAGCTGTCAAAATAGGACAGAATTTGGAATTTATTGTTTTCACAGTTGCTCTAGAGGCATGAACATGTTGAGAAAGATCTCCCTATTCAGCATTTTGCCAACGTACAGAGAAAGTTGTACTAGTGAAGCTTTGGTACTATTTAAAAGAAAGAAACATGCTCAGGGTGTTCAATCATCAACTAATTTATACAACCCAGATGCAATGCAATCCCTCCATCCCCACCCCAATATCGGACAGAAACCAAGCTGCTAACACAAGATCTGTGGAAACTCAGCTCCATTAAAAGCCATGATGAAAGGAAGGTGTTTTCAAAGCACTGCCGCTACAGTTCTTTCAGGACATCCTTGCGCCCCTCCTCGTTCCCACCTGACCTTTTTTTTTTTTATTTTTTATTTATTGAGCCTGTGCATACTGTCTTTTTCAGAGATAAGAGGAGTATGTCTGTGTATAAACTCAAGCAGTAGCTAACTACATCGATCCAGTCCTCATTGCCAGAGTTTCCTGCTACTTTCATGTGCTAAATATAAGAGCTCCCCTACCTGTCTGCTGCAGGTATTATGAAGTGGAAAAAGGAAAGAGATTCAGGTTCTCTTCATTTCATACTTGAACTTTCACATTATGATTCTCTGCTGCTGGGAATATTAGCATGGTAGTTTACAGTTCCTTCTCCCCCATCCCACCATGGTGTAAGAGCCCAGACGCCCTCTACAAATTTAGGTGTCCCTCAGAGAAGCTTACAGGTAACATAAAAGGTGAGTGGTGGGTGTTTTGCTTCCTAAAGACCCAAACACAGTTAACGTCAGTTACTTAATTCGCAACAGGGAAACAAAAGATCATTTCTACTATTGCACAGCTTCTTCTTGGCCCACAGAAAAATTGACCAAGCAACACTAAAACGAGCTGAAGACATGGTTTCATCGGCAGGCTTAACACTCTCCTCCCTGTGAACCGATGTCAAGGGAGATGAGGGTCAGGAAGATGATCAGACATGCTGTGCAATCACTAGCAAGTTAAAATAATGTCAAGCGGCTACGCCTAGGCGTTGTGCATACTTGTGATGAAAGATAGCCCGGTGCCACCACAGTAACAGTCTGAACACAAGGCTTCCAAAGAAAGGGCAGGACGGCAGAGCTGCACACAAAGAGGACCACCATTGTTAGGGTATTTAACGTCTACCCCATCTGTGACAGAGGCTGAAACTGGTCCTGGATCTGTTCACCCACAAATTATTTCTTCTCGTTATAGAAGAATTGCAAGGGAAAGCTTGCCATGATCTTGTTCAGTCTCCCTGCTCAAAGAAAAATAGATTTAGTTGTCGCAGGCTGGTCCAAGTTTTCTCTTTTCCTAAGGATCCTGAATGTGAACTCCACTGGAGCTGCTGGTGTCAACTACAGTAGCTAACAGACTGCAGCAAATGCCCCACATACTTGTAAGAGATCCGCACCTTGATCACTCTCTCTGAATACTATACTACCTAACAACTTCTGCCCGTGCAAAGGAGGTGTAAGAAGGTTCATTTGGTATTGCTTTGAATGAACGAGCCTTTTTTAACATGAGGAAGAAGATATGAAAAAACCCAGACCTATAACAGTTTTTTAAAGCTTTCCTCCAAACATCAGGGTGATTCTTCCATAATACAGCAACAATCGAGTTCAAGAAACTTGATGGCCTCAGCCCTCTTTTTTCCAGCTCCCATCCCTGCAGCTACCTCCAGCCATGTCAATCGCAGGAGTTACTTACAATTCTCAACTACTTTGCTGCACTCTCTTCACCTGTAGACACCTGGAAACTGTAATGTCCATCTCCTTTAAAGCTATTAGGTAGCAAGCAGAAGCAAAATATTTCTCCAAGAGTATGTCTTGTTGGTAAAATACAATCTGCTTATGCAAACACTGACACAACACAGTGCCATCAGCAAAGCTACAAACTCTCCTTCAGGTTAGAGGTTGCACAATGCCTCAACAGTTACATGAAAGACAGCAAACAAGCCCCAGGTCAATGAGAGTTAATCTACTCCAGGAAATTAACATATCTAAGAAAGTATTGCAAACTAGTAATGGCCAACCCCCTGCCTACCCCCCGTACCACCTCCCAAGCCCCTCGATCCTGCAATAGATCATACAGAATGGATTACATTAATTTTCTATAAACTATATCAACTTGAGTGACATGTCCTTAAGGGTTAGGTGATTGATATCCACAATGAAGTCTTATAATCTAAAATCATATTAATATTAATATTAAAGATTTTCTGTCCTTTATGTGCATCATTAAATTCCGAGTATAAGGTGAAATTGACAACATACATTTTGACAGCTTATCTATAATAAATATGCAAATCTCGATACCAGTGTGTCATCACAGACTTTGCTGCTCCTTGAAATATCAGAGAGATCCTTTCTTTATATGACATTTACGGTGAAAGATCAGATATAAAGCATTTTGTATGACTGAGATTTTCATTGGCTTAGTCTTCAAGCACAATGACAGAGGCTTCGTATTCCATGGGCACCAGCATCACCCCTCCTTCTGTCTCCTCTTCATGACACCATGGTGGGGAAAAAAAAAAATTCAAGTGGTTCCACTCTATCTCTGCTCTTCTTGCAGCAAATTAATTTTAAAACAAACAGTCTCTGAAGGCATCTTAGCAACGCCTTCCCTTAGGCTCACGTATATTACCAGAGGAGATGATTCAAGACAGTAGGGTTGGATTTAACCCAGTAGAGGAATTAGATGAGTTAATAGGCAGGATGCCAGCTGTCCTTAAACCTGTGAGGGCACCTCAGGCCTGTACAGTGCCACCCCACTCAGATACATGGCATAGGGCATTTAGAAGCCCAGCCCTGATGGAAGCAGCATTTTGGAGCAGTACCCTGCCAGTTCCTGCCCAATGGTCACACAGTCCCAACCCTTGGATACCCACTCCATCATATAACCCGGTACACAGCGTCTCATGCTTCTGTGTTCACAGAAGCTGACAAGTCTGGCGGCGTGATCTTTCTTCATTTCCACCCTGTTGCTTGCTTGGACCATGCACATGCAGCACGAGGCAATGCCACTCCTGGGCTGCAGTGAAGACGTCCAACCCAACTGTCCTGTGCTGACTTTAATGCATCTTGCAGCCCTCAGCCCTTTTCTGCCTCCAGTCTCCTTATCAGAAGCTGCCGCCAGACAACAGTGGCAGGAACAGTGTTTTGTTATGTGAAATTGCTGTGACTAGCACAACAAACATCTAATTCTGATTGGGAATTTGAAGCATAACTAATCTAAACAACTAATCACAATTTTTACACTACCTTGAGAGAGAACGTGTACATGTCCATGTGCACATACAACTGCTCTCATTATCTCCTTCTAAATTAGTCCTCGCATCTTCTTGTCAGTAGAAAAAGAATTGAAAGGAAATATAAAGAGATTTTCAATGACAACAATAATTCATAAGAAACCAACCTGAGGCTATGAAATTTATCGTTTCAAGGACTGTTATAACTGTTTATTCATGGCAGAGGCAGGGCACGGGTAGAACAGGAACAAAACGATCAAACAACACTACACCGTCTTTACTTCTGTTATCTTCTGGCCAAAGCCTGACACTGGCCATGAAATGTGGGGTATAAACAGGGCAACACGAAAGGTGGGATAGAGGCTTCGCCATAGAGTCCGTGTGCGTATATGGACAGTTGTGCTTGAACAGGAGATAACAATGCAAGGCAGCTTACCCTACACTCATTGAAGGATTCAATGCTGAGCCTTTCCTACATAGCAAAAGCATGAACCCCAGCAGTTTGAACAGAATAATTTCCTTCAACCTCAGAGAAGACAGAAGATTTATAATTTTTTCAGGTGTTGAAACCTTCAGGGTATTTTATTACCAAAAAAAAAGGAGTAGGGATTGGCCAGGGAAGACCAGCTCCATTTTCCATAGATTTTTTTCACTGCTGCCACGTCACTATTGCCTTGCAGTTACCACTACTCGCCTTTCGCTAGAGTCACAGGAACCTGTATTTAAAAAGCATCTAGGTTTACTCAACAGCATCTTCCCTCCCACGACAGGCTTGCATGGAGTTTTAGTGCTTCAGAAAGTCCACTTTCCAGTACGGCTAAGTTATTTGGATCCTGTAGGGGAAATCCTGCTGCTAGAGAAGGAAATCTGTCTCAAACAAGGCATCTCCCAGTTCATCCTGTCAGCAACCAGCCGCTGCTCACAGTCGTACCACACAAGAGCTGCGCACCACGAGGCGTGGTTGAGGGCTGCCACCTTGCCTGCCATCTAGGAACCAAAGCAGAAACTTCCTAAGCTAGGAGGTGCAACTCCAAAACCTGAGCTATAAAGAAAGTGAGCTCTGCAGGAAGGGCTGCAATCTCTGCAGACCACAGAGACACATATCAACAGGACATGTTGCCGATGCTGACCCCGAGACAGGCTGTGTTTTCAGAGAAGGAGGGGGAAAACAAAAGAGGTTCTATTTTTTAATTTTTGCTTCCCCTGCACCATTCTCGCAATCAACGCTCAGCTCTTGTGTTGCATTCATCTCTGACTAATCCTCCCCTGCTTTATTTTTTATTTGTGTTGACTTGACATGCCTTAATCCCTGAGTCAGCTCCTATTTCTTGTTAAACCAAAGGTAAATTATACCAAGTCTACCCAGCAATGTTAAAGCCGGCAGGATTTATAATGCAAAGCACCTGCTAAAAATACCCAGGCGAGCATACCAACTGCAAGAGCTTTCCACAGTGCCAGAGACAAACATGTCACACCCAGAAGACGCAAAGCAAGACAGGGGTAAAGCGATGCAGCTTATGAGAGACCAGGGTCTGTATCCTGCGCCCAGCGCCTAACGAAGGAGAAGACGGAGGCAGCAGAACTTCCCTCTTGGCCTCTGCTCACGCAAGGATTTTTCACGCTCCCTTCCCCTGCCACCATGGTTGTGCCACCTCTCACGTGAGCATCACCCACGTCACTTGCTACACCACGCCTGCGTAGTCCCTCGGAGCAGGCGGTGTGCTTGCTTGCCGTCACGCACGTATTCCTCCTCACTCGCAGGGACTCCGCACAGAGGCGTTTCATCTCACCCAGGGCACTGCTGTGCGTACTCCCTCACGCCCTGCTCGCACACGCTCCACCAGCGCCACGCTCCCATACTCTATTTTTGCCTCTCTCCCCATTTGTGTCACCGTCTCCGTGTCCAACGCCCTGCCTGACTCTGCCTCTCGCGCTGGTACACGCTGATGCCTTCCCCCTGCATCCACGTCCCCGGTGCTGCGTGCAATTTGCGCTTCCTCTCCCTTTCCTCCCGCCTGCTGACATCAGTCTCTCTTCCAAGCTTGCAAGAGCCCACGTGCCAGGCAGGAAGACGTTTTTTTTGATTCATCCACATTATCAGCAAAGTGCATCCAGATCTGAACAGCCCTGTCAGCTCTTGAGAAATGAAACAATAGCAAGTATCTGGTGAATTTCATGGTTATCAACACTCCTAATCAGGCAGATGAACTGGAAAAAAAAGCATTCATTACTTTGAACTAATGATTCCTTAACATCTTTGCTTTTCGAGACTTGACTCGCTTCAGTTTCCTATTTTTATTTTTAAATGAATTGAAAACCCAGCCCTTCTTGCCCAGGGATTTCTGCAATATCCCGGGAGCCTGAGGTCTCGTTCCCTCCTCCCCCTCCTCCGGCTTCTGTTTGTGGAGCATCATTATCATTATGTGATGATGTTTCTGTCGAGCTGGCAGAGTTGCATAGTAAAGCGCATTAACCTGGCGATAACGGATCACTTACATTTTTTATCATGATCTATTGCCGAGTTCGCACACCGGGCCACTTCCAACAGCACCACGCACTCAATAAATTAGTGTGCTGGCCTAGAACCCATGATGGAATATTGTTTGGATTTCTGGTGGCTCTGCAACTCAATCGTATTTTTCCCCCATCTGTTTGCTTTGCTTTGACTCAGGGCTGTCAAGGGAGGGGGGTGTAGGGGTTGAGAGAACAAGAGATCTGTGTAAGATTTATCCCTTGGCACTAATTGCCTGGCCCACTCCTTCATTAGGATGTCTACCATCAACTCATTCCCAGTTGATCACCTCCAACTCTGCCTGATAGAGGCGAGGTGCTGAGCCCCTCCTTCCTGTTTGTAGGGAGACAAAGTTTTCCCACGGCTGCTAGAAGTTTCTGTAAGCAGCTCAGCTCAGGAGCCCTACATCTCCGAAGTTGTCTCAGTCAAATCTGGAGCAGGACTGGGCTCTCCAAAGTTTTGATATCCTACTGTATTGGTCTCATTTAAACCCACATGTCTCAGAAAAAAAATTTAAAAAAAAAAAAAAATATCAAACTGCCAAAGCTTGCTTCAAGCCAAGGGGGAACTCAAACTGCTTATGCGACCAACAGAAAATCCCATCTGACTTCCAGATCCTCACCCAAAGTAGAAATGATAACGGTTTTTGAACTCAGTAGGTTTTTGTGAGGATAACAACACTGGAGAGTTATTCCAGGCTCAACAGCCAAGACAAGGTCCCTGCACAACAATAGCAGGACCAAGAGATGGATGCCTGCAGTCATCGCAGCTGACCTTTCAGGCCAAAGAAAGGAGATACATATTGCTATATCCTCTTTGCTCATAGTTTTTGCAGTGGACACCCCTACCACAGCTGATAGAGAGGGGGTTTTTTGTTTCCTTTTTCATGAAAGCCTTGTTTATTTTCCCTGCACTTCAACAGTCAGGGGCAAAAATAAACCTTATTGCCGCTATTTACATAGGACCCACAAAGCCAGATTACGGCATTAGGTATCTCCATGCATAGTCCATTGAGAGCTGCCCCATTATTACTGCAAGCTAAGCAGGTCACTAGAGAGACCTAGAGGTCCCAAATCTGGAAACTTATGCCTGTAATCCTTATGCCACTGCTGACCACAAGTTTGTGTACTTAAAGTTAAAAAAAACTTCATGAAGTGCTTGCAGGATCAGAGTCCTATTTCCCTGGATGGTAGTTCTGCTGCTGGTAAATAAGTGCCAGGAAATAGAGCAGAGACATGCTGGTTTGTGCATCCCCAGGCACACGGAAGACAGAAGCAAACTCTAATATTTACCAACCTGAAAAAACTGTAAAAACCTGGAGTTTCCAGCTTCTCTGACAGTACTAGCAGCAGAAGAGTGAAATAAATTAAATAATCATGCCATAAATACTAATTAATTGCCATTAAAAAGTACTCAAATCGTTTAAAAGAAAAATGCAGCCATTAATCAGAATAGCTCAGGTACCTAAATAAATATTTACTATATGCGTGCATATTTAATCTACCTACCCATCAAAGACTAATGCTCTGTTCCTTGCCAGTGAGGCTTATTAACATCCTAGAGGGATAAAACCGTGCCCTAAAACCGTGCACGAATGGGGCATAGGGATTTAAGAGCAAAACAGTAGCACAGGTAAAAGCATAAGCCTGGAAACGTGGCCCCATATATAGACTTAAATGCAGGAATAGCCTCATCTTAGTATTTGTGTTTAAACTAACAGCTCTAGGCCCTGATACACAAACTCATTGTCCCAAGCAAGCCCTTCTTAATGGACAGATCCCATCCTGAAGAGCTCCTAAGCCCACACATCAAAGTCTTCTCAAGATCAGGATTTAACATATTGTATTAATGAGAATTACTTTCCAAGCGACTGTGCAAGAACAGGTCTATCTATAGCTTTCAGAAAACAAAAAAATCTCCATGTTTGAAGTCTGCTCAGAGATGATTTGTTAGGGAGGTGGGTTGGAGCAATTTTCAGGAGAAAAAAATTCAGCTAGGAAAGAAAAACAGAATTTCTAGGCTTTAAAGAAGGGGAAAAAAAACATAACTAGCTTTGTTTGAGAACACACAATCCAACTCAAAGCTCACAAACAAGAATTAGGGATACTCACCATCTGGAACAAGAAAGATTTAGCAGTCTACTGCAGACCCTTTAGAGCCTTTGGGATGCTTCTGCCCCTCATTTTAAAGGGCCACCCCCAAAAAAGCAGGCTAGAAAGTGCTCTCATTGAAGGGAAACTTTAACAAGATACAGCTTGGTGGAAAGAAATGATAAAAAGAGAGGACATTGGGGGCTTGTTTAGATGCTATTATGTGATGCTTCTGGGGTTGTCCTGAACTTGTGTGCGCCTGCTTTTTGAGCAAATTGCTTTTCCAAGCATCTTAAGGGAAAATTAAATATAAACAATTAATAAGTATTGGAAAGATTATTTTTAAGTGTTCTCAGTGGGCGTTTGCCATGATTACTATTATTTCTAATAAAATAAAGGAAGGAGAAGGTTTTGAGTTTTGGGTTTTTTTTTCCCTAAATGGTCTTTGCTAATTTTTTTTTTTTCTTCAATGAAATACAAATAGATACTTCAGTACTGACAAAGCTAAAAAAGACTCAAAGAACAAGCAAGTCTGTTATAAGCTTATACACGGGGCTTACTGTAATAGCTTGTTTGGTACAGTTTTCTATAAAACTTTTGCTAACTCCTTACACAGATAGAGTTAAAGGGTTGTAAGCAGGCAGGGGCTACTCTTTTAAACACCACTGCCAGTAAAATAGCAAATATTTTCTCCACTCACTAACTTTACTGATATCTTGTTTGTTTCTGTTGAAAGTTAATTTCAAAGCTTACACATTCTTTAACATTTAAAAAAATTACTACCTGATTGCTCTAACTTTCCAATGGAAGCCCCTGTTCTTCCTGAAAGAAAGAAGTTAGGATACTACATTCTAGGTAGCATGTTTAAGATAAAAAAACTTACATTCATAAAGAAACAGAAAGTACTCAATTCTTAGTGATTAAGAGCTAAATCCAAAACCACTCAGGTACGTAACTCCAAAGGGATTTCAGTAACAGATTTACCATCTACATAACTTTATAGATGCAACTTTACATCACTCTCATTGCGCACAGATCATTCATTCATGTAGAAAAGCCCAGGGAGGAGAGGGGAAGAAAAGGAAAAAGGAAAAAGGAAAAAGGAAAAAGGAAAAAGGAAAAAGGAAAAAGGAAAAAGGAAAAAGGAAAAAGGAAAAAGGAAAAAGGAAAAAGGAAAAACCCTTATAACCAACCCCTCAGCTGTAGGGCATCTGTATAGCTTTATTGACTTCGGTAAAGTAATGCTAATTTACACCAACTGGGAACCTGCATGACAAATGCAGTGAGTGGGAACCAGGTCTGATCTTGCAAAGAGCTCCTGCCCCCAGGTGGAACCACTTCAGCCTGGAGAGCATTCAGGGACAGGAACAGAGATTTGCAAAGGAGCCTGGCAAGGTCTACCTTAATTTCTGAGCAAAACAGGTGTATCCCCTCTCCTAACTAGGTGCAAGAAATGCCTTTTGTCCTAACCCTGTACTGCTGCTCCTTCTTTAGGTAATCCTGATAAAGAGAAGAGCAATTTTCACGAAAGAACTTGGTGTTTTTTAGGGGAAACAGCAGAAAGTGCTTGGGTAGCAAAGACAACAATTGCCTGGCTGATACCTTCCCAGAAGTGAGATGAAGTTACTGGGATATTAAAAAAAGAAATAAAAATAAAATAAATAAATAAATAAATAAAAAGGCTTAGCAGAGATATCTGATGAGAGATGCCTATGCAACTGTTAAGGACCGTGGACATGAAACATCTGTTGACAGCATGTGGATAATGTCTTCTAAACCTGGTGTTTATTCTGTGACTGCATAAAACTGATATTCCCTGTTCTTGGGTTGCTGTGGTGGCAGTGGAGGGCACCAGCGCTGTTTTGGCACAGGGGGAAGGAAGACGACTCTCTTGTCCCTCACCTTTCAGTAGTGTTGAAGAATCTCCTGCTTTTCATTGATGACATTGTGTTTTTGTTGCTTTGTTTTCCAAACAGCATATGTACTACTCTACCTTGCCTTCTGGCTCCGAGCTGTGGCTGTACAGCCAAACAGGGGAGCAGAACATGGCAGTGGCTCCATGTGGTTCAGATGCAGTCTTGGACTTGCACGTGCAAAGATGGAGCAGATGTGATATGTCACTATAACTGCGTGGGGTCTCTTGCATGAGCAGTCCAGCGTGTGTGTCTGTCTCAAATCTAAGTCAACCTTCCAGCTGTGATGCTTTCCAGAGATGTTTACAGGAGGGGGATAAACTAACCTTGGTGACTATGGCGTCCCCTTGAGGAGAAAAGTCCTCTTAGGCCGGTTCAGCAGGAGGACCTTAATGTGAGCAGTTTAGATTTACTGTAAAACTCTGTGAGTTTTAAGATGATGGGTGTGTTTTTTTGCTGATTCCTTCTTAGGATTTATTGTCTTTCTTTTTTGCTTTAAGTGTAAGGCAAGTTCAAATCAATGTTTTAGAAAATAGAACCTTCATTCTCTGTCCTTGACCCCGGCCTGTTTTTCTCTGCAAAGCAATGTTTTTTTTCTGTCAACTGTTAGAGAAACTACAAGCTTTGTGTTTCCATGACCTAGCCTGGTTTTTAGTGCCAAGGAGTTTTTAACAGAAAATCCTTAAAAACCTGAATGCCCTAAATGTTTCAGGTAGACATTTTTCTCATGTATGTATGTGGAGAGAGTGGTTTTGGTTGGAGATCTCAGCCATAGAGGAGGGCAGGCAGCTGACCTGGGTGTGCTAAGCATAGCTAGGGGACGCTGGTTCTGGAGATGGCTCTCTGGACTGATACAGGTGAGCGAGTACCCCACCAAGTATGTGGCAGTGATTTGATGTGACATCTACTACTGTTCCTAAAGCAAACGGTGTGCACCAAAAAGAATCGAGATGGTGCTTTGGATGCTGCATTACCAGGGGATAAAGATGTTTTGCTGCTTCTTGTATCTCAATTCTGGACCAGAGAGAGTTGGAGAGAATGATGCTCTGGTAAGGGCATTTATGTTACTCAGAGGAGACCTCAGATCTGGGTCTTGTTCCAAAATACGGATTTGTTAGAGAAGGTGTATTTATGTTGAGGGAATAGGTGCTTTTGGGGTTGACTAGGAACTGAGCAGGGCATTTGAGGTTGGGACATAAGCACCACAAATTATGGTCTAGACATTTTTATTTATTTATTTATTTGTGGCCGTAGCTCCAGCTCTTTCCTATATCTCAATTTGTCTTAAGTAACTGGGAACAGAAGCAGTTTTTACTTTCTAGGGGAAAGATAAGAATATAAGTTGTGTGGTGCTCTTGCACGATGATGATGGAAAGTGTGTAAGCATATAAAACCCTTGCTGACCTCACTGACGGCACAGTGCATGGCGCAGCACAAGGAACATTGGGCTGGCGGACAAAAAGTTCATTTTTTCCCTTGGCTGCTGAGTTGCTGCATGGCCCTGAGTATATGACTTCCTCTCTTCTGCTTCTTTTGGCTTGCATTTTTGTTAAAGCGTGAACAGCACCTTGCACTGTGGGGCACTGATTGCAGCTGAGCTTTCCAAACACAACCATATCGCATAAGGCAAACTTATGAATTATTTCTATTGGTTGTCTGACGGAAAACAAATTTATTCTTAGTCTTGTAGTAGAATGTCATTACTATTGCAAGGAAATGGAGTTTCTCCCAGCTGCGCAGAGCTGGTGACAGAACTAGGGAGCTTTGGACTTCCCGTGAATTTGCTAATGCATGAATCGTCACTGACTGGCAAGTAGAATTTTCCTTCATGTTTGTTTGTGGGTAAAATTCATTCCTGTCTGTTTAGGCTTATATAGGCATTTATGATGGGTGTGTCATAGAGGGCTTAAGGATTGCATAGGCGTGCAATCGCTCTCTACAGAGGAGTTCAAGCTTTTCATCTTCTGTCCGATCTTAGCTTTCCTTTAAGATGGTGTATGTGTTGGTGATGTTGGAAGTCTCTTCAAATCATCTGGAGTTTGGAGCTAGAATCAGAGTTGGTGTGAAGAGTTAAACAGCACTGATTTCAGCTGAGCATCTATTTACAGTAGTGTCCTGAATCAGACGCTGGGAATTTAGTTCAATGACTCTTGGGTTTGCATCAGTTGACTGGAAGTCACATACTGTTTCCTGCCTGCTGTAAGGTCAGAAAGACCAAAAGGTCTGCTTCCCTTTGCATATCAGCTTCTCTTCTAATGCAAGACAGAGGTGCTCGTTTAGACTCAGACCTCACTAATCATATCTTAAACCCAAAGACTAGATTAACTCTGTGCTAGTGCAAAACTAAAAAAGATTTCTGGTCTGCTCACGGGAAATTCAGGATACTGTGTATCTTTGCAGACTACCAGAAACTGCTCTGTGGAGAAGGATCAAGACAGCTTGAGTCGGGTAACCTGCCTGCCAGCTGGTATTATTCACTTACCTTCTCTCCGTGGAAAGAGAGTGGGTTTTTAGCTTAGTATTCGGAAGACAAGGCCTATGTGATGGTGATGTCCCTGCCTCGTGACTTTCCACTTCTCCACTCCAACAATTTCTGAACCTATTATCCAACCTCAGATAACTTGACTAGGTCAAAAATCTGAGTGACTAAACTGGAAGAAATTTTATGAAAATAAGTGTCTGGGTAGAGAAGAGACATTTAAATTAAAGATGCCCTAGAGAGAGACCACAGGGATGGCTCAACCATATTAGCTGAAAGAACTCAAATTCTATTGGTCAAAAAACCTTTCAGGCTTCCCAGTATATTTAGCTGTCTCAGATGGCACCTGTTGAAGGAATGCTCTTAGTGAGGCATTTCATACCAAGAGCAGAGAGGAATAAGATAGGAGCCAGTTTGGTACTCTTGGGTGACTCCAGTGACAAGTCACTGCAGCCAGCCCTGCTTTCTACCAGGCCCCTGGTTGTCCATACCGCGTAAGTAAGCGTGAACCCTCTGTAGGTCAGACCAGCCATGGATAGGGATTGTCTACATTATGGTCTGCAAAGTGCTCTTACAGGCCTTCAACTCGTTCTGTTTCATGTACCTCCGAACACAGCAAAAGTCTTGGTTTCATTCTTAACTTAGGCATTTCTGGGAATGACTGGGCTGGTCGCCAGATGAGGTTGTATGTGAGCTTGGAGAGACCAGCATGGATTTCACCTACAGAAACAAAAAAAAACCAGCTTATGGCCTACGTTCTCCTCCTGAGTGCATGAATGTTTCACTATTATCCCCTGCCTAGCACAAGCCTTGCTTTTATTTCCTTTACTCTCTCGTGGCTGTTGTTTTACATTCTTCCTCTGACTCCAAAGTACCACATGAAGCTCCAGTGTCCATGGCAGGGCAGTTCATCCTGATGGACTCTCTAAAAAAGCAAAGGCAGCAGCTGGAGCAGTGCACCTCTGCTCCCAGGTTCCTAAAGTCATTGTGTCTAACCAGGTCCAAGCTCATGAAGTTCCTTGGGTGCTTGATGATTCAACACCTTGCATACCCTGCTAGGAAACAAGCACTGAACTCGTTTAGAAAATGTATAGGTGCTGGAATGTGCCTTCCTCATCAGGGATGCATCTGCATGAAAACGGGGAAAAAAAGGCCTTGCAGCAATTATGTCAGCGGGTACCTTTTAAGCTTATTTCTTAAGGAAATGTGGGGGTTTTTTTTCAAGGGCCTATGCTGTCTGCCTACCTAGGGGTGGCTCTGTCAGTCTGTCCTTCCTGTGTAACCCTGAAACTCACTGGGCAAATTCAGCACAATATGATAGAGGGGAGAGGTCTCGGAGACTATTATAAACTTCATTAACAGGATGACTGATAGTGAAATCACTGAAGAAAAGGCTACTAAGCTCACCCTTTAGTAGACATTAGGGAACCTGCATGGAGAGCGAGACATCAGAAGTGAAGCATCACCAGTTTTCTCTGCTCTCCGAACAACTTGTTTTTAGCTCTGCTGGACCTGAGTGAGACAGGGGAAGGACAGATTTAATTCCCCCGCCCTGGCAAGGGAATATGCTTAGCCCCTGACATCATTATAGACGAATCCCTCCAGGGATATTAAAGATGGAGAGCATAGTTCAATCTTGGTGGCGTCATGTCCAGAGGGCCAGTGGGAGAAATCCTCCTTGCCTAGTTAGGCTTAAAGGGAAACTTAACACGAGGAGGATGACTAAAGTGCATTTAGAGCGAGTGATTTATGTAAAACTATAACCTTTATAAAATAGGATTAAGTGCCAATGTGCTTACATTTGGATGGGGAACGCTTGTTATTTGCCCTGCAAGAGTTATGGCCAATAGGTCTCTGCAAATGGAGACTGAGGAAGAGACAGAGAGTCTCAGCCGCTTTTTCTCTTTCCCTTTGCTCCTTCCTCCCTCCTTCTTTCATTAAAGCTGCACATCATACCAAGTGGCACCGGCCTCAGAGAGTCTCTGACAAAACCATTGCATGGAGCCTCAGGACAGAACTTGCTGCAGTTCATGTTCTCTCCCTCTGCCCTTCCTCTCGCTGCCTTTTGCTTTCCGAGTGTACATCCAATAAGTCAGATGAAACTTAATCTTGTTTGCTCTGTCTCTAATTCTCTCTTCCTTTCTCTGTTCTCCTTTTCTCTTGCTGCTCTGCTTCCTTGTCCCTCCTCTGCCCTCCAGCTTCAAGCTGTGTTTTATGTTGCTCTAGAACAACAGCACTTTTCGGGCTTACCTTTATTCTTTCCCGTTTCTGGCCTTCTCCCTTAGTTGCAGATCAATAAGTGCAAACAGTGGGCAAGGGAACATCAGTGGAATAAAAATGAATTGATACAGCTCGGTCCCTATTTTATGTCCCTTAAATTGTTGAATGGGCTGATTTTACAGCAGAGGTGTGCTTGGAGCGGAGGGAGCAATTCTGCTTTTTTGCTCTGAGGCCCACAGGTATTGGGTGCTCCTGCTCAGAGACCCAAACGCTGTCTTGAAGATGAATCCCTTGCCCAGGAGGTGCAAGCTGTTGAGTGGAATGATGCACTGGTCTGTGATGATTAGTAGGGAGCTAGTATCACAGGGCTCCATTTGCCACCGCCTCTCTGTTCATTTAGCACAGTCCTGGGTACTTTGGGATCTGCTTTGGGGTTTTTCTCAGGTTCTAGGTATCTGTAAAAATCCACTAGCGAGATCTGCTCCTGCAGCATGAACTCAGCTCTCTAAGAAGATGAATTCTCATTGCCTTGCATTTTTTTATTGTTTCTTGTTTTGGTTTGGTTTTGGGTTGGTGTTTTTTTCCGAAAATATCATTTAATTAGCAGACAAGGTGTGCTATAATTACTGAGCTGGGAACTCAGGTTTGTACCTTCATTTCTGTGCAAAAACTTTCTCCTTTTTAACACCTTCCTCTGTGGAAAATGGGAAGCATCATCCACCTGAAATGATGGAAGTGGGGAGCTCAAACCTCTTCAACATAACCACTGTGCAATGAAACCTAACTCTAGTAATTTCTTGGTTTTAGGAAAATCTTTCCCTCGTATGCTGGTGGGAGAACAGAATTATTGGTAGACTTTGCTTTTTACATCTGCTGCTGCTATCTCAGAAGGAAATTGTGAGTATAAATCAGCTGGGGGCTCTGATCCAGCTATTCTCTTCTCTTTTTGAGCGCAGATTGCTATGTTTTCCTCCCTACGAAATAAGAATTAGACTCATGGAAATGCAAGGCCTGTAAAGCTGATTCTTATCACACTCCAGTTTTCTGCTGGTATTATTGCAATGACTTCCGCGTTCTTTGCTCCTGGTATATATCGGGATTTATGAAGATAAGGGTTGGTGCAATAAGTTTCCTCAATATTAGCGAGAATAATTAATTTCTAGTCTGAGCCCTAACATGACATGTGCCAGTTATCGATGGATGAATAGTAAAAGGGGCAAAGCCTTCGCTCAATTTGAATTCTTGCTCCTCCAGACGTTTTCAATGTACTCTCAGCTTTAGCCAGGAGCTGTAAATGTTGCATTTCTGCAATAAGCCCTTTCTTAAATTTTTCCTCTTGACTCCGTATGATCTCTCTCTCAAATGGTTACCTGTAACTGTCAGGATTAGGAGTGTTGATCTGCTCTCTAGACAAAACATGAAGACACTTTCATGGCCTGGCTTTCTCAGGTTTCCAGCTCTCCTGCTCTTGGCTAAGCTGGCCACACTCTTAACTTTTCTTCCAGTGACTCTGCTTTAGTGTTGGAGCTCAGAGCACCACGTTGAGCAGGGAGCCAGGAGAGCACAGAGGCAACTGAACTCCCCCCTCCCAACACCCAAGGCATCCCAAATCAGTTTGATTACAGTTTTGCTTGAAAGCTGCTGGGTCCCTTTGAGCCTAAATGGTTGTCATGTTTTACAGATGGATTATTCCAAATCCTTAGGGAGGGGGAAAAAAAATTAACAAGGAGGATAAAGCAGAAAACCACTGTTGCGACAATCACACCAGCTTCAGCTACCCGGTGGCTGCTGTTGTGTAATGCAATCCCCATATACGGTGCATTACCAACTTCCAATATGCGGTAATATTTACATTAGCATTAGGACACCATAAAGCCTTTACTTATCCACATAGTTAAAATTGTTATCTGTATATGAACCCCAGAGATGATATATCTAGTTGTCAGCAGTGACCTGATGATAATAGCAGTACAATTTAGTTACAATATACAATATCATTAATCATCCAAATGTAGCATAAACAGAATGGACCATTTGCTAAGGTCTTGCTGGGGGTGGGAGGAAGGTCCCTCACTTATAACAGCTGTATACGCCAGAGGCTTCCCTAAGGAAAGGGGCTGGCAGGATGGGGGGGGAGATTTTCCATAGAAATCAGAATCACCTTCAAGGGTGGTACATGCCTCTATTTATTAGCATTATGCTACATATGCTAATGGCAGACTGTACACTATTTCTGAGCATTAACATCTGCTCAAAGCAACAGACTTTCACTTACAGAAACTGATTTAAACTCAGTGAAGCAGATAAACACAGAAATCTAAGCAGGTGGCTGCGACTGAAGGAAGAATTCTCAATTCCTGCACTCAACCGATGAACTTCACTAAAACCATAATTAATATTCAGATAACTATATTCCGACACATAGAATAAACAAGATCATTTAAAGGATGCAAATGTCTACCTGGGACGAGGGGAGGCAGGGGCTTGGGTTTGGAATACAGAGTGGTTTGAACAGAAATCCAAAGCACTCCTTAATTTCGTACTGCTGCCTTTAACGTTGGCCTGGGCCAGAAAACACAAATAGCAAGAGGATGTTATTGCATCGTTCACAGGCGCAAAGTGGGAATTAAACTTTTAAACAATCCGTTTGTGGAAGGTAATGACAGAAATGAATCTTTCCTTTTAGGATGCTGGATGGTGTAAAGATCTTGTTACAGAAGTGCTGGTGAATCTGGTCACTATTTTTAATACCCCAGCCTTTCATTCAGGAAATGTTGTACAGTCATGATAAAAATATGAACAAAAGAAGTCTTCTTCCTTTCTCTCCAGTCACACTTACTCAAGTTTTGTTTTGAGCAGTGATAGCTGTTTCTAAGTGAAAGACTCACCAGTGTTTCATCCACAGGATAATGTTGCAAAAGCAAAAATCCTCCCTGTTTCTCTCAAACCCCAGACTCATCTGAAAGGTTGGATGGATTTTAAATCTGATCTAGCTGAACCTGAAGCTTAGAATGAAACGTTAAACAGGGGTGAATTTTACATGGGTTCAGCTTTTATTGCAGGCATTTGATCTGGTTCCAGATGTACCTTTTCTCCAAAGAATTATGTGATAGTTTTTTTTCTTATACTAGGGGTATATATCCTTATGACCAGTCCTAAAAGACACATCCAAAACTTGTATGCTCCAGTTAGGTCTCTGGACTGGTATTTCCTTTTGGGTGCTTCGAAAAGACTCTGCTCAAGGTTTTATTGTGCCCTCTGAATTACTTTTCTCCTCTGTATTCACCAGGTGCACAGACTTAGGTAGAAGATGCAGCACAGATGCAGTACTTTTTTCAAGAATTGTGGATCAAATTTCCACAATGATGAAATCACTCATTATATTTTATTACATGAAGACATGAACCACGTCAGGCTTTGGAAATCCCTTGGCTTGAAAATCGTGAGAGGCTGGGAGAATGTTTGAGGGAGGTATTGTAGGTACTTGCTTTGTTCTTACTGTTCTCTGGGCATTTGCTTATGGCCACTGCTGGGGGCAGAGTGGCCTTGTGTACTCCATACCTCTGAATTAGGACGGCTGTACTTATATTCTTAAGAAAGCAACATTTTTCTTTCCTTTTCCATTCTTTTTCTCTTTTCATCTTTAGTGTTTAAAAGCTTTTCTAAGCAACCCTCAAAGACGTAAGCTTTGTTTATAAAGCTGGTACCTGTGTTGACTCCAAGAGAATGTGAATGGGAATGAATAGAAAGTAAAGAAAAATTTAAAGGATAATTTTGAGACCTGGACCTCAAAATAACTAAATGTATCATGTACATACTCAAAGAACTGATTTGCCATCCTTTTTTTGGTATTGCTATCTCTTCCAGTTTCTACAAGCCTGGTATGCTTTGCTGTGCTTCCTCACAACCAGCTCCAAAATGTGTGAGAATCTCAACTTTTCTTTTTTTTTTTTAGGTACATTTTCCAGCCTGTGTGTTAACTGATAAAATCTGAATCTTAAAGATTGAAATATTGAAACAATTAGAAATCTCAAAAGGTACTGTTTTGAGGTAAAATGTTTGAATGTCTTTTGTCTCAAGATTGTTAATCCAACATTGTTATTTGGAGAGACTCTTCCATTTTTATGAATGCATCAGAGCTGGGAATAAAGCTCTGTTAACCTTTAAACTCCAATTTCTTGTTTTCCTTGAAACCAAAAGTAGCAACTTCATGGCCTTCCAAAATCTAATAGCAACTCCCTCTTCTGTGTACACTGGGAAATATAGGGAATAACTATAGTACCCTGATCTTTTGGGAAGAGTCCTAGGATATTCGATACCTAAGATAACCTATATATGAAGATTTGAGGTTTCATCCTGCTGATCCATCCTCCTGCATTTTCACTCCCCAAGTACAGGTCCCCCTGTTGTCCCTCTATGGATTCTGGATATTGGAGTCTGCTAGGTATTTTTTGTGCTACAAATTATCAGAAATGCGGGGGCAAATTCTGCTACGCCCATGCAATCCATTTGACTTGAGTGAGGCTGCACCCCATTAAGTACTTCATCATATGCCCAACACAGTCAATAATAAAGCTCCTACCAGCTTCAACTGTGCAGGATCAGGGCCGAACTGGGGGCAGAATGTATGATGTTATTATAATTTTAAAATTATTAGCTTCCATATGTTCCCAAATTTGTAGGTATTTAAAATGACTGTTAGAGGCATGCATGACTTTTTGAAATTCTGTTCAAAAGGATTTGTTACTTCAGAATATTAACAATCTGGAGGATTTTACAGATGAAATTATTAGGCTGTTGTAGCTTTTTTTTTTTTTTTTTTCCTTTGTGCTTAATTGTATGCACGCGAATGGTTTCATTGACTGCTTTGGAGGGGTGCGAAAAGATCTGCCTGAAAAAGTGTTCTGTATAAAATCACAAGGGGGAAATGAAAAGAATGCCTACCAATCTGTTAAAAAAAATAAAATCGCCCAAGTGTGTGGTATCAATTTCCAGGGAAGAAAAAAAGGGTGTTTTCAAGAGCCCCTAATGCAGTCCTAAGTAAGTCTTTGCTGCCAGTTTAAAAGAAGAATTTGTCTGAGGAAAAACAAAGCAAAAGCAGCCAGCAGAGAAGGAGCATGCCTGCAAAACCAAACTTTCTTTAAAAAGCGTACTCGCAGCCGTTGCCAGACCACACTGCAAAATGTGATGCAGTTACAGCCATCTTTTCCCCCTTGAATTCCTCTGCCTTTTTCTGCGTGTGTATTAAATGCCTGGCTGTTATCCACTCAGCGCAGTAGGGTCACTAAAGATCGGATGATATTCTTTTAGCCAGCCATGACTGAGCGAAATACAGCATCTATGTTTGGAGATGGGGCCCCGGTTCTGCACCGTGTTATTTATCCAACCGTCAGGAGCCGCAGACTCCTGTTGCCTCGAATGGGAACAACCATGGGGTTAAAGTGGAAGGTGTGCAGACGTTTTCAGGACGGGGGGCTGCTGGCATAGAGGGCAGGAAAACGTGTGCGATGGGTGGGTTGACTCTGCAGATAAGCTATCCTACTGCCTGGAATACGGGGGTCGCTCTGTACCCCAGGGTACCCCTCTGGATACGGGGAATGTTGCCGCTTTCCTCCTCCCTGCAAGTGAAGGAGAGGTATAAGATTTGCAAAGCAGTCAGAAATCTCTGTTTGAGCGGTAGGACAGCTGTACGAAGATGTATAGTTATTATAGACATATATATAGCAAATAAACCCGACTGGAATCAGGACATCAAAAGACTGATGCTCTCTCCCAAGTATTCATCCTTTAAGTACTGTGTCTTTCTTTCTTTCTTGTTTTGTTGACTGCCTATTAGCGTGCTAATCTCTTGGGGGAGATTACTGAACAAATAGCTGTTGGACAAAAATAATGACAGGGAAGGAAAGCATGAAAAAAATGTAAGAAACGGAGGAGGGGCCAGTGATGGTAGAAGCAGAGGCATGTGAAGTCACTCACAGGTTTAAGAGTGAAGGAGGGCAAAGAGCCTAATTTCCCTATAGGTCAAAGGGAAAGAGAAAACAGCTCAGCAGAGAAGGGACTCATCACCCTTGCAGGATCTGTCCCTGCCTTCCCCAAAAGGTATAAAACCACATCCTATGTGGGAGTGGTAGCAGGCCTCGCCCCATTCCCCTCTTCGCTGTTCCTGCAGGGGCAATGGTTGCTGTCCCCGTGAATGCTTCAGCTTAACACAGTGACTTCCTGAGCTAAACAGCCTGAGTGGGAGCTGGGAGCCATGACAAACGCACGTGCTCCATGGATCTGGCACGGACAGGACGCGCGCGGCATACCCCAAGCTGTGGGTGATACTGGCCACCCGTGGGGACCTCCACCAGCTCCCAGCTCAGCATCCGCAGCCCCTGCTGCTGCCCAGCCCTGGCCCCACTGGAGGCACAGCTCAACGCGAGGCAGGGCCTTAACTGATTTTCCGGCTAACTCGTTCAGAAAACAAATCTATTGTCCACGTTATGTGTCGCACAAATATTGTCGCTTCCCGGGAGGAGCTATTTATCTATATTTGCCTAGGATTGCTTCTGAACTGGACATTGAACCCATTTCCATGCGATGATTAACACTGGTGGCAGAGCAAACAAAGGGAAATAGCTTGGAGTGAGCTGGTTTTAAAAAAAAAAAAAAAAAAGAAAAAGAAGAAAAAAATCCCTGTGGTCTGATAACGCTACAGTCAAGGGAAGGCATTCTGTAATCTGGGAACAGTCCTATATATAGCAATATGCCTGAGTGCCTCTGGGGAGCTGAAGCACTTATAAATCTCACGTATTAGATGGAGGCAGAGTACAGCACTCTCTGTGTTCATATGGAGGTGGCTGTTTCTAGTGGTTCTTGTGCCTCTCCGAGTAATATCCCCGTACTCCAGGCTGCCACTTCAAGAGAAGAAGAAATCCTTTTTGCTTTTGTTCTGGCCTTATTGGCTCTTTCCTAATTTCTTTTCTATTTTGTCTACTTTTTGCTTAGTTTGGAGAGACTGGGAGCAGACTGTTAGCTTGATGACTAGACTTGCAGGATTTTTTTGTCAGCTGATATTTGTAGAGGAAAAATAGCTTAGCAGGAAGGAAAGCTGTTCACAGATTTGGAGGAAATTTGGCAAGTTGTTTCAAGCAGGACATAAAAAGGATAAAGTCAAAACATTTTCTTTGATTATCTTAAAAAAAAAAAAAAAAAAAAAAAAAAAAACAAAAAATCTGTG
>VYXH01007201.1:35357-46809 GCA_013397275.1 Burhinus bistriatus | reverse complement strand
AAAAAAAAAAAAATCAAGATCCTGAATCAGTGAATGATGATATTCCTGTAGACAGAGAATTACAAAGGCTGAATCCTACTCACACGAAGAAAACTGGCAAAATTGCCATTGACCCTTTCTTATCAAAGCAGGGACAAATATGTATTTACAAGTGAAATGAGCAACGATAATTTTCCACCTCCCCACAGCGTGTTTTTTGAAAGTGTGTTTTCCTGATCTGCACTGAAAGGGGCTCTGATGTAACATATTTGTCATCAGAGATGCACCAAAACCTTTACTGAGAAGAAATAAATGTCAAATGTATGCCATTAACTTCTCCCTCATACAATAAAATAAAATAAAATAAAATAAAATAAAATAAAATAAAAAAATCCAACTGGCCTAATATTGCAGATGGGGAAATGAAAGATCAATAGCTCACTGGAGCCAATGGGAATCTTTCCATTGATTCAACAGGTTTCAGATCAGGCCTGAAGGCACCGAGCTTAAGTGACTCCATCAGAGAGTGCTGGTGAGTAATTATCCACGCTGTGATTAGTACCCAGGCGTCCTCGCCACCCGCCCTCACCCACCAGATAGTGCCCTTCCTTTCAATGAAGCTGCAGGCACAGGCAGCAATTTAAAAGGGGCAGCTCTGAGGTGTATTAGCCACCAGCAAAGAATCCAGAAGGAATGGCAAAGCTTACTTTTCTTGTTTATTTATTTGTTTAATTTGACATTAGCTTTTACTAATCTATAGTAGAATGTAAAACCTAGCACCACTCTGTCACCCTTATCTCCTGCGAGATCTTTATGCGCATTTCCTTCCAGGGTTTCTATGGGTTGGCTTGCTTTTTTTTTTCCTTCTCTGTCAATGACTAAACTTGCAGTTAAATCATTTGTAAGATACTCTTTTCTTTGGTATCAAAATTGGCTGGATCCAGACTCTTGCAAATAAACATGCAGCAATGATATGCTTTTAAAGACTTTGCCAAAGGATTTTTGTTGGTTGTCTTGCCCGTTCCTCACTTCCACTCCTACTTTTCTCATTTATTGCCAGTATCTTGAATGAGATTTATTTTTCTCAAAAGAAAAAAAAATAATAAAAAAATCCATAATCCTAAAAAAAAAAAAGATAGGAAGAAGGAAAACAAAGCAAAAAAATGACCAGACTCCCTCCGAATGCACAAAACAGAACAAAATCCACAGACTAACATAACTGAATAACAATATATCTTTATAAAAGAGGGTGAAAAATTGCATCCTCATCCATGTATTATTGAAGATGGAATACGATCAAATAAATTGCTTTTAAAAGCAATTAAATGCTCACAAAAGAAAAACACTTGCCCTGTAAACTGAAAAAAGGCATAAAGAAATGCAAACCATCTTGAAACTACCGTACGGAAACTGGTACGAGACACTTCAAGCTGAATGGTATAGCAGAAGGAGTGAACTAGCGTACCTAGATAAGGCAGCCTATTGCTGAAGAGGGAGTAGTTTGGCAATTCAGAAGCAAGCAGGTCTGTGTATCTGGATTTAGATGAGTTAACAACCTTAAGGCAGTCACATTGCATATTATCGGGTATCTGGCAGAACTGCCCGTAACTTAGGACCCAATCCAAATACTGCTGCAGGCAAGGTAGAGTTTTCCTGAAGACTTTGGAGCAGGTCTGTAGCCACTTTGCAAAGTCTTTTCCCGTCAATTATAGATTATACATATCATATAATATACGTTACTTCCACCCTCTTTTTCCTCTCCCATTTCTTAAATGCTGCTAAACGTGTGAAAAAATAAAATAAATCGAGCACTTTCATTGCATTGCTGTGTTGAAAAAGGGCTCTCTGGGATTAATCCTGTTCTGACAGAGGCTGAACTGGTTGACCAAAATGGTCCTGGCTGCTCAGAGTTTCTCAGGTCTCCGGCTTCTCTGCAGCTGCCAGGCAAAGACCCAATCCTGGAGAAAGAGGTATCTCATTTTTCTGTCTGGGTCAGGTGAAATAATGGGCAAGAAACAGAACCCTGCCTGTAAGAGACAAGAAAACTGAGTTTTCTCTGGGTTAGCTTTCAAAGAGGTGCAAGCCAATTCAACGTACTCAGCAAAGGTATCTCACTCTCTCCCCACCCCCCCCATGCACCATTTCAAAGAAGTGCATCTTTACCTTATTATATTATTAGAATCAATCAATATTATTAATATTACATGCGGGCGATTCTGTAAATTCTTCCTAGTTCTCCTCCCTGCCTGTTAACAGCAGGTACATTATACAGTCTCTGGTTAGATTGGTCAACCAGGCTATCGATAGTCTTAATAAGCAATATCTATATTGTGACCTTTGCTCACAGAACTGAATCTCTCCTATAGGGCTGTCAGATTCCTTAAAGAAGTATTGATAAGCTCATTACTGTATTGCTACATATAATTTTAGGTGTGCTTTTCGCTCAGCCTCAAGCATCTAGTAACCTAATACTTTTTTTTTTTTTCCCCTCCTAAAGCATTGGCCTTTTTACAATTGATCAAATAGTGAATTAGAGCATTATAGAGAGGAAACATAATCAGGGGATTTCTACAAGCACACTGTGATATATCTTTTGATCTTCTGACAACCTTCATCCCTCTGGATCCTAGGAAGGAAGCACTGTTTTATCGGGATATTATTAGGCTGATGCTGTTTTATACATATACCTGCAAGAAGCTACCGAATCCGACAAAGATATTTGTGTGCGTTTGCAGTGAGTGATGCGTATTATGTGATGCGAATCTATCCTTAGGGACTGAAAAGGGACTGAAAAGGAGAGGAACTGTGTGCAAATGTAAGTCTGCCCTTTCGATACACGTGTGCATACACAATCTCTGTGTATTATATACACCGGCATTTGAATTAGAAACAGGCCAAATATGCAGTCAGATCTCATCAGACCAACTCTGTCTGCAAAGCTCCATTTTTATTCTGTTTGAAGAAGCTTCATGTCCAGAGTTATCTGCCCCAGCACATTGGGAGGTCAACCGGGCTGCCTCTAAAATATTTTGGAGACTCAGACACAATGTACAAATAAACCAGAGATGGATTAATTAAGTGTGACTGTATCATTAAATTAGTGTAATGAACAAACAGCTATGTATCGTATTAAACTCTGCATATAATTCCAGGAAAAGCCTGTTAAGTCACCTGCCACTTTCACGCAAGAGTATGATCTCTGTACTGTCTTTTAGAAAGGAATTATTTAGACACCTATATCAGCCTGTCTGTACTGAATGCATGTTTTCATTAATGTGCACGTATAAGAAATGGTTTTATGTGTGTGTGTGATATACAAACGTGGCAGGCACATTTCTATCTCTCTGTAGATGCACATTTCACATAAAAGTTCATTCTCGGCTGCACCTTTCATGCAACCTGTGTCTTTTTATGTTTTCCAGATTCAAATAAGGAAATTACAGACCTCAACTGTGTAAAAGGGAAAAAAAACAGTCTGCATTACAGTGTCTGCACTGCACCTTGGTCTATCAAACTATAATCAACTTTCCGGTGCCAAAATACTTGGAGGGACCTAACAACGAAGGCCCCTCTCACCGGCAACTGTATATCCCTGGAAGTATCAACATTGCCAACAAAGCCATCTATGAAACAGTTAATGTTAAACAATGATTGTCCATGTTCAACAAAGGAGGGAGAAATAAACAGATAAGGGTGAGGTAGATCGAAATCTGCATGCCTCATTGGCTGAGCTGTCGGATATTTCTAATGCATCTGAAGGGTTTGTTACTAAGAACCTGTTAAGTAACTTTAAACCTTTGATCTGTAGCCAGTCTTAACAAAGGTGACAATTAATTAAAGGAGAGTGCATTGCAATAAAGTTACATCGTGGTCAGTTTATATATACTGTCCAAAGCTGGTTCACAGAAGTCACTGTCAATTAAAGTCTTCTTGGAGTCCAGTTCATTATCAATTTTTCCCCCTTGCCTTGATCAATATTTTTGGCTGCTTCTGCTTGACAAACTTAACACAATGTCTATATCTATATGTCTTGCCATTCATTTACATGGAATAGATGGCCATATATGATTTATTTTTAGCTACTACGTATGGTCAGGCACTTTATTTGAGAGGTTTAAAGCTCTCATCCATCTTTATTTTAAGGAGCGACAATAATAAGCCCTCTCTTCCATCGAGGGGATGTCAGTTGGACATAATGAATGCACATTAAAAGCTGCATTCACCTGTATGTGCATTCAGGCTGTGGCTCACGGTGACAAAAGCAAACAAATGCAATATCTGTGGTGACACCCTGACTCCAGCCCACACCAAGCGCTGCAGCACAGACAAAGTGATTCAATAGATCCCGCGATCCCCAAAATGCGACAAGGCGTCTCGAGGAGTTATGGAGAGAGAGAGGCCCCCTATAATATATACCCCAGCTCAGTCAGTGAAGCAACGGTGGAAGAAAAGCCATGACTTTAACTCAACATGGTTATTATTTTTCCCTTTTTCCGCCACAGATTTTAATACATAAGGGTCAGTCCGCCATGACAAACCCCGGCAACAGTCATATGGGCATCAGTGGAGCAGTTAAGTGAGTGAGAAATGTGGCAGGGGTCTGACTTTTGTCAGTTCCTCGGCTTTCTTTTAGTTTTAGTTTCACTTACAGAAGGAAAGCTAAGTTAAGTGACAAGCCAGCGAGCCTAGAAGTTGGTAGCATTAACTGCAAGTGTTGTGGTATGCTGTGTAAATCCACAGTCCGGGATTTTAAAGGGACTGTGAAACACCAAGTAAGTGCAAGCCTGCACCAGGATTTCCAAACGTGAACCCGCCGAAGTGATGGCAAAAATGTCACTGACTTCTGCCCAGCCAACAGGCAACGGGCCTTCGCTCCCTAAGTAAAGGTGATGCCGGGATTAATGAAACACCAGCCTGCTTGTTGAGGCCGGGATTCAACTTAGCGCACGTAACACCTCACCTGCTTCGTGCAAACTCTTACAGGGCAGAAACCAGACAGCACTTGGTGGACAGGTCATTTTGAGCTCTGCAGCATCCTGCTGTTACGGAATAGGCTATAGCCAACACCTACGTGAGTCTTTGGGCATCTGATGTTTTTTTTCTCTATTTTAAATGCAGGTAAGCGGCCCAACAGCCTAGATCATCTCCCCCACTTTTTCTCCCTTGGAACCATTACTGCCTGTCGCATAAACCCGCCTCGGTTCACACTTGATTGACGGGAGGGACGGTAACAGCTCCTTTAGTGTCGTTATGGTCTGTCGGGTCAGTGCGGCTGGTATGCATGCGCACAGGGTATGCATGATAAAAAACACCCTGACGTCTTGCTGAAAAATGTGGCTGCATATTTCCAGCTCTTAAGGCTAGGGGAGGCCCTCCTCAGTCATCCAGCCCCTTCTTCTCCTTGCTTTCGACCACCGTGCGTAGATAGTCCTCTGCCCGCCCTCCTTGACAGGTACAATCCACTTTTCGGTTGAGCACGAGACACTTTCTGCAATCTCACTCACTC
The DNA here is from genome assembly GCA_013397275.1 of Burhinus bistriatus. Classification (NCBI taxonomy): domain Eukaryota; kingdom Metazoa; phylum Chordata; class Aves; order Charadriiformes; family Burhinidae; genus Burhinus; species Burhinus bistriatus. The sequence continues at coordinate 41,324 of VYXH01007201.1, read as the reverse complement.
TTTACCCAGGCAAAATTTCCAGATAACTCTCTGACAACTTCCTTCAAAAGAGTATTCCATCAACTGCCTGGCTTTTATTATACTATGCAATTTGAATCCTCTGCTAAAGAAAACCCTGTCTGTGTCACTGGCCACTGGCCGATGCAGGATACGGGACCAGATGAACCACGATTTTCATCCAAGGTGACAAGGATCCTCAATTTTCCCCCCTATTTCAGTGCTGACATTCCCGATCTCTTCCAGCTGAATATAGGAAAAAAAATAAAAGAAAAACAAACTGTCCCCTGTTTCTATCGTTATAATTTAGAAGTTAGTAAGTTCCTGATTCACCCTTTAATTAAAACCTTGTTTTGGCCAAGTAAATGCTATGAAGTTTGGTAGTTGTCGCTATTTTTTTTAAGAAAAAAAGAAGTACCTTTTTTTCTTTCCCTAAAATGCCCAAAGGCACCAGTATATGTAGATAGTGAGGGACAAAAACAGTCGTAATCTATAAATGTAGAGGAAATATAAGTCTAACCTGGACAAGGGTAAGAGAAGAAACAAAAGCTCTAGAAACACAAAGTTTAATTTCTTTCTTTCCTCCACATTACGTAACTTTAAAACAAATCCATTCTTGTAAGGATGATTAGTTGATATGGTAGTGGGGCTAGCTGAAGAACAGCTTTCAGTGCAAAACTTAACAGCCAAGCGAGAGAACCCAGAAAATTGGAGTTTGTATTGGAAATGCTGACACAACCGTAACATCATAACTGGCTGCAGCTGCTTTTAGAAACCAGAATCCATGTCCAGACCCCTGAAAAAAGAGTTAACACATAGCCCTCTAATTTATGAAGCTATCGGGGCTATCTGTTTGACATTATCAAATACACATGCATGCTCATCTGTACGGGAGATTATAATGTACAGGGGGTTGCTTTTTTCCTCTCTCTTCCATCAAGCTATCCAATTGCATTTTGATTGTTTTAAGGGGTGGTTCTTTAGACCTAAGGCATAAAGCCTCCTCTGTTTTATTCCAGTTTATTTGTGCATTTACCTCCCTAAAACTTGTTTGGTTTACTACCATACTAAATGCTGTATGTGTTGCTTTCAGCCAGGAAAGCCTTATGTTTCAATTATGGAGGAGTTTATTCAGCACCTGTATTGCGTTGTGCTTCTTTTCAACTAAATTTCCATTTCCCAAAGGCTATATGCATGAATGTGTATACATCTCTTTTTCCTGTATGTATACACACACACAAATCTATACATTTATACATATATACAAATACATCATCTTAACTGAATGCTCATTTTCATTGCACCTTTGAATTTCTGAGATATTCAAAACCTTCATAAACATCCTTAAACTTAACAGGGTTTTAATTTTTCTATAATCTATCTTTGTAATCAAACAGAACAGAATGAATGGAAGCCTTGTTTACCTACCCTCAAGGTGTCTTAAATTTCAAAATTATTTATACTTTTGAGAAGGTAAAGCAGCAAAAGAACCTAACTATTGTTTTAATACGGCATTTTTCTAACTGCATTGAATGCTTATCGAGTGAGGTTCGGGCTAGGAAGGAACACCATCCTAACCATGGGACTGCAATGGTGGATTTCCAGGAGGTTTTGGGGATTTTGTGCTTTTTCCCCCCCAAATAAGGGTTGAAAGAATATTGTAGCTCTCAGGTCTATGGAAGACTCTTGCTTTCCCGCTGCAAACTATCTCCACTCTTTAAGTGCACTCACCCGCGTGTGTTTCAGTAAATCTCAGTTAAGTGTGGAATGTTGATTTCTTCTGACTTCCTAAATAGAATATTATGGAGACCTGTGTGTTTTAAATTAAAACACATTCCAGGCCTTGGGTACAAGCAAGCTTCAACAGAAAAGGCTGTTTAAACCTATGGGGACAATCCTATATTTAGATTACATTAATTCATAAATATTATACTAAATACCACTTAAATTGGCCTTAAATGACTTCAAAGATAATGCATTATAATATGGCTGTCCTGAGAGCACTAACCTTTATGTCTCCCAGTAACTCAGCCTTTAAGCATACTCCACTGCTAGATAAGAAGGGGGGAAGTTTTGAATGAATGGCTTGCTAAATTGTTCAAGTGTGATTAGTTAACTGCGTGCGCGCGCGCGCGCGTGTGTGTGTGCGTGTATGTGTGAGCGCGTGGGTGGGTCAGCTCAGCCCCGGTAGATTTCTACCCGCGGATCTCAGCACACAGCCTCTTCCCAACCCTAGAGCAAAGTACCACAGCAGGAGCCTGTTCCTGCCCCATGTGGAGAAAAGTGAGGACGGGGGAAATATGCAGCAGCTACCCTCGTGCCATGAAAGCTTGTTTTCTCAGGGATCTGGCAAGCCTTTCCCGCCTTCTCTCACACGCTGCTTCCCCCGTACCCTTTTCTCTCTTCATGTGTCTGCAAAAGAATCGTGCTCCCCTGCCTCTTTCCTGGTATCTGGCCTGGTATCAGCCGGGGCTGCTGGTGAGAGAACCTGGGACTTCATTCTCCTTTTGCGATAGTTTTTTTTGCGAGGGGGGCATAGCCATGTACTTTATCTTCAGGTTCTTAATTTTCAATTTCCTCCGGCTATACAGGAGCACCACAATAGGATCTCTTCATAACATTTTCAAGAATACACATCCTGTGCTCTCATTTCAATGGATTTACACCTGGAATTACTCTGGTTGCTGCGTTTTTACTTTAAGCTAATTCCTGTCTCTTCCCTCCTCCCAACACAAACCCACCTTCTCCCCCTCCACACCCAAGGTTTGCTCTCCATACACTTAAATAAACTACAGCCCACTATTAACCCTTCAGGGTATACCACTGCCACAGCCTCATCCCCTGGATTAGTAATGAAATCAACTGAGAGTGATGGATCAATTAATGTATAAGCATTATGCATCACTCATGGAAAGCATCTTGGGGTTTCATGTTGCCATCCTACCCCTGAGAGCCAAGTTGGACTATCTTTATGCAATTCTTCACCTATGACTGCAAAGCAAAGCCAAAATGAGATCTGAGTGAATACTATGCTTCACATGACTACATTTAGAGAAGGGAAAAGGAAAAAAAATAGATCAAGAATTAAATAAAACGAAATAAAATAATGAAAAAAAGCCAAACATAATCCTCATCCTTCAAAGCCCCATCATGTTTTTTGACTTAATAGTAATTAATCACTACTGGCAAGAAAGTAATTTTTTTCCAGGTAGCCAGAGGCACATTTTTATCAGGATTAGCTAATAAATCAGCGGCATCGCTAGAAAGGAGTTCAAACTCTTCTCGGATGCACTAAATAAAACCGATCTCTGAAACGCTGGCAACTCGGTGTCTATTGAAGCTTCACTCAAACCCTAGCCTGCGAAATAACAATCATCATCATCATTTTTCCTTCCAAAGTCCAAAACTTCTAGGAGGTTAAAAATGACTGTTTCTTTCAAGACGAACTCATGCAATTTGGTTTGATGAGGTGACAAGATTTCCCACCTGGCTTTTTTCCTAGGTTGCAGCTTTAGAACAGAAATGAAATGAAGGGAAATGAAGTTAGTATCTTGCTTAATTCAGGAATATGTGTTAAACACATCCAAGCAAGATAAATGATCCCTCTCTCTCTCTCCCTCCCTCCCCCCCTTCCTGACTTTGTCTCTGTGAATACAGGCATGCAGTAAAAGAAAAACTGAACCGAAAGAGGAAGGATTCACATCTATGAAACAGAAATTAAAGTTAGCACATAGATTGATTAACTACAGGTTTAAGATAGAACATAACAAAAGAATAAAATCCCATCAGCAAATCAAAATAACCTCCCTCCACCACAAAAATGCTTTATCGAGGTGTTAGCCCAAAGATTTCCTCTATACTATGTTGAATGATTCTCTTCAGTGTAGCTTTTACTGTTGTTATTTTTATTTTACAGAAACCTTAGATAATTTTTTCAAACACATGCGTGCAGACACGACCTCAGTGGCTACTCTTACTATGCCTCATCTATTAGACGAAACCTCCCAGGACCTTTCCTTCCCTGTGCTTCTTACTATTATTNTTTTTATTGTTGTTTATATCCCCGTTCCCACGCTGAACAAAACCAAAATTAAATACTCCCCCCGGAGCAGCTCACTCTCCTCTGCCTCTGGCTTTGGAGTGGACTACAAATAATAATTGTAATACCGNTTATTATTAATAATAATTATTATAGTATGAATGTCATGTTTAAATGATGCCCATCAGACCTTGATGTGGCTTCTAGGAAGCTAGTCTGAAAAGAAAGCAAGGTTCGAAAGAGCTACACTGATCATTGTAAATATGAGAAGCGTGTTTGGAGCGACCGGCAAGAAAGGAAGGAAGAAATATCCTATAACTTGAACTGAGTCCCCATTCCCCGAGCCCGGAACATTTTCTCTAGCCTGTGCGAAACTGGTACTTTGCACTGTCAGGGTATATTTTCATTCGCGTTTCCTGAGGGTGGAAGAGAGGAGGGGAGTGAGTGGGAAAGGGGAAGAGATGCCTGCTAAACATGCCGTTAAGTTCAAGATTTACAACTCGCCAAGGCATCTGGAAAACTGGGAAGCCAATAATGCCATTACCAGTGACTATCCCTGCCAGGAGTCCACCAGGCTGGAGTAGACACTGCTACTGAACACCTCCTGTAACACATGCAACTTCCACTGCCTCCGTGGCCCCCCGCAAAACCCCTTCTCCTCCTGCACTAAATCTGGAGTCACATCCCAATCACTTCTGATCTGATTTTTTTTTTTTTAATAACTACATATCTAATGAAATAAACACACATACACATATATATACAGAACCTGAGTTAATAAAGTGGCTCGCTTCGCTCCCGGGTCTCTCTTGCTCCTAAGCGGGGCTACCATGCAAATTATCTTCAACTTCCTCCCTGCGAGTCCTACTTTCCTACCCGAGGATCTGAGCATCTCTCCCCCACTACACACACCCTCCCCCACCCCCAAAACGTAGCATCATCTAATCTGAAATGCACCTCCGGAGAGCCTAAGCTAAGCAGGGAAAGGAGCGGGCAGAGATGGAGCGAGCAAGGCACCGCATGGGGAGTACANGCGCAAACACACGGACAGACACACGGACACACACACACCCCTGGGTGGGCAATGTGCGGCTCCCAAAGATAAATAAAGAAATCCTCTTCCTCTTTTCAGCACCACCGGCGTGCGGACAGCTCCTGCCCGCCCCGCCGCCCGCTCCTCCGCTCGCCTGGACGCCCCGGCTTCCGCAAGTGGCGGCATCTCGCCCCCCAAAAAAGGGGGGAAAGAAATAAAAATACTAATAAATAAACCAAACGGAGCTGACTCCCTTCCCTGCCTCTCTCTCTTCTCTTTCCAGGAGGGTCTATTATTTCTTTCCCTGCCCTCCCAGTCTGCCGCCTCCGCCCCCGGGCCAACCAAAAATGAAATAAAATGAAATGAAATCGAAAGGAAAGAGAGAAAGAGAGACCCAGAGAGGGAGCGGGAGCCTGCCTTCCTCTCCCGATCTCTCCCGGGAAAGTTCAGGAGGTAACTCACCTTTGTGCATGCCAGTGAACCTGTCCTTCAGCACCGTCAGTTCATAGATCTTCCCGAACTCCTCGAAGAGCGGTTTGAGGTCTTTCTCGTCCAGGTTACGGGGGATCTGCCCAATAAAGAGCTTAATGGCATCGTGGTCCTTCATTGGGATGGTGGATGGGTTTCCGGGACTATGGTTTAATCCGTTCATATGCCCGTTGGTGCTGGGGTTGCTGTGATTGCTACTCAGGCTGGTATTGTCTGGTTGTCCGTTTGCTAACGTGGCCATCTTTATATACATAGAGAAAATCTTCTTTCCTTTTTTTCCCCCTCTTCTTTTCTCTCTCCCTCCCTCTCTCCCTCTCTCTCTCTCCCTCTCTCTCGCTCTCTCGCTCCCTCTCCCTCTTTCACACACACACACACACACTCACACACACACACACTCCTCCCTCTCCGT
>VYXH01007201.1:22019-33831 GCA_013397275.1 Burhinus bistriatus | reverse complement strand
CAATGCAGGTGGCTCAGCTGTTACAACTACTCCTGTGAGTGCGAGTCTTAAACGCGCCAGGAGAGGAGCGCGGCGGGGCCCGAGCCCGGGGGGGTCTGGAGTGGGGGGGGACGGACGGCGGGGCTGCCCCCCGCCCCTTGGAACCGACGGTCCCCGCGGGGTTTTGGGGGGGGGGGGGCAGCCAGGCGAGGACCGGGCCCTCCCATTTCCCCTCCGCCACTTCCCCCGGTGCCCGTACCTGGGGGGGACACCCGAGCCCGGCCCCCGGCCGCCCTCCCCGCTTTTTTTTTTTTTTTTTTTTTTTTTTTTTTTTTTTTTTTTTTTTTTTTTTTTACGGCTCTTTTAAAATCTCTTTCGCCGCTAACGGGGAGGCAGCTGCTGTCAGACGCCTGATGCCGGGCTGGTGGCGGGCAGGGCGCATTGTCTGCTGTCTGACCAGGCATGCTATTTATTGGGGGGTCTAGGGAGGGGATCTGTCCGTCTTCCCTTCCCGGCCACGCACTTACACCCTTTAAAGGCTAAAGACGCGGAAATCCGACAGCTCAGGCGTTGCGGGTGGGTAAAACCCTCAGACAGCCCCTCTCCCAAATTTCCAGCCCCGTGACTCACCTGCTTTCAAATCCTGCCTCGTGCCTTGGACTGTGATAAAAGAATGACAACAACAACAAAACCCGCATGAAAAAATATTTTCTGCCCTCCCTCCCCGCCCCGCACCTGAACCAGGACATTAAAAATCTTAATATCCCCTCTTTCTGAGCCGTAAAACCTCACCCGTGGTAGAGCTAGGACGGCTCGCTGACGGAAGACTTGTTAAACCTTTGCTAAAGAAGGAATATCCACTAGAGTGAAAAGTGAAACAGCGGCCGGCACTGATCCATCCCAGGGATAGCTCTGTTAACACCTTGTCCGTGAGCAGGCCGCTCTGCCTGCAATCACGGCTTATCCCAAATGAAAGCCAATTAAAAGAACGGGGCAGTGAGAGGAGTCCTTTTCGTTGCTCAGCGCGAGTGGCCCCTTGTACAACAACATATATTTTTAAAAACTTTGAGCTGGTCCACGCCCCGTTTGCACAGAGCCGTAAGTATAGTCATTTGGAAATGGATGCTGTTCAAGTCCAGCCCCCTGGTGCACAGGCACAGCTGTGAGGGGTGGCAGGATGAAATAATACGGACACAAATATCGCTACGAGGGCTCCGAGATGAACACAGCTGTCGCTGTGGATGGAAATAAGCTATACCCCATAAGCACCTTTACACATGTACAAGGGGCTGTGCTGGATTTTAAACAGATACAGGCAAAGGAGGAGTGAAATTGTTATCTATAAACCAGCCTTTGCCGAACAGTTCCCAAGTGAGAAATGTTCCCAGTGTAATCACAGTAGGTCCAGTTCAGCAATCCATAAGCAGGGGAGTCCATAGGAATTTTATAAGAATAAGGTCTGTGGTAACAAGCTCCGGTTTCTCCCAGAGAGTAAAAATTATTTATCTGCTTGGAACCAAAATAAAGCACTTTACATGTTTCCCCTTTTGGATTTTTTTCTGTGTATCTACTTGCAGGAAAAAAAAGCACCCCCCTTCCAAGCCCACGTACAGCCCCGTGTGCTCCTACTCCTCACTCTGTTTAGCATCTTTTTTAGAGGGGGAACGCAAACGCTATTTATTTTGGGCTAGATCACCAGCGAGTTCTTACCTCCTCAGAAGAAATGCTACCCCGGATCAGCACAGGTAAAAAAAAAAAAAGAAAAAAAAAAAAAGAAAAAAGGCACTGGGACTGCTGGGGCGGGAGCGGAGAGCTGCAGTGGGACCAGCCCCAGGTACGCACACACACCTCCTGTGGGAAAGGGTTTGCAGCCAGGCTCTGGCTTTTAATGGGCCTTTCAAAGGGCTTGATTGATTGCTGTTAATCCGGTGAACAACTTCGGTGTTGTTAACAGGACTGCCCGCATTAGTAAAGGTACTTGCAGGCATTAGTATGCTCCTCGTCCCCATGACGTCAATAGACAGCTTTCCAATGACTTCCAGGAGGGCTGGATCAGGCCCTTGCTAGCAGCAAGTTTTTAATGAACGCCGTTTGGTGCAGGGAAGAGGGGCACAGCGATCCATCAGTCCTGAATTATCTTCATTCTCCAGGAAACGGGCAAGTAAAGAAGAAAGGCAGGAATAGGCCGAAAGGTTGCTGGAGGGGGATTCTTCTGCTGAGCTTCAAAACCCTGGACCCACGGCACACAGAACCGTCACTCGCTGAGTGATATCTAATAAATTGCAGGAGAGTTTGGTTCCAAATAAATAAACAATATGCGTGAATTTTGTTTTTTAAAAAGTAACTTACCCTTCTTTAGACCTGGGTAGCTAAATACAGTCCGCATACTCCCAGATCCTCTGCAAGACTTTCCAAATAAAACATGAGACTACTGGTCGCGGAGATACATGCTCAGATGACAGCTCAAAGGTTCAGCTCCCAGCTGCTCTTGAAGGGCCCAATCCTGCCAAGTCTTCTACCTCAGCTGGGATTGTGGACTTCAGCTTGTTCGGCTTTCTAGGGAGCGCTGACGGGATCAGGGCCTATTAGCTCTGTAATCAAATAATTGAGAGCTGCGTGTGAGCCTCTAATACATGTAACAAAAGGAGAGGGGCTGTCGTCTGCTAACCTTTCGGGTGAGATCCCAGGGATCAGGGCATGGGCCCGATCCTGACAACCTTAATCTGCATTGTTGTTAATCAGTCTGCTGTGGTCAGAGGGATTATTCATCTGAGGAAGGATTACTCATGTGAACATTTGCAAGAGAGGTCCCTGAATTAATGCGTGAATCAGTGTGGGTTGTTGGTTTGTTGTTTTTTTTTTTTTTCTTTTTNCCGTCTTCTTTACTTAGAATCAAGAAGGTTGATTGAGGAGAGAAATGAAAAACTGTTTGCATCCAAAGGAGCTTAGCACAGGATTGTAGTCAGTGTAGGCAACAAAAGGTATCGCTGTAATAAAAGGGAGCTCTGTTTATGGAGGCCTTTTGTTATTAAAGTAGCACTGGTGTGTTTCAGGTGGTAAAGTGAAGGCAGCGTAGAAACTGGGGGTTAAGAGAGGACAGAAAAACAGAAGAGAGCATGTATGCATGTATGTTTAGACACAGGATTTGTGCAGGGACGTACAGACACCTCATTACACCCCACCCAATGGACTCTGCTATTTAAATAGACATCTCCAGAATATTCCTGTTACCCATGCTGTGAACTCTGTAAACATGTTGTATTAGTCCTTCGAAGAGAATATCGAGTTTATTATCTCCCCATCCCTTTTCCGTAATATGTATGTCCCTGTACATAATCACTAATGAAAGCAGGCAAGCTTGTATTGTAGGGACAATAATGCTTCATGTTAATATGGTCCTTTTCATCATCAAATCGTTGTGCAATCATTAACAAATTAATGCTCACAGCGCCCCTGTGAGGAAGGGAGATTTCAGTTTAATAGGATCTGGTAGCACCACCAGTTACAAAGGTTGCCTGAGACTTCCTATAATAAAATCCTCTTCAGCTTTGATAAACCGCACATGTTTTGGCTGAAATTCTCTAAATTGGGTGCCTGTATTCAGTTCCAATTCTTTAATTATTTCTGGAAAATTTCAGCCGGAGCTATTTGTCTGTCCCTGAGAATGACCCAGAGGAGAACTGAGCCGGTTTGAACTGAGTCAAATGAGATGTTTTGTAAAGCTCTCCTGTCCCCATGCTTTACAACATGATACTAAGAGCTGACAGGAGGTGAAGCTCTTTCTCAAGTCTTTTTGCTATCTTGGGGAAAATCTGCCCCAAAGTGGCCAATTAAAAGCCTTGGGAAAATGGCAGTTCTCACACACTCACTAGAGATGCAGATTTCCAAAACCAGATTCCCCAGTGACTCAGCTCTCACCGAGTACGCTCCAGCAGAGACAAGAGTTATTCCTGTCATTGCAGAGCTGACCTGGGACAGACCAGGAAAAACTGGGAATCTGGATACCTGAGACAAAAGCAGGGAGTTCGTCTTCTCTGAGCTTTTGGGGACTGGCAGGGAGATCCAATAGTGAAGTTAGAGCAGAAACTAAAAAGAGATAGCTGAGGGGAATTCCGAAGAGCTGGAAAGACAAAGGAGGTTGGAGTACACTGGGATGGGTTGAGAAGAGGCACAAATAGGGAACAGACTGGGGTTCAGACTCCAAGTTTGTATCTGTACTACCAAATGAACCAGGTCCAGAGCATAGGGTTAAGAAATTTATTAATTGCCTTAATCTTAGCACAGTCTTTGGCACAGGTTTGGCCCATAGCAGCCTTCCAGGCACCTTCTGGGTGAAGTTTGGAAGTCATCACAGACCAACAGGGTGTTTCCAGTAGACACTACAGACAAGGATAGCGTGGTTTTGGGGAAAAGAGATTTTAGCCATATGGATATGTGGTGCCATGCCATTTGGACCCAGGGTTAAAGAATATTCCAGTTATTTATTTGCATTGACCCAGTTAGCCATGGAAAGCTTGAGAGGAAAGGTTGTGCTGAGACACAACAGTCTGCTTCTCAACAGCAAGAATCTGGGAAAACGGCGAGAAATGGGAGGGGAGATCAATCTGATGGGGAACCATCTGTGATAGAATAACAGAGAAAAGGGAGGGACTAATACAAGGAATGTAAGAAAACATTGGAAAGCAAGCTGTGGAAAGCGTAGTGGATCTGAGAGCTTGTGGGGCTGGCAAACTCAGAGACGGGGGACTGGGAAGCTAAGGCAGAAAAAAGACAGAGACTGAGAGAGCGCCAAAAAAGTGAAACTGGGTATGGGACTGAAACTGAGAGGGGGAATACAGAGTGAGAAGGGATGGATCTGAGCTAGGGATGAGTTAAAAGAACAAGAGGTCGTGCCTGGAGCAGAACATTTGCCCCAAAATGCCCACTCTCCTGTGTGCTCGAAATGGGAGGCAGAATCCTCCAGTTCTCTGCAGTCAACAAACGGCACTGCACGTGCCATCTACTCTGTGAGTGATCATGTAATTAAAGGCTGAATTAGAATGCATCTGTACAACAAAGGAAAATCCAGGTTGTGCACATAACCTCAGTTCTGGGGGCTCTTAATATTTAAGTGCTTGCCTTTGCAACCAGAATAATTTCCTTTTAATTAGGGCTTGTGTGCATGTTTATGTGTGTGTGTGTGCTTGCATATATGTGTGTGTGTATGTGTGTTCACAATTATATTTATTAATTAAGATGATGAACATGAGGGAGAGAGCTGTAAGGAAAAAAGTGCTTTTTTTTTCCCCTCTCCAGTTTGGGATTAGGGGAATTCAGCTCAATTTAGGTTAAAGATGGATTTTAACCCATCTTTTGGGGAGTGTTGTCCTCCTACAACTGTAGCCACAGTCAGTGCATATTCTTGAAAATCAGGCCTGACTCTGAAAAGGACTTTAAGCAGCTAATTCATATTTGGGCACCCAGCTCCTTGCTGGACTTCAGAGAGAGCTAAGCGCGGAGATTAGGTGTGTGACATTAGCATCCCAAGTCAGTGGTCACTTCTCAAGTGGAGGGTTACAGCCTCAGGGGGAACAATGCCAAAATCAGTGCTCAGAGGCAGAACACCCTGATATCCCGTGGCATGTTTTACTTCTGAAGCTATGCCCAGTCTCACTTTGAACAATCTATGTTGTAGGCACGGTCTCAATATTGGATTTGTTTGCATGAATGAATACTTGTTTTACAAAACCCATTCTTGCTCCTATTTTATTCTCCGAGTAGCCGGAGGGAATGTCAGTCAGGGTCCAGCATCAATGCTGCTGATTTCATGTACCTCATTCTAATCCAGCTGCATGGCAGGTGACCAAGTGTGGACAGCATGTGTGGGGGTGTGTGTGCACATGTATGTCTGCATCCACACATACACATGTATGGAAATACCATAGACAGAGAAGGCGGGGACTCTACAGTCAAATGTGCAAAAATGCTCCTCATCAGCTTTCTGGTAGAATTTCATAGTATCCTTAAAGAAAAGTTGGGGTTTTTTTTTGATTTTGTATTACCCTTCTCTGTTTGTCTCTGCCTATTTCACTCTCTGTCTATCTATATATCTACAAATCTATCGGTTCTTTGCTGTCTGATAGATGGTATCTCTACCTGCATTATTTGTTACTGGTGTTGCAAATATGCTCAGTTTCCTTAATGGTCAATTTTCTAAATCCATCCTAGAATTTACAAATGTAATAAACTTTAGATCTGGTCTTATACCATGTTAAACTTCTGTTTCTTATTATTTCTGTCTGTTTCTGTCCAGGATAGTAAATCACCTATACCGTGGGCTGTTTCCTAAAGGCCAGATATGCAGATGGAGGCCGTAAAGGAAGCAAGCAAGGATATACAAACTGTCCAGGGCTTCAACAGCAAAGGGAGAGACTACTCATGGTTCAAGTTAACTGTTTAGCCAACCCAACATTAATAAGCTTATGGAACAAATGCAAGAGATCATCTGGCTACTGTGTGTGCACACAAGCGTGTATTCTCTAGGAAAGCATAGGGTTTTGGTCACTTCAAAACAACTTTTCCACCTGGGAGCTGTTTTTGTCTCCGACACCCTTCCGGCATCTCAGGAAAACTGTGCATTGCATGTACCTTGCCGTGACCTTAAAGTAATAGTTATAGTACAAGTGACAGTGTAATACAAAGATTCAGCCTCCATTTGTTCCATTGACTGCAATAGGAGGGTGAAGAGGTCTTTTCCTGTATTTCCAGCTCGTGGGTTGTGCTGGGCCTGAAATTAGAACAGACAATTTTTCATCCTTTGTCCTTTCTGCATGTATCCATTTAATTTAGGAGCCCCAGTTACCTCTGTAGTTGATGCTGAAAGATAGGTGTTATCGAGGGCTGTTCATCCCTCCAGACACTTAGCTGAAGAGGAAATGGGAGATTTGAATTCAGAAAGCAGAAGTGCCAGATCTCTAGGAGGCAGCAGATGAGAAAAATGCTTAGAGAAGTTGTCAAAAGAGGGACTGGAAAAGTGGGAGAGAAAGAATTTGAGAGGGAATGCAGAGATGAAGAGAAAACTGCAACTTATAGGGAAGGCAGGAGAAAGCAAAAGAGCTACAGTTTCCTGGAAGAACTAGAAAAGTCTTGGTAAGGAAATGGGTTGGGATAGGAAATCCAGAGCTTATCAGAAAAGAACTGGGTAGGTAAGGAAACTGAGGCCTTTCTGAGGAAGCTCTGCACAGGCACTTATGAAAACCAGCTCGGAGGCGTAAAAGCATAAAGTCAAAGAGGTCGAGCATGGGGACAAATGGCAAAAAAGGTGTAGACTCTTCCAGAGTCCATAATGGAATAAGAGGTCTCTGAATCTTACCATACTTCCACAGTCTCCAAATTCATCTAGAAGACTTATAAAATGTTCCAGCTCTATCCACAGTGGCTCCTCATGGAAACCTTCTATCCCTGTCAGCTATCATGTTGTGACAGGAAATAATGCAATGAGTGTAAAGATGTCATGACCTTTGTGAATTTATCTACGCAAAAAAAAAAAAAGTATATAAGATGAACAGAGACATTTGTACATGCGTTTACATACATATTTTAACATTGAAACTTAGGATATGCCAGTAGTAGTTTCACATACAGTTGGAAGTCAGCCTTTTTCTGTGAAATCATGGGGAAAATTTAAATATGAGTTTAAACTTCCTCCCACTGGACTGACTGGAAGATCTCCCACAATATAAACAACAAGTCATCTCGATCACATGGGAGAAGTCAAATGAAATACTGGTATCCAAAATAGGATCAGTTGAAGACTCAGAGTCAAAACGGGAGAGTTCCTGTCCCATAGTTCTGCTTCCATGCATTGGCTCATGCTGTGCTTCTGCTGGTGCACAGCCAGAGAGACACTAAGAAGAGACCTGGGAGAGCCCTGCTACGTCCCAGACTGAAAGAATCAAACCTTGCTTTCCAGGGGCAATTGATTTTGAACAGAAATCCCTGATCTTCTTCCCAGTATGTGCAGAGGAAAGGAAATACTATCTTTCTTCTTGGTTTTAACTGCAGGAGATGTCCGACTGACTAAGCAAAGGGGTGCATGATGGTGTCTGTTTGCTTGCAACACAACTTGAACAGAACCAAGACCCCACAGACTGGGACATGAAGGTGAGGCTATATGATTCTTTCGTCAGAGAGAGAAATCATAGCAAATGGCAGCCACGTGTGTTAGTACTATTGCCTGTGAAATCAACGGGGAGAGAGGCAATGCACCGGAGAGAGAATTCTGCTCCCTTGAAGAACCAGGATGAGGCCATGGGGAAATCAGCTAGCTAGATTTTACATGGCTGAAAAACATTATGTAATGAGACTGCACCCCTGCACGTGTCAACACATTCAGTATCTTTGGGGTTCAGCAGTTATGAAATTGAACCTTTTTAGCAAAGAGATGTCTATCTCTAGGTGATCTTTTTTCCATCCACAGAGCTGAATCAGTTGAACTTCTGTAACTCCATATAGCCTATGAGCCTCAGGCCTGAGCAAGCTTGTCCGACCGATGTGTGGTCCACTCAAGCTGTAAGAACCTGAAAGCTTGGTTGTCTTCCACAGTCATCTCAAGAGGTCAAATTAAGGCAAGAGCCTTGCTGGTGGCTTGTGAGTTTCTGTTACAGAAAGTGGACTGGTCTGGGTTTCAGAATACATAGGAGTTTGTGCTTAACTGAAGATGTAGGTACAATTTTTGATGGCTGTATTTTGCAGGGAATTTTCTTCCTAAGGGAGTAGGGCTGCTGTCCAAAGGCCATCAGTTCCCTCTATCTTTGCATCTCCTGAGCTTTGTAGAAAACCTACATCAGGTTTCACAGCCCACCCCAGAAAACCTCAGCTTTTTAATCTGAAAGCAAGAGCTCTTTCAAGCAAATGTGAATTCCGTCTCAATGACTGGTACAAACTATCTTTTTCTTTATTGGGTAAGGATCTGCTCTTTTAAGCCAAACCATTCAACAAGAAACTTTGCTGTTGTTTAATTCCTCTATTCTATTTTTTATGAAAATAAGAACTGAGTGAGGGGAAAACCTCTGTCTAAGCACGTAAGACCCAAAGCCACCGTAGCCCCAGCATGCACCTTAGTTTCAAAACACTAAGATTCATCTCAAGTGAAAGTTGCAAGGAAATCTATATTATTGCCTCTCAAATAAACACTTATAATATGAACTTCAAATATGTAAGTATACATTTTTAAAGAACTCTTCCGGCTGTCATATTCCCTTTCCCTTCTTTCAAAGCACTCAACTTGGTCAGCAGCAGATTATATACCAAATCATCCTCAGTTATTGTATCGCATTGATTTTGCTATATTTGCCACAAAGCATATTGAAGGTTTGAAAATCAGAACTCAATAATGTCA
The DNA here is from genome assembly GCA_013397275.1 of Burhinus bistriatus. NCBI lineage: Eukaryota > Metazoa > Chordata > Aves > Charadriiformes > Burhinidae > Burhinus > Burhinus bistriatus. The sequence continues at coordinate 24,473 of VYXH01007201.1, read as the reverse complement.
GGTGAGTTTACGAGGGCAGTGTGCCTTCTGATAAACCAATCCATCAGCTTAACAATCTCAGTGTGCACCCTGATATTGGCCTTAACAGTCTGGGGCATTTCTCCACATACAGCTTTCAATAGTTTTAATTTCTATTGTGACATTACTCGGATCATATTCTTCTTGTACTTAAGCTTGTGTAAACTGGAAGACACTCTGTTATCAATGGATTTACATGGGAGTTGGGGCCAGGCTGAGCAGTATTAGTTACTTAACTGAATACAGAACAGCTTGTGGACCCAACAGTGTTTCTGTGTCCCTGAGCTCATATCAGGATGAGATTCAGGACCGCATCAAGGCTCCTGTGCCATGGTTTCCATGGAAAGAAAAGTGAGACATGCATTCTGGATGGGAACTATTGTGTGCTTTTTACAGATCCCTCTGGTTTGGGCAATCAGGGGATTAGAAAAATGATGATTTTTAAAAAAATAAAAACATGTATTTGCTGGTTAGTTTGGACACAGTTTTTATATATGCTGGCCTAATCTGAACCCTAAAGCACTCAGTAGACTTTCCTAGGTTCTCCACATTTGCATTGTGCTGGAAGTGAGGAACGTGAATGATTAGAACTGAGTTTCATTCCTGAGTCTAACGCTTCTCTCAGTAGGGACATCATGTATTTATGCTGACCTCCAGTTTCCCATTTGTACTGAGTAATGGACTCAGTAATTGAAGAGTCATTCTGCATTTTTAATGTTGACGAATTTAGATTTTGGCTTATACAAGACCCCAGAAAACAGGAGGTGAACCTCCAGATGAATCTCTGGATGACATTTTCATTCCTGATTAGTCAAAATTAGGTGGTGGAGATGCTTTTTTCTATTCAACAGACACAGAGTGTAACATAGCAAGACTCACAACTAGTCAGTAACTCAAGTGAACTCCTAAAGCTAGGTGGGAAAGCTTCAGTCCTAAGCTCCTAAGTGGTCCGTGAGCTCACAGAGGAAAGGTCACTGTGGTGCGTAAATACCGCATGACACATAGCAATTTCCCTGGACACAGTAATTCCTGGGAGATAATTTGCATCATGATGGACTGAGGTGCCTGGGATTCTTAGCAACAATGAGATACTCGTCTGCAGTACAATTCAATACTTGTAGATACAATGAATACAAAGGGCTGAATGTAACGCTGTTGTTGGCCCTTATCCAGTTTTCTGATTGAAGAAGTCTGGAGTCCGGTACACACTCCATCAGCCAAGGTCCAAGATGGAGGAAAAGAAAGAAAAGACCATTACAGTCAGAAATGCAATGTGCAATATGAGGGCAGGGGCATGATTACAGCAGAGTTTTTTAAAGAGGATAGAAGGTATGATGCTCTGGAAACCATCCTCTCAGAGGCTGTCCAGGGGGAAGTTCAGCATCCCTTGGCAACAAGGAAACAGATTAATATAGAGTTAATAACGTTCCCAAGGCCAGTATTCTCCTGCTGAAACAGATTCTAATATAGAAGGCTACATGTGAGCTATTTTTGTGCCTACAATGACTGCTGTGTTTGCCTCTACTCCCGGCATCACTCTCATTGTACTGTATGTAAAGCACTTTGGGACACATTGGCTATGAAAGGAAGTTCAATTTGTGAAACCAAATTCTATTCTACCCTCAGTCACTGCACACTGAGCTGGGTCAGCTCTGCATTCATTTCACTTCTTTTTTTTTCAGATTTTACAGCTCCTGCCTGCCTTCAGAGTTACCGAGGAAGCATGCACATGATTTTATGTCATACAGATATTATGTTTTTATGTGTAAAAATATATACACGCTTACATATACACACACACAGAGAATCTGTAGCAATGACTCATAATGAAAAGCAAGAGACGAGAAAAAAAAAATCTGTTTGTGCCTTTCTTTGCTTGAAATTTTCTATCGCTTTTCTGCTGAATGATGTTCCTGTACTATCTACATAATGAGTACCCTCTTTCTTCAGATAATTAAAGAGATGCTGCCCATATCCAGCTAAAATTATATATTTATACATGGCGACCTTCTATTAATAAACATGTGAGATTGTTACAACTGAACAAAACCTCACAACTCTTCATTATATCCCACCACTTAGGCTCTTTATTATCTTTCTCCTTGTGCATTTAGCACTGGTGAGAGATGCCAGAGAAACAGTGTCAGTAAAAGGACAAGGCAATGCAGCCTGTTGTCTCACACCTGGAGTCTGATGATTTGGACCGACTCCTTGGTTCTGATTGCTGGCATGGCTGTGGGCCGCTTTGCTTTGTGTTTCATGAGCTCTAAAATGGGAATAGCATTATTTCCCCCTTACCTCGCCCCCACACACAGTCTTTCAAGGAAACTTAACAGAAAACCATTGTCTTTTTCAAGGCCAAATACTTGCCCACGGAATATCACTAATTGTTTCCAGACTGTAATCCTGTGCCCTTCCCCCAACCCCTCCCCGCCC
>VYXH01007201.1:0-21756 GCA_013397275.1 Burhinus bistriatus | reverse complement strand
TTATTTTGGATTCCTATTTTGTAGTCTTCCCTGTAACATTAAAACCAGAGGAAGTTATATTAGACCAAAAGAGGCAGCTGGAAAAAAAATCCACAAACCAACTACCAAAACCCAAACCAAAAAAACTCGGTTGCATGGGCTTGAAGAAGGCCTTGAAGAAATCTGATGGGTGTTAGGTTTTTGTTTTGTTTTGTTTTCTTTAACAATATGGCTGAATTACTAAAAAGATTTATCTACTTTCTACTCCAAGTCACCTTATTCCTATGCTTGAATCATCCTTGTTACAAAAATAGTACCACCATAANACCAAATTCTATTCTACCCTCAGTCACTGCACACTGAGCTGGGTCAGCTCTGCATTCATTTCACTTCTTTTTTTTTCAGATTTTACAGCTCCTGCCTGCCTTCAGAGTTACCGAGGAAGCATGCACATGATTTTATGTCATACAGATATTATGTTTTTATGTGTAAAAATATATACACGCTTACATATACACACACACAGAGAATCTGTAGCAATGACTCATAATGAAAAGCAAGAGACGAGAAAAAAAAAATCTGTTTGTGCCTTTCTTTGCTTGAAATTTTCTATCGCTTTTCTGCTGAATGATGTTCCTGTACTATCTACATAATGAGTACCCTCTTTCTTCAGATAATTAAAGAGATGCTGCCCATATCCAGCTAAAATTATATATTTATACATGGCGACCTTCTATTAATAAACATGTGAGATTGTTACAACTGAACAAAACCTCACAACTCTTCATTATATCCCACCACTTAGGCTCTTTATTATCTTTCTCCTTGTGCATTTAGCACTGGTGAGAGATGCCAGAGAAACAGTGTCAGTAAAAGGACAAGGCAATGCAGCCTGTTGTCTCACACCTGGAGTCTGATGATTTGGACCGACTCCTTGGTTCTGATTGCTGGCATGGCTGTGGGCCGCTTTGCTTTGTGTTTCATGAGCTCTAAAATGGGAATAGCATTATTTCCCCCTTACCTCGCCCCCACACACAGTCTTTCAAGGAAACTTAACAGAAAACCATTGTCTTTTTCAAGGCCAAATACTTGCCCACGGAATATCACTAATTGTTTCCNTGTTTTGTTTTGTTTTCTTTAACAATATGGCTGCATTAATAAAAAGATTTATCTACTTTCTACTCCAAGTCACCTTATTCCTATGCTTGAATCATCCTTGTTACAAAAATAGTACCACCATAATGTATTGCACCTCTGGAAGAAGAAAAAAGCAATATGCACCTCTGTAAAACAGTTTATAAGAAAATGAACTTTTCCTTTCTCAACCTACAAAACGACAAACACATACAAAACACATGTTGCAGCCTGTCATCTTCTCTCTGTGCTAAGGGAGCTGACATCAGTTGTTCTTGCTCCAGAACCAGTGGACTTGGGTAACCCACAAGGAAGAAGTGCTTGTGCAGAGCTGAAGAAGAAAGCTCGATTTTTTCTTTAGGTTTCTCATCTGCAACTACCTGACAGGAGGTTGTAGAGAGGTTGGGGTTGATCTCTTCTCCCAAGTAACAAGCAATAGGATGAGAGGAAATGGCCTCAAGTTACGCCAGGAGAGGTTTAGATTGGATATTAGGAAAAATTTCTTCACCCAAAGGGTCATCAAACATTGGAACAGGCTGCCCAGGGAAGTGGTGGAATCGCCATCCCTGGAGGTATTTAAAAGGCAGGTAGACGTGGTGCTGAGGGACGTGGTTTAGTGGTGGTTTTGGCAGTGTTAGGTTAATGGTTGGACTCAGTGATCTTAAAGGTCTCTTCCAACCGAAGTGATTCTATGATTCTGTGATGCTATGCTTAAACGAATACATGAATAGTATTCTCATACACATCCCTTACTTTCAGCATAACTGTGGTCAAGAAAAATGCAGATAATGAAGTATGGCCATTCCAAGTTTAAGCAATATGTTGTTTGTGTGTTTCCTGCAGCTTGGCCTCAAACTCAAGCAAAAGGATTTGCTCCATCTCTTCCCTTCCTGCTCAGCATTCATCATTTCATCTCATCTTCCTGCTCCCTTGCTAAGGTGTAGGTTGGTTTTAGTTTGATTTTTTCTTTCTTTCTTTTTCCTCTGTTTTGCTAAGTCTGTTTACAATCATTCCTTCTTCTCTTTCTCCTCTCTTCTGTAATCTTGGGCCGCGGAGTTCAGTTGTCTGAAGGTCTAGTTTGGTGTCCCTTGTTTTATCGTTTTAGCTCATTTGGTAGCCAAAAAACAATTCAACTCACATTTCACTTCCCCAATAAATCCTGTTATCCCTGCCCAGTTGCCAGCCTTCTCGCTCACTGTCATTATCAACTATATCCTATTTGCCCTAATCTAGTTATCCAGTCTTTTTATCAGCTTATCTTACCAGCCCCCACCCAAGCAAAACCCCTTTGGCTCCAGCAGCAGGCAAAGGCAAAGGCCCTCCTGTCCTCTTTGGAGTGGATAATTCAAAAACTCAAAGTGTGTGACAAGGCAGTTCTGAAAGAAGACTTTAAAAACATCCATGCAAAATAGCTCAGAACAGTGATTCTCCTCGGAGGCCAGGTAGGCTAAATGATTCCACCCAAGCCATGCAACAAGCAATCACCTGGGAGTAAGATCTCCGAGGCTTTGCTCCATAACATCACACTACAAAGCCAACAAAATCCTCCACTCCTGCCACAACTGGCAGAAGTATATTTCTATACTTGCCCACTTCCTAGCCTCTCCCAGACTCTTCCAGGTACTCACTGATGAAAAACACTCTCTTGGCAGAGAGCATTTTGGCAAACTACACACTGTGTCCCTATCTCCCGTGGATAATATAATGTTTCTCATCCAGCTTCATCCATTGTTATGTGCATCTGAGCCTGGACTAAAATTTTGCACTAAACTATTGCTTCTGATTATCTAAAAGGAACATCTTGAAATGTTTGAATTTTGTATGCAAAATACTACCTTTCACATGCCAAGCCCTTTGGAAAATCTCCTCAGAAGTTCTCTGGGTTGAATCAGTAGCCCAGAAGCGTGTTAGATGGCAGTGGAATGTTAGACATGTCTTTCTCAGATGACATGTAAAATTGTGGTCCTAAGAGGCCAGAGATTGTTGAGAACAGTATCTGTTTGACAACAGCTAGCAACCAGGCAAGGTTTTAGATCTGGAAGTGAAGGAAAAATCTCTCCCTCACTGGTAATGCGGCATCAATACATGGATGTCAGTGTGATTATTCTGTTTGGACTTTGGGTAGGACAGGTGGGACCTTCGGTGACTATCAGTAGGCAGCACTGGATTTGACATCTAGTTTGAAGGAAGGCATCTGCAAGATCACAATACCCCTCATGACCTCAGCAGAGCCCTGCTTGGTAACTGGCGTGAAGTGGAAAAGAAAAGAGGTCTTTTACTGACTCATTCCCATTTCCTGAGTCACTCGGGTTTCCCTTGCAGGTCTCCAACTAAGCACTATTCTAAGGTTGCATTACTGGCAATGCCATAATTAAAACTGAGTTGTGATACCTTATAACGTAAATTTCTCCTGCATTACAATTTAGTGATTGAATTCTTTCTCCAAGTTTTGGCTCAAATTCATCAAAGCAAAATACATTTTCTAACATATTTTTTTCTCTTCCACAGTACAATATACTGATGCTTTTACTGAGAAAACCTTTAAAGACAACTTAACTGAAAATGTGAATATATTTATTTTTGGTTTTTTTTCAGATATTTTTTCAGTGCCTCCATTAATTTAAAACAATCTCTCCACGCTTCCTATTTCACCCTCTGACTCATCTTTAGGATTTCTCAGTCATCTGCTGTGTGGTGGGAGTTGAAATAATCAGCAGAAAAGTTGGGCTCTTGTCTCTTTTTTCTTTTTTTTTTCTCTAATGTCATAACTGAATCAAGATATGCCAAGGAAAAACAAGGCACTTGACAAAAATGCATTTTAAAAAAAAAATTACAAATAAGCTACAGTGTTAAACTAAAGGAATGAAGAAGAATCAAATTAATAGTAATATTATTTTTAAACCTTTGGCTGTTGTGGAGATAACCAATTTTAAAAATGTAAGGTTCAACAGATACAATCCAGGAGCTGGAGAGTCAATTTCCTTCTCAAGCACAAACTTTCTGTGTGACTGTTTCTGTGGCCCATATGTCAGGGAAGAATTATAGCATCTCTTTCCTTCACAGGAATGCTGGTAGGATAAATAGATTGAGGACTGGGAGGCACTCAGGTCCAGGCTCATCCCACTTAACTCTGACACCTGTCTGAGGAAACCAAGAGAAGTTTAGTTATTCAAGGATACATAAAGTTGACGCAGAAGGACGGACACCTGTAGAAGGTGATTCAGCCTGCTGGAAATGTGAGACACCTTCAGGCACTGTTTATCATTTCCAGTTGAACCCATAGTAACGATGTACCTAGGGAAGGGATGCAGTTGTCTGAACACAGGTATCCGGTGACCTCTCAAATGTCCAACAGTAGCTAAGACATGTGCTTGGGGCAGATAGACATGACACAGGATATCCAGGACAGAGTGGGATGTCCCACAGCTCTTTCCATGACCGTGGATATCTATGTTGAAACAACAGAATTTTGCTCAAAGTGTTTAACAGCTGTAAATAAATTTGGCCTCCAGGACAACACTAGTAAAAGTCATTTAGGAGCAAAAAAGGGAAACTACTAGATGTAGAAACATCTAGTTGAAAACTTCTGCTGAGAGAATATTGTGGCTACCTTGAAAAGTGTATCGAGCCTCGAAAGTACCTTTCCTGTTCAGTTTCCCCTCTTCTTTCAATTTTCAGTTTCACCTAAATTGTTAACCATAAGTTTAGCTGGGGATAAGGACAGGTGAAAGATGAAATGGGTAACACTATGTTACATTACATGTGTTCCTTTAATGGGGTGTTAGAGCAGTGACATCTCCCGATTAACTTCAAAGGAAGCGTTTTCTATACCACTCTTCTCAGACTGGTGGTTGCTCTATGTGTGCACAGGCATAGCTTTGTCCCTGAGCAGGTTTTCCCGTGCTGGTGAAAGTATGGGTGACTTTGCAGCTCTGTTAAGAGGCAGCAAAGATGCCATGTAGAAAAATCTAGATCATCCCTGGAAATGCCACGGAGGTGCTCCTTACCAACATTTCTTGAGCATGTCATTCATCATCTTAGTCTCCCTGTGGGTGTACCTATGGCCCTCATTGCTCTGAGAAGCCCCCTCATCTCAGATGATTGCAGGTCTTAAGAAATTTAAATTAAAAGTTAGTTGCTGTAAGCTCCCTGTAAGTGATTAGTTTACAAATACAAAAATTATTTGCTTTTCTGAGTAAAGGACCATTGTAAGAAGCACTATTGACGGTATGTCCAAAATCCCTTCTGTATTACAGAAAATGACTCAGTTGAGCCGTTAGCCCAGTGGCTGTTTTCTGGACACCTCTGAGGCTGAGCTGTTACATCCTTTAAAATAGGCCTAGAACACCTTTGCACCCAACCTAGGCACCCCAGCTCAGTTACAGATGTACGGGCCGCTGTGGCTTAAAAAAATTATATTTAGACACTCCAACAAATTCCTTCCTCACCAGTGGAGATACAACCCTGGTGTATAATGTTATTCCCTTTCCGTATCATTGGTTTCTTTCCCCGTCTTTCAGCTCCAGAGCCTTCCCTCTGCCTTGCTGTATCTGAAAGATTATAAACTTTCTTCTCTGTCCTCTTGATTATTCCTTCCAACCTTGCTAATAGCTGACCAGCTTTCCACTGTACTGTAGCACAGTATATAATAACCTGCAATTATTGTCCATTTAGGCTTTCCCCTGGGTCTGCTTTATTCCTGCCATCAGTGGACCTGTACATTGTTTTTCTGCTGATTTTACTACCAGATTCATTGCTGCTGAGAAGAAAAAAAAAATCACTGATGATCTACAACCTGTTATATAATTTTCCCGTCTGTCATTCTTTTTTTTTTTTTTTCCCCCCAGTTCTTTGGCCTACTGTAGAGACTTTAAGAAAATTGCTTTATAATAGGCCTTCCTCAGCTGTTGCATCCTGTTCCGTACTGGATCATTCCTTAAGTATTTTGCTGCGGTCTTCCGTGCTTCTGTACAGCAGTTACAGTCTACGTGTTACCCGGAGGTCAGCGTGCACAACAGCTCTGCTGCTCTTTGACTTGGCTTCTCCACCCTCTTTTCTGCACTGGACAGCCAAGGAAGCTAGAATCCTAGCTCAGATGTTACAGTTTGCTCCCTTTCATTTTCATTAGGAGGTAGGAAATTATTACACCAGGTCTGACCTATTTCTCAGCATCTGCACGTGAAATTTACTCTATTGACAGAGCATCTATCTCCTGTCTTTCTTCTTGATCTTGGGTTATGCTCCAGGCCTGAGTTAGGGAGGCTAGTAAACCTTTCATTCAGTGAAAGTCTTGGATTGAAATGTAATGAATTTCTCAAGGCTAAGTCAAGTGGCAGTTATATGACTTATAAGCCAAAGGGTTATCGGTGGGAGCAAGATTTCTAAAGAATTCAGAGGATCCAGGCTATTGTACCCATGAATTTACAGAGGCACACTGTTGTTACACCTTCTTCTTCTTCTTCATGTATTTTGTTTTGTTGTTTATTATTTTTTTAATATACCATTGATTAATTTCACCATCTTTGAATTTATCCAGAGTCTGTTCCTGTAAATATTATAATTGCTGTTCTGTGCACTCTCCTGCAGGTCCACATGTATGCTGCTCCAAGGGTTAAACATATACAGTTGCGCACTTAAACAAAACCAACCTCTGCTGCAAATCATTAATATAAATGTGTATGTACCCCTCTTTAGCTCCCCCAAACCGCACTTATGCTTGGTTAATGGGCATGGTCATTCATGTCTAGATCCAGTCAGTTCAGAAGTGGCTTCACTGTGGAGTTCAGCAGAGGCAAGGAGTGAACTTTGGTCTTTCCTTCACAGCCCCATGCTGTTGCTTCACCACCCTGCTACGCCTCATTTGTCCCCTAAGGACTTCCTGGGGGTACTTGGACCTTCTCTCCAGGAGGCTGTTTGTGCTACCCTCTAGTGGCCAAAGCACAAAGGATACAGCCAAATTAAGAGCACGTATCAATTTTTATGCAAAGGTGATCATGGATTTTTTTTTGGCAACATGAAATCAGAGCAAACCATTTTGGAAAGTGGAAAAAACCACCAAATAAATAAATCTGTTTAAAGTCAAAGGTTGGAAATGAAATGGAACTTCTAAAATATGAGTGTCTTCTAAATATATGTAATTTGCATAATACAAAACCTTGATGAAATGGAAGGTGATTTTAGAGTCTAGGCAGGGACTCAGAGAATTTTAAATACACCAGAAATTTCTTGTGTGAACAGAAGGCAATAGTTTGATGTTCCCACTCAACCTCAATAAAATATGACAAAAATACCGAGTTTCCCCCACTGTCTCTTGTTGACTATAAACTTTTTCAGTGACAGAAACTCTCCTACACTGTTCATACAGCTCAGTGAAGTTCTTCTTTTGGTTGAACCCTACCATGACAGTGAAAGGAATAAATAATATTTGATTACAAGGTTGTAGAAGATGAGATTAGATGGGACTCAATGGTGAAGAGCTACTTACCAAAGACAGATGTCTGAGAGCTGTGGGAGAGCATGAGACAGGATTTCCAAAGTTATTGAGCCATCTGAGGTGCTGGATATTACCATAAGGCTCATGTAGGGCAAGTGAGAAAATTCAGGGAAAGATGAGGAAGGGTACAGGGGCAATACAGCTAACCCTCCACTGGAGAAATATAGGCAAAAGACATGAGACTTTGAGCGCTGCAGAGTCCCAACTGGCACTGAAATTTGACATTTATAAGAAAGTAACCAAACATCCCCTGACATGCCTCTCCTTCCTAGTCCTCACCAACAGTTCTTTCAAATGTCCATTTACAAATGGGCCTATTCTGACTTTTAGAAAGTCGTAGATTTTTGTAGAGAAAATAGGTTCAACAAGAAACACGTAAAATGCTGGGGGACAGAACCAGCAGAAACCATTTTCTTTTAGTCTTGCTTTTCAAACCAGTGGAAGCAACATTTGGCAGAAGACCTGTTTTGATCCCAGACTTGAAACAGGGATTGTATTCCTTCTTATAATGTTGCTGGGAGCTATGGAGGAAATGTTCCCACACACTTAGGACCGGACTAAAGTCCTCCCAAAAAGCTGAAGGCCTTTAGCAGAGAGTTTCAGAAGTCTCAGAGGTCTCCTCTCTGCATCTACAATGAGGAAATTTAATTACTAGTTGTTCAAATATTCAGATGGTTCCAATTGCTTTCAAAACACAAGGCTATTGACTTCCAGTAACACGTGTGTTCTCACTTGGGATAATAGCAAACTACTGTTCAAAAGACAAAGGAGCAACTTAGGTGGAAGTTAAGACCATTAGTTTAAGATAAAAAAATCCCCAAACTTTTTAAACTGCTTTAGGTAGCATGAGGCATCATCTAATTTTATTACCTGGTAGTTTATAATCGTCTTACAGTAATGTACACAAGCAACTCTGTTTCTTCTACTGGACATGTGGAAGAGGGTTGCCATTTTGACTGTGCTGGGCTACTGGAGACCTATCTCCTACGGGGCTATTTTAGTCTCATGAAATAGTAACCCCTAATGTGAGGGGCTTGATGCAGTAGGTAAAAATCAAAATAAGACTTACATTCATAAAAAACTCATGAGTTTAACAAATAGAGGATAAGACAGCAGCTGAGAGTTTTGAATTGAAAGCTTAGTGGTTAAATCACGGTTGCTTAGTGTTTGTCTTCAAAGCTGTACTCCCAGGAAGGAGGGCAGGCAACCTAGATATTAAGTGGAAGATCAGATTAACCCTGACATTTCTAGGTCAAGGGAAGAACTGAGGTCATGCCTTTCCCATGCCCACCAAAGTCACATCTGTGTTGATCAGAAGTGCTCATGGAAGTACTGATACAAAATTCAGGAGGGCAAATGGTGCCACTACTCTTTAAAATGCAACATGTCAACAATTACTTATGTTTTCACTCACTACATCACTATGTATGTTCTACCCTGTCTCTCTAAAGCAATCTTATAAATCATTGAAGAGAATGGTTCTATTTTTGCCTCAAATATCCTAGCCTTGAATTTTTATGAATATTTTCTAAATTAGGTCTTCAGTTTACTAGATCATTTTATTACTTGGAACTGGCTGTTTTATTTAATTTTTTTGCTGGTCCTTACTTTGGAGAACAATAGCTTGGAGGCAGAATAATCAAGCAACTAGCTACTGTTTGATGAAGTACAGTCATCCTTTCTGGTTTCTGGAATACGCTTATCTCCTGGTTTTTTATGTTATGGAAAGTTTCTGTTTAAGAAGAAACAAAAAGTTGACTTTGGTTAGTAACATATGGGAGCTAGCTCTGCGTTAGACTGTAGTGAATGTAGAATCATTAAATAATCTATTCCTTTGTCCTTCTAAGGAAGATTTTCTGCCTATTGAAGGCCTGATAGTTGTTGACTGTGTTTTAAAGAACCTCCAGCAATGGAGCTGTTACACACTTTCCAAACAATTTACTCAGCTGCTTGACTATTCTCTAACAGGAGAGCATTTTCCTGGTGTCTAATTTAAATCTTCTTTGCTGCAATTTAAGTCCATGCCTCCTTTCCTATCCACAGTGAACCTGAAGAATAATTCATTACACTTGTCTTGGCAGCTCTTGAACTGAAGAACCATTACCTTGGCTCCCACTAGTCTTCTCTTTTCTAGACAAACTGTACCAGTTCCTTCAGTCTTTATTTTGATGACAAACAGGACAGGTATAGCTGAACCATGTAGCAACATATTTATGTCCGTGGCCCTGATTTTAATATTCCATTCTGTTCTTTTCTCATTAGGATCATATTTTTGTTAAATTCTGTTTCACATATTGACATAAGTAAGAAGGATTTTATATTTGGCCTGGATTACCCCTCTGTATGTCACCCTCTGCCATCTGAACGTAGTTTAGAGAAGATGCTGCAGCATATGACATCTGTAGTGATAGCTCTTCCTGTAACTCCGTACTAGTAGATGCGAGGACTTTAGGAGCTGTGCTTTAGTCTGTGTGAAATAACTGTAGGTTTCAGCACAGTGATTGTAGCTTTTCCATAACAGAACTACAGTCTAGTACCCCAAGGTGTGGCACCCAGTAAGTGAGGACATTGCTGCATCCCTGGAAAGCATTGAGCCCTCTCAGTGGGCAAACGCTTCACTTTATTTCTAGGATTTACGGAGCAGAGAACAATTGTTGTCCACATTGCCATGGACAGATTATGCAGAAAACCTTGTTCAGTCACCTTCTATGCTACCTGTATGACTATGGGTAGGTCATTAAGTTTTCTCTTGTCTAAATTTCTTCTCTCTGGAACATGGAGAGAAAGGTTTCTTGACCTCATAAGGAGGAAAGAATTTAAAACTGTATAATGGTACTAAAAAAAAGGTAAGATGCATAAGTACCATTACAGCAAGAACAACCACTCTGTAACAAACTGTGAAGCAGTGACACCTTTCAGATTATGCACAAAGATCCAGATATACAAAAGCAAAGGAATACATTACAATGACTATGCCGTTTACTGTTTAACTCATAAAAAAATGCATTTGCTCCAGGAACAAATCATTATGTGTATAAAATATGCATGCCAGTTTACCTTAAATGAAATTTCATGTACATGTTAATTTTACAATGAATTTACACTGTACACATTTCTTATTTTCTAAATAGTATACTTAGGTATCAAAATCAGCATAAGAAATAAATAAAAAATTTAGATTCTTATTGTAGCACCACTTTAAATGTCTGTTTCCTGATAACAACTCATACATTTGTCTATTTTGTGGGCAATGTGGAAGTCTCAGTGCTTTCAATAGGTAGGTTTTTTTAAACTACGTGATTTGTAAACTATGCAAACCATGGCAATTCGTGACTTTAAATGTTCCTTAAGTGGAGAGTTTGGCATTTTGTAAAGCGGATAATCATCACAGATAAGAGTTTCATTAGATATTGTGGGGTCTTGTCACCTCTAAAAACTAGGTAACTTCCTCCCAGATAAGCAGCTCTCCTCTGTTTCCTCTTAAGGTTCACGACACTTCTCAGTATAAGGTCCTCTATCCAGTTTCTTACAGCTTTGACATCTTTGGTGCTTGCTTGTCTTTGCAGGAAAAAAAAAATCGACAGACTGACACGAAACCCAAAAAACCTAAACCACTGACTTTTCTGGAGAACAAAACTAGAGAAAAATACATTGCTTGTCCTATCTACAAATTTCTGGTAATACTTTGTTAATTAAGCTCTAAAGCTCTGGTAAGCTGCAGTAAAGATTCAAGATCTCTGATGATGGCCTTTGGTTTGGAGATGGGCCCCTTGCTGTGACTAGGACTTGACCGACGTACAGGCCTCTAAAATTCACAATCTCACTAAGCTCTTAGAAATATCTTCAATTTCAACTGCAAAATTCAATTTCAGCTCCAATTGCAGTTCAGCATTGTGGGCTGTGACACTTTCACCATTTTGGTACCTGAATGCAATGTCTCTCCTCTACTTTCTCTGGTCCTCCCTCCTTTCTCCTCTCCTCACATGGGTGTCACTGCAGAAGATGAGGAAAGTGCTTGGTGCAAATGTAGGAAAGAGAAGATTTGGCTTGAGAATGGTGGAAGTGGCTCAGGACAAGGAACTTTTAAGGAAGGAGGAGGAGAGGAGAAGAAGGAGTGAAAAAGGAAAAAGAAACTGCGATTAGGTAATGATGGGAGGGAAAGGGGCGAAACTAAAAATGGGCTGGACTGGACAGTAGAAGGAAGATGGATCTAATTAAAAAAAGGGTTGTGGAACAAGAAGACAAGAAGGGTCTGAGGATGGATGCTGTGCTGGGTGCAGAAGCCGCTGCGGACAGAAAATATATGCAAGGAGGGCAATTACTTTCATTAACAAAACTCCTGAGTCTTCAGTGACAGATGTATTTACTATAGTTGGATTTTGAACATGCAAAACACAATATAAAGTGAGCTACACTGAAAGATCAGGTACTGGCCATCTCAGTGCAGTACCTGCAAATTAAAATTTTAATATCTCAGTGCCTCAGTTTCTCACTGTGTAGGACATGCAATTAAAACACTGAGGAGGTGTAAAGTAAATCCTGTTCTACCTATGCACTGAAAAAGAAGGCAAATGTTTTAAAAGACTTTGTGAAAGATAGAAAAGCTTTTTTTGTTTGGTTTTTTTTTTTCCCCCAATTAACATGTTTTATGAAAATAATGACCTTTTAACTTTGTTATTAAAATATTTTTTAATATAATGGTTTTATATATTTCCCAGGAGAAAAATATCTGACTAAGTTAAAAATACACCTCTGTCCCTCACACAAGTTTTTAATTATATAAAAGGCTCTAGTTTTCAGTTCTACTCATATATGCTGCCTGTTTTCCTTAGAGTCATGTGAGAGGAGCTAGAAATAAAATCTAAGTCTGTGAAGCTTTTCTGTTACAAGCCAGAAAGCTGCCAGCACGGTGCTTCTTGATGCAATGGGAGTGGTGGTTTTTCCGAGATGAACATTTGCAGCATCTAAACTCACTTCCCCAAGCAACCATCAGATGGTAGCAATGCTTGTTTGCTATCTACCATGGACTAGATTCAAACTGGGATGCAGAAATCAAGGCCTTTATCACCAGTCCCTGCAGCCACCTGGTCGCCTTTTCAGAGTGCTCTGATGTTAGCGTTTCAGAGGACACGAAAGCTGCAGATCTGAGCGTTAATGCTGAGGTAGACACTATGTAAAGCAATCTGATCTTATATGCACAGAGTTGTAGCCAATAGCCACATGCATGAGGGAACAGATGAAACCCAAGGGAAATGCAGATGTCCTGTCCCTGGTTTTGTTCTCTAGGTTTTGGTTTGCTGCAAAGAAGAACTCTAAGGGGTGCGGAAATAAAAAGTAGTGAGAAAATTAACTTGGGACCTTGAAACTAACTGCAGTAGAAACTCTCAGGGAAATCGATCCAATGTCGCAGAAGGGTGATAGACCGGACTCCTGTAGCATGTAGGAGTCCTTGGTGAAGTGATAAAAAGCTGTCGTATTGAAGACCTGGCCTAAGGTCACTGAAAACAGCCCTCTACCCTGGATACTGTTAGTCGCGTGTCATCCTCAAAGCTGAGTGCCCCTGACTTTAAATGTTAGACACCTCAGCTTGACTTCCCATTTGCATTCCCTGTATAGCTCATGGGGAGACAGAGACCTCGAGAGAGAGAAAAAGCTTTGCCCAGGCTTAGGTTCCTGACTTGAGTTGTGACAAAGCAGCCTGTGAAGGTGGCTGTTTCTCTCTACTGACCAGAAACAGACCTTGTTTGACTCGTTTAGATTTTGGCCTTAATTTTAGGAAACTAAGGTAGAGTAAATCAATACCTGTGAATGCCATTGAAAGATGTAGTTCCCAACACTCGTTCTGCTTTCCTTTCCTAGCCAAAAAATAAGAATAACTTTATAAAATATGCGCACATGACGTGCAGTCACAAAAATCTGCCATCAGTTCACTGACAATTTAAAATTAATTGATTCCTCTTCAGTTGCTTAAATTACCGATTTTCTCTTGAGATATCAGTACTATTGGGACTTTCATCAGGAGTTAGAAAGCACATTTGTTCACTAGTGCTATTTTTGCCAATCTCCCATCAAGTCCGGGACTGACTCCATTAACATGGGCTGCTGCTGCTGAGAGGTATCTGATCTAGCTGCCCTGGGAGACCTGCCTTTTTGGGTTCATGTTGCTTTGCTGCTTGGTGCTCGTGTGATGCCTTCTTTGGCAAAATGTCCCTTTCATTTCCCCTCCGGCCCCTGTCCCCTTTGTCTGCAAATGTCTCCTGCTCAGTCTTCCCAAGGTGGCAGCTTCATTAAACCACAGGATGGACGCTTGGGGCATCTTTACTGTTTGAGACAACTAATTCCCATCAGTAAATTACTAAACTGTAACCCACCGTCAGACTTTATGATGGCAGGTGTGCTATATTTAACAAAAATAGATTTGGCGTGCCTGATTACCTGTTTAGCCATAGTGTCTCCTAGTAAGCTCTCAGAGAAGTGAGAATAATATTCTAGAACAAGTACACTTTTTTTCCTGTCAACATAATCAGACCTATATCGGCTTTGCTCCAGAGAGCCTTTTCTTTTTTTTTTTTCCTGAGTCACTGACATTGGATTTTTTTTTTGACTTGGATTGGGCTTATATTTTTGGCATGTATAGCAAGTCTTGACAACTTCTTAAATGTCAATTTATATTTGTCTGGCATACTTTTTTTATAACTCTTTGTTTTTTTTCTTAGATTTTTCAATTCTTAACTGGCCTTAGTAGATCTCCAGAATTAGTTGCAACGTCTGGGTGCAACCATGAACTGGGACAAATGGAAAGCGGTCTGGGCTGGTTACTCTTATCCTACGTGCTCGTCACCAGGCATCTCGGCCACCTTGGTCACCCTGGTGGTGTCTTCTCAGGACTGGGATATTATGTTGCACGTCCCCAGATGTGTGGGTTTTCTTTCTGAGCTGTTGCTTTAGCAAGTACTGTATGAATTTTGTCAGGCATTTGTTTATGTTAAAGAATAAGCTCAGACAAAACCTCTTCAATGTGCTCCTTTGCACTTCCAGGAGATGTTCCAGAGAGAGGGACTGAAGTTTTAGGTGGCTACCAAGTTTGGTTTTAGCTTGCAAATTATATCAAAACCAAAAAAAATGTATTTTCAGCACAGTGGTGGGAGGCCATGAGATGTTTACACGTGGTCAAGATGGTCAAGATGGAGAATAACTGCCCCTTATAAATAAGTACATGTTATTTAATACATCTATATGCAAAGGCTAAAGCCTTATTCTCCATTTAAGTGCATCACTATGATGAACTCTGTGCTGCTCACCTTTGGTTTTCACTGTGTTGCTGAAAAAGATCATTAATGGTGCCCTCCCTGGCAACTGCATTTTTCACTTACTGTCATCGTACGGTTGGGTCCTTTTAAATGAATATGTTGTGTCTGCATTTTTTTACTGATATTTGCACCAAATATCCAGGAGGCATCTTTGCCTGGCACTGGTTTGGATAATTAGACTGACAGCTACTTTTCTATATGGCTCATCTGTACATTTTCCCTTTCTTTTGGAACAGGATGACTAGTGATGACTTACGTGGTTTACTTAAACACCACGTTGAATCAAATCCTGTATTTGTCTTTGTGTTGACAATCTTTCGAGGCTGCCCAAAGCCTTTGATTATGCTATTCTTGTGTCCCATCCCAGAGCTATGACTGTCAGCTATGCAGAACTCTCTCCTGTTCAGAGTGTGGCTTGGTTGTAGTCAGCTGGGTCAGGTGTTGGAGCCAACCTAAATGGCAGAGTGTGGGAATGAAGCCTCCAAAAAATATCCTGAATGTGCAGAGATGTATGGCATTTCTTGTAGAGGCACATGCCACATTCTGACTTCCCAAGAAGAAAATTTAGCATTGATCCTAACTGCTGTTATTTTTCTCTTTAAGTATAGTAGGAGACATTTTCTTTTTGTATCTCAGTTCAGTTTGGAAGCACCTATAGAAAAGGAAATGTTTCGTTCTCCCCAGTATCTCCACTTGGCCCTTTACTCCCTCTAGCAGTCTAATGCCAATAAGGCTGCCTCAGCTTTCCTTTTAGCCTCTTCTTTAACAAAAAGCTCTGTTTCCTAAGGGCCACAGTGGCCAGGAAGTTCAGCTATGTCCTAAGAGCTTCTTTGTTCCTTCTTGCAAATCCAAAGTTGCTTGTACTTTCCTGATGACTTTACAAACTTGTTGAATTTTAAGCCCAATGATGAGTGGGCTTTATTCCCCCCGCCCCCCGGGGATATTTCAATTGCCGTATATCAGGGATTTCTGCTAAATGATAAATCTTTTGCTTGCGTAACTTCATGGAAAGCAGAAAAATATGGAGAAAGGATGAAGCAATACTTGCTTTTTACTGAGTTTTTTTTTTCACGCTTGATTGTTGTAAATGCTTACATGGTGAAAAACAAAAAATATAGTTCACAGAGGTATATATCAATAACTAGAACTGAGAACCTCACGAGTCCTGTTGATTAATGACACATATAAGCCACTGCTAAGTCTTCCCTGTCAGCAGTATAGAAATTCAGAAATACTAATTTATATATATATCTACAGGCTGCGAACTTAGTTGTGGCCATGTGGCCTTACTGCATAGACTGAAGCTGGAGAGTTTCACCCTATGAGTGCTCTACCTGGCTTAAGCACCTATGGCTGAACCACAAAGCTTCTTTCTGAAATTTGAACCAGTTTTGAACTGGTCACTGCCTTCAGAGGGAGGGAAGTGGGTATACATGATGCAGGTGCTGATGATTTGTGCTGTGTTTCTCCTCTCGTGGCAGTGACAGGGCTTGTGCCATGATGTGGCTTTGAAAACCCCAGCTGTATCTCTGAGCATGAGATGTTATGAGTCTGAGCAAACTTGTGGAAACGGTATTCTTTTGACTTGCAACAAGAATAACACCAGCTGATATATATCAAGGCCTCTATTTTAGCCAGTTTTTTCTGTTGTTGATAGACTGATGACTAACATTTCTTTCTTGATGGAGAACAAAATAGGGCGGATGAAACATAGTGAAAAGTTAAATCAAAGGCATCTGTGGTTACTGAAAGACAGCATTCATCAGTAGGGAAACACATTGGGAACCTGGGAGTGCTTGGATTTTAATGCCTTCAGTTTAAATGTCAAGTATCAGTATGATATTTTTCTGAATCTATAGAGTTTAGGTTCAGAGTCTTCTTAAAAAAAAAAAAAAAAGAATAGAAAAAGATTTCTAAAACTTTCTGGTCACTGTGTTAAGGATCTTATTCAACCTTCACTCAATCATCCAGTGTAAATGGGAGAATGTTCAATGACGTAAGTGGAGGGTCAATACGTGTGTGAAGAGCAAGGCTTCTTCTCCCTTGAGACAATGCACTTGTTCAAGGAAAGCTGCAGAGACATTGAAAGAGGTGATTCATGGTTTAAAGAGGTTAAGAGCTATTCAGAATGTTGTTTTCAATTAATAATGAAAAGATTATAATATATAAACTGAAAAGCTTACGAAAATGACAGGGATCTGTTTCTCTTACAACTTAGAAACACCCAGAACATTCCCCCTTGAGTAGAATAACTCAGCTGTGTGCCAAGAAAGACAGAGAGAGATCGCTTCCTCTTCAGTGTTGGTAAGACAGTTTCAAAAGATAATGTATTTGGAGGGAGAAGAGGAAAAAGGAAGTCCTAAGGAGGGAAAATACGATGGGCAGAGAGTATCCACTGGCATCTGTCAAACCAGGGCAGCTTGTTGTCAGTCCTGCAAGCTTGGGTTGTATCAAGTCAGATTTCTCCATTATATTGGACATACTTAATTTTGACCAACGAAGATTCTCAGATGCCTTGAACTGATTCTGTGGTAAACATGAGCAAACCTAAATAGCTTCTTTATTATAGTTTATTGTGTAAGTGTTGGTTCATAATAAATCATTGTACTCTTTAGAAACAAGCTTGAAACAAGTGCATAAATATTAAATGGCCTCAGGAATAAAGACATTTTTAACAGAATTATTGAGTGTGGTTTTCCAAATCCATTGGGTAATCCAAAATCCCCATAGTCATTTAAGGACCAACATGTACTGCCATTTATAGTAATGTAAAGCCACTGTAACTGTGCTGAAGTCAATAGAGTTATTCAAAATTAACATAAAAAAATAACTAGAGTTTGGCTTATGAAATATAAACAACATAATTGCCTGAAATTCTATCCATTAGGATAAAGGAATAAAAATTCTATACCTCTACAGAAATAGGAAGTAAAGTGATCTGTATTATGTGTGAAAATTTAGGCAAAAAAGATTATGCTGATTTCATTCATGTAATAAAGCTCCTATACCCTAATCAGAAACCTTCAAGCAGAAGTTATTCATTAAAAAAAAATAAATGGCTATTCTACATTTTAATAATTCCAGCAGAAAAGAAAAGGAAGGACCAGCTCCATGGCTTTTGCAAAATAGAGATATTCAGACCAGTTTTGTTGTTTGCAGGCCCATCTTATTTTAGGAGGAAGTGGTAGAAAAAATGAGCAGTTCGTGTATCCTCAGTTGCTGATGCTCTGTAGACTTCTCACATCACTAGGGATATTCTCTTGCTGATATCCATGTTGTGCCTCGGTTACCCGAAGCCTAAATTACACTTGCACAGGTTGTCTTTGTCTCCGCTCACATGGACACTTACAAGATCCAGTTTGCCTATGTATGCGATGAGTAGGTAGAGATGGGAGACAGCTGAGTCCATGAGAGACACGTAATTTCAGGGCATCCATCTGCAATAACACCAGTCATGTTAGAGTCCTGCTAGCATAGGGGAAGGACGAAAGAGCTGGGGGTCCTCAGTGTAGCCCATGAGAGTGCCTTTGGGGACTCCCTAAAATGCCAAATGTGGGTTTTTCTACTCAGAGCGGAGCTGACCACTGGGAGTGAGCAGAGAACAGGCAGCATGACCTGATCCAGTACGGAGCTAATGCTCGGGGACCGTAGCAGTGGAGGCATCCCAAGACCTGGTCAGCAAATGAGATATCATAAACGCTCTTCTGCCAGGTTGTGGGGATGTTGTGAGGACCAATGCACTGATGAATGAAAGCGCTTACCTAACGGTGGTATTGCAGTTCCCACGGGAAAGTGGAGTGAAAGGAAAGGGGTGCATGTGGAGCAATAACGCTCTTTCCTTCGTGTATTTACTTGTACATTCACAAGTAGTTAGGGCTCAGTTCAGCCTAGTAAGCCTATACCACTCCATGTGGGATGCTGTAGCACAAGACCATTGTTTGAGGTCTAAACAGGGACCCAAGGTCCTGTGGGTGGCCTCACAGAACACAGCAGACACCACTGCTGAAAACTCTCCTGTTAGGACACGACCGCTGACTTACTCTCTGCCCTGCTATCCATCAGCAACAGACTCAGTCACAACTACAGGGGACGGGAGACAACTTTGTGACATTGTGTTGTATATTTGAGTGCTTGATTTATGAAACATAGCAAAGGCAAACCAGAGCTGGAACAACTTGTCCATAGGAAAACTCCCTGTGCTTCAGCTAGGAGACATGCCTTTAAATACAACCTCAAAACATTTATTATAAAACAGAACAATTTGTATTGTATTCAATAATGTTTTCAAAGGATTGTCAACCTCTGTCTGTGGGTACCTTTTCTCATAATCTATAGCACTCATTTTTCCCCCCCTCAATAACCATATAACAGAGATATGCATTACAGAAAATGTGTATAGGTTTGCCTCTATTATAGTCATGATCAAAAGGCTATGATATATTGAAATATTTGCTTTGTACAAATACATCTGTTATCAGAGGGTTCTTTAACATAAATGGTGTATTTTCTATAATGTGCTCCATCTAATGAATGGTTCGGCGAAAGCATGAGAACAGAGCTATGTGGGGAGAATGCAGTAATTTCTCTTTAACATGCAGGAATTCTGAATACAAGTAAATGCATGCCAAATTTTATTGCTTCTAAATCTGAATAATTGTATTTCTGAGCTGTGCATCTGGGTAGATAATAAAGCCACAAAACAATTTAATGAAACATATAAAAAATCAAATGACATTACTAAATATTATAATATGCAGAAAATATATTTTGCATATTGTCACCTAATCTTTCATCCACATACTAACAAATAATGCAACAATAATTGAAAGTCTTATTATCCATCTACGTAAATCGAGACCAAATTTACCTTGTTTCCTTTTCTTTGTGTGTGTGTGTGTGTGAACATAAAAGTGAGATTGATATTATTGCTTTATGTTTATGGTACATTTTTTCCATAATAACTAAGGTGACCAACATAAGTCTTTTTTCCATTCAAATCAGTCCTCAACTCATATTGTGATTATGTTACCTAGCCAAGTGCTTATAAGAGGTAAGACTTGAATATGTGGCCTTCATTGTTCCCTCTCTTTGATGCATAATTCTGCAGGAATTAAAGCTGGAATACCATAAAGAAAGTGGGAGTTCTCATATATAAATTCAGTGTCTAAAATTCACAGGTATGAGGTGCCTTCACCATCCATTATAGCCAAAGGACAGATATGGGTAATGCAGAGGGCAGTACTGCTGACTCATTCCTAAAGCCTATTTTAGGACAAGGTGAACTGCCCTTTTGGAGGTACGTGTTTCTTTCTGTTGACTCTTAAGGAATCCTAAATGGCTAGCTTAGACTCAGATGTCTAACTTTCAGAGGATCACTTAAGGAAACAAGAATCTCATCTAAAGAGGATAAAATACTCACAGGCTCCAGGAGGGAGGGATCTCTTTTGTTCTTGCAATGATTCTAGCACTTTGTCACTGATTTATTCTGCTCTGCCGTGGAAGAGGTCACTGCAGACTTCCAGCTGGTTGTAATGTCTGGATTTAAAGGACAGTGATCTGAAGTGTCTGCCGCAAAATGCCTTTTGCAAAGGTGAGCCTGTATCATCAAAGGCCATACAAACAGTAGGAAAAGGACTGAATTTCCCAAAGACCAGAGCTTGGTAATGTTGTTCTGGCTTTACTCAAGACAATTGTCTCCCCTTTCTTTCCTGTGATGTGTTGGCCCAGATTTTGACGTGCTTGTGGAGAGCAGTGTCCCATCCCACAGGATGTCCAGTTGAAGTCAGTGCAGGAAATTCTGCCAGGTTAAAGTAGGTAAGACTCTGCCTTGTTTCAAGAATGTATAATCAACTCCTTTTTGATAGTTACCGCCTACACTCATAAAGAAGGATTACCATCACCATCTATCCCTTTGCTTCTGGAAGGATATCTGTTCCGTTCTCTCTTTGCTTTGCTTTCTTACGCGCTTCAGGTCAATTTCAGAGTCTTGAACGTTACTTCCTAAATGCTGGAAAGGTAAACTGGGGATTAATAAACACCCTGAGCCAATTAGTGAAAAAACTTCTTGTGAAGGAAGGAACTGTCTTCAGTGAAGACAGAGACTTCATACTGTGAGGTGTTTATTGTACTGAAGACAGGACTTTTCTTTTTGGAAACCACACTGTGATTGTGGAACAAATTTCTGTAAGAAGAAAGACCCATTGTGTAAATCATAACACTTTCCACTTTGGGTGTCAAGTGCACTTTGTGATTCCTTCTGCTGTTCTTACAAACAACTCACACTGCCTTGATATAAGATAGTCAGTTAAAAAGTTGATCTCGATTTACGTCAGAAGAGAGAGTAAGAAAGACCCAGATATAACTAACCCTGGTGTCCACATTCCTTGAGGTGCTACTACAATGAGCAAAAATGCTTTTGGAGGAATATAAGTATAAATATGCTGAAAAATAGAGATTAGGAATTGCCACATAGAGATTTGCTACAGTGAAATGGTGAGGAGAATAATCAATGCATATAAAAATATTCTGCTTCCTTGATTTAAGAATCAAATGCCTGTAGACAGGTTTTCCTCTCATTCACACTGGGGTAATTTATTGTACTTCACAGAATGCAGAAGAAAACTTGTCCCTTAATCTGTGAAAGGAAGTTTTCAGGATGAGGAATTTGATTTGACTTCAAAGAATATGAATCAGTTCTTTCTATTCTGTAGTCAATTATTCCCTTTCAATGCAACTCCCATTGGGAATAAAGCTTTCTCTGATGAGGTTTAGCCTTATAGTCCACTGCAGTCTCCCTGGATTCAGCCTTGCCTCTGAGACTTTTTCTCTTTCTTTCTTTCT
>VYXH01007198.1:100835-112861 GCA_013397275.1 Burhinus bistriatus | reverse complement strand
GTTCAAGAAGGACAGGGAACTGCTGGAGAGGGTACAGCAGAGGGCTACAAAGATGATAAGGGACTGGAACATCTTTCTTATGAGGAAAGGCTGAGGGACGTGGGTCTTTTTAGTCTGGAGAAGAGAAGACTGAGGGGGGATCTCATCAATGCTTACAAATACTTAAAGGGAGGGTGGCAGGAGGACAGGACCAGTCTTTTTCCAGTGGTGCCCAGTGATAGGACAAGAGGTAATGGGCACAAACTTGAACATAGGATTTTCCATTTAAACATGAGGAGGAACTTCTTTACTTTGAGGGTGGCAGAGCACTGGAACAGGCTGCCCAGAGAGGTGGTGAAGTCTCCGACTCTGGAGACATTCAAAACCTGCCTGGACACCGTCCTATGTAACCTGCTCTAGGTGTCCCTGCTCTGGCAGATGGGTTGGACTAGATGATCTCCAGAGGTCCCTTCCAACCCCTGTGATTCTGTAATTAAGACCACAATCTTTTGATTTGCTAAAATAATTTTGTGCTGATTCTGACCCACATACCACTTTGTGTCAGAGAAGCCTCTTGGTGAAGGTAATAAACCTGCAGCACTTTTCCCTAGAGCCAGTAGATTGAAATCAAATGGTGCATACATGTCACATGTATGTATACCTCTAAAGGATTTAAAGACCTCAGGCACTGTTTAATGTTGCAGCATCCTGCCAAAACAAATTAAGAATCAGCTTGAGGACTGGCAGCATCTCTTGTTTTTTGGGGAAGAATTTCCACTAGAAACATAGAACAGCACATGTTCTGTAAGAGAGTAGGCAACAATAAGACTGCTAATTATTCATGGTAATTTGGGAAGAGAAAAAGATAAATTACTAATTTATAATTGAAAGATCCTTGCTTGTGTCTACTTACAGCATTTTAGCATACGTATTACCATATTTATGCATCAGTATTTATATGGACATAAAATGAAAAAAGAAAAAAGAACTAATGCATTTCATTTAGAATTATCTTTCTATTATTTGTGTGTCCCCCCCACTGAATATTGCTACCTGTACCTAAACAAGAACTCCGATTAAAGTCCTAATCCTGCAAAAGGCTTACAGGTTCTCACTACAGAAAATACAAATAGAGAAGAGGAACTTGGAAATCAACCTGTATGCACACGGTCCGAACACTAGCTGCACTTGCAGCTTCCCTGTCTGGAAACATATGTTTTGTTAAAAAGATCATTTAACACTATAAGCAAATAGTCTTTTCACGTTCTGACCCACTGAATGATACATGAAGCATGACATCTTCCATCAGACCAATGAGTACTACTACCACCAAATGTGTTTAAGAGAGGAAGAAAAGCCAAAGAAAATCTGAAAAACTTGAGCACAATATTGTAGAGGGCTGTGAAGTTTTTAGAGTAAAATGTATCATGGTAGATGTAAAGCTTTCATCCAACATTAAGAGTTGTCACGAAGATGGGGGGGGCGGGGAAGAGAAGAAAATGATGGGGGGTAAAAAAGGAGGATTTTTCTTTTTTTTTAAATTTAGTTAAAAATTAATTCGAAATCAACAAGAAATCCATTATGTAAAAGATGCTTGAGACATTAGAACAACCAATAAAAGTTTTGATGACAATTTTGAATAAAGTGAGCTAAAGAGGTAACAAAGATGAGTTATATATTTACTTTTATAACTGAAACCCAAGAGGCAAACAAGTTTAACTCAAATGCACAGTACTGGAAACATTAAAGACTCTTTAATGGAAGACAGGTACTTAGGGTTGTGCTGCATCAGATTTTCAGAGTGAATATTGCAAGATGTGTTCAATTACCAAGGCTAGTCTAACTGTCCAGGTAGAAGTTTGAAATTATGATATCTCACTAGTATAGAACAATTCACAGACTTAAGGTAAAAGTTATCAGGACTCAAGACAGAAGAAAAGACAAGCCAATTACAAATATTAGTCTTATGATCTTTCCACATATGCTGTGGAAAGTATCATAAAGGTAAAAATGATATCCCACAGCCATCCATAAAAGGACGTGAAAAATTTATGTTCTGATTTCGTAACTTCTCCAGTAAAAGAACTAATGATTTACACTTGAAACAGCTGAAGTTTGTAGTGTTTTTTAAGCAAAGCTTTGCACTGCACACAGTAGCTGCTGTCTGTTCAGCTACCTTATTTCAGCAACGTTACTACACAATGGCCAGTCACCGTCTAGCTACTAGGTTGTGAAGTCAGGTGTAGTGGAATCTCTGTCACAGTGCTGGGCTCCAGAAATATTAGGCAAGGGCTTAATTTTAACTTCCATTCGCAAATGAGTACTAGAAGCAAGAACTCCATGAAACAAGGAATACTTGGATTTTACTTATCACAGAATCCTGCCCTTCTAAGAAGCATAGAATGAGCACTGTAAAATTTGAGCACAATTATCACCATGTGAAAGAGGAGGGAGATGAATCTCCATGGACGTAGTTTAATATTTATCGAGGTATACTTTAAGGAACTAAACATGTAGGAGGCGAGCTTGCACTGGAAACATTTTCCCATGTGGAATCCGTTTGGGAACGAAATGCAGAGTTCTCTCTCCCACCAGAAAGTCTCCATCATTATAGTACCTGAAATTGCTCTGAGTGCATCAGCAGTCTAGTGAGACAACTCTAAAGTAAATTTGTACTCCTGAAATTACTAACAAGTTGTTACTTGGATTTTGCAGGAGGGCGGGTGGGAGGAGAATCTTTCTGAAGTATGTGCATACATACATACAGAAGCTTGTGGGCTCATCAGCTGAAGCATTTGATGAAAAAAAAACATAAATAAGACTCCTGTCCCCAAATCCTAAAATAATGTAGTGCTCATGCAGTCATTTTGTGATGCCCCAGAAACCAACATTAGGATCACACTAGTCCATAGCCAGCATTTTTTTGTAGTAACCAACAGAGACATGAAACATATAAACAGTGATTATGGTCAGGTAGAAAAATACAACTTACTACCTAAATTTTGGAAGTGAAAAATTCAGTTTTCACCTTTGGGGCAAAAGCAGATTAGAAGTTAAATAGCTAGCCAAAGATCAACTGCTGAGTTGATCAAAACTCTGCAATATTCCCCGCATGAAAAGCTGAGTATAAGGTGGTCACTAGTACTAGAAGGTGGTCTGAACAGAACACACTTGACAGTATATCTATGCACAAAGAATAAACTGTCAACATGTTACCGTATGGCTGTATGTCTGATGGAGGACTTGAAGCAATCCAATAAAGCACTAAATGGGATGGCTTGCCACAGGCACTTAAAAAAAGAAGTAATTCCTGGGAAGAATACTTGCAAGAGAAGTACCACTTGACCTATGTTGCAAATAGTATTTTGTTTATGGGAAGGGGACCAAGGCCTAATCTCAGGACATTTAAACGTGACATCAAATCAATAATCCAGAGGTGATAGCACAGGGGCAGCATTTTCAGAGATGAAATCAAAAAGGAAACTTCAACAAATGAGGCATAGTCCAAATCTAGAACTCGGACAAAACCTCACCTACTAGGCTGGCTGAAGAGGAAGACATAAAAAGGGGGAATAAGTAGTACCAATGGTATAAGGAAGAAGAGGGACTCTGTATTGAAGAATTTGAATTATGAGTCAGTTGGGCCATAACGTGATGTCAGAGCTGTTTCCCTAGGTAGGGAACACATCTTTTACTAGCGGGACACAAGACAACAAATCCCTGTACAAAAGATCAACAGAAAAACTGTTAAAAAGAAACAACAAGCAAGGTGCAGTACAGGTCATAAAAGTAAAAAGACAGAAGTTGCACCAGGGCCTTCCCCTCTATAGGTTTATCTGAATGCGACACAATGTCACGGTATCTCTGGAAAACAAAACAAAACAGAACCAAACCCCACTTCTGCGACAAGAAGCCCATCGAGTTGCACAAGGGTGGCATCCCTTTGTGTTATTACTCAGCGTGCAGCATATTAAATACTTTGAGAGCAGCCTGGCCTTGTCAAAGTCAGTGGAAAATTTGAAATTGTCTTCAGTGGAGCCAGGATGAAAGTCAGAGAACAGTCTGATCGATTTCAGCAAGACTACTAATTGTCTGAAGCTATGCACAAGCATGAATCTTTGAAGGCGCAGGGCTTTGAACAATTTGGTTACGTGTATTTACTAGTTAAGAAGATAACAACGTTTTGAAGCAGGCTGCAACACTGATAGGTGTTTCAAATGAAATTAAGTGAACTATTGCATTTTGTTGAACCTCAGGTATATGCAGTTTAACTGAAATGAGCATTCTGGATCAGCAGGTATTAGTCACCTACTGTGAAACAGATCAGATAACTAAAAGCAGTAGCAGCGTCCTGCAGCTAGACCCCAGGAGCCATGGGTGTTCTAGCTCTTCATCAGGGAGCCTGGACAAGCAGGGAACCATCTTTCAAGCCAAAGCTCTTAAGGTTTCCAGATTTGCAGTTTTCAGGGTCCTCATTTTTATCTCCAGATTGAGAGATTTCAGGGCATCTAGGCTGCTTGCTCCATGAAGTGGGATTTCCTCAAATGCTCCAGCTCTTTCCAGCTCACATGCAACAGCCTAATTCCCTTTGCTGCACCGTTTCTGAAGTCAAAGGCAGCAAGAGGCCCCAGAGCCAAAACAGAGCAAGACACTCTCCAAAGATGGAACAACTCTGGGTTCCACTTTGCTTCCACATACAAAAGACAAACAAAACCAAAAAAAATGCAAGGGTTTAACTTCTACCTTATCTTAGTTACAAACTTACTTACTTTTTTTTTTTTCCTTGTGTTTGCATGTGTATGAGAGAGAAAGAGAAAGTTTTTATGTTCAAAATTGCAACCTGTTCTAACATTGCCAAGATTTTTCTTTGGAAATTTTTTATGAGGTTCACACAAGCAAATTTAATTTCTTGTCAGATATATTGAAACATAACTGAGAACTAAGAAAGAAACAACCTACAAAGGTTAGTAATACCTAGGTGACACAGAGTATTCCAAACAAGTGCATTCCAAGTACAAAAAGTACTCACATCTGAGTCCTAGAAAATACCTTTTTTGTCTACTTTAAATGATCATTACTCCTTAGCAGAATTGGATTACTAATTTTTTTTTTTTAAAAATATAGCTTGTCATCACGGTCTGAGACTCTAGAAATATGTTCTGTAAGTTTTGAGGGGTTTTTGGTAGGTAAGAAGTATAAGAAATACAGAAAATAAAGAACTTCATTCTTATCCTTTTTGACTCCCAGCCCCAAACTGGGCATCTTGGGCATGATACACACAGCTGCTTTTGCCAGCACACAAGGAAAACATAAAATCACCCTAGTGCAAATGCTTATTTTTAAGGTTATATATTAACTAGAACAATCTGTTTTGCAACTGACAGTCTATAACTTGCCTAATCAACTCTCAAATGGATATTACATGAAATTCATGGATTGGCTTACTATAATTTCTTCTTCAATTGATTTCTTAATTTCATAAGATTATCCACAGATATAAACTGTATATTTAAAGTCATTAGGCTTTCAGTTTTACTAGATAATACCAGCTGTACTGCAACTATTTAGCTTTAGTCTTTTATAATCTTATTTACTTGAACTGTGTCTTTTTTACATTATTTGTATTTCACATAAATCTTGTCATCAATAAAATTAGAGAAACATGGTGCTGACATTTTCTTGAATATCCATAACAAAACTGAACACCAAGGTTTCCAATGCTTTTAGTTTATATCCACCTTAAAATAAAGCAATTTTTATTAAACAAACAAAAAAAAAACATAAATCCCTTACATTTAAATTACTACAATTTACAAACTGTCACATAAAAAAATAATATTTTGGTAATTTTTTTTTTTTTTATAAATGTTATTTAGGATCAATCACTTAATACATCTACAACAATTGCCTAGTTGAGTCTGTTAACTTCACATTTAAGAATACCGATATTTAAATGAAAATTTAACATTTAATCCATGAAGTGCAAACAGCTCAACTTTGTTATGTTATTTAAAAAAAAACCTTTATGAAGTACTTTGTAATCTGATTTACACTTTTAATTTTCTCCTGCCCAAAAAGCAGTAGTAAAAGAAGCCAAGTTTACTATATGGAAAAGTGCAAAAGTCGTCCATTTGTAATTATTGCTTGGGAAGCCAAATCAATTAGGGTTTTATCATTAAAAGTTCGGTTCTCTAATAAAACTTTTTTGTAATTTTATTAATACTGTGTTCAATTTGTTTTAAGGGTGTTTTTCTATACAGAGGACATTTGAAGGACTGATTCTACTAAAGGATGGGAAAATTTGTGAGAAGAGCATAGTTTAAATTAATTTTGCAGAATACTTATGATAAATGAATCTCATATTTATAGTGATGAACACCTGAGACACAATTTGGATCCTAAGATATATTCAGCTACCCAGGGAAAAGAAACTATATTTCATTATTTATATAATTGATCAAAACAACCAGAATTTCACACATCAGGAGAAAAAAAGACTGAAGGAGCTTTTTATGAATAAGCTACATATTAATATCTAATTATTAAGAATTCTGAAAAATAACCTGCTTTGGGGAGACTTTTTTCATATTTTCAGCTTCCTTAGCAGAAAATATGCACAATATGTCTGATAAATTTTATATTGAAGTATTTTTTCATTTTATTATGAGCCTCAGGTACAAACTGGAATGTGCTCCACCAAGTGAACTTACCCATCACCCTGACTGGGGACCTGCCTGGAGCATTGCCCTCATTTTTTTCCTCGAAGTTTTCCCCTTACAGAAATCCATGGACAAGGAGCAGCCAGGGCACCACCTGCCATCCCAACATGAGTTGAGGATGGGTACAGCCAGGGCCAGGAAACCCTAAGGTTCACCATATTCCTGCAGCTAAATACCCATGCATGCTTTGGAAGAACTAAGCCAACGCTGCCTGCTGGTGGACTCCACCATTGCTAGCCAAGCTATTCAACTCAAACCACCTTATGGTAAAACACGCATCAAAAAAAAGATATTCAAGGTCTCCATTTTCAGAGCTCCAGAGTTCACCCTAAGTCTTTTCTTGATCAGACGTAAGCAAAGCAGTCTAGGATTACTGAATACACAGAAATCCTAATCTTCCAGAAAGCTGAGAGTATCAATGGAATTACATGCTGGGCTTGGTTTTATACTCTTCCCGAGGTACCCAGTTTTAACAGCTCCTAGAGACAGTGGCTAGGTGGACTTCTGGTCCATGAAGTGGATGTGCCCTACTGTCTGTGTCAGCCTACCAGTGCCCCAGACATCCAGACTGAGGACTTTGTATGCTACAGGATGATTTTGCCTTTGTACTTAGATTTTCTTACAGTGAAAAACAGTGTGGAAACAGATAAATAAGAAAGTAATGTTAGATAGTTTAACTAAAACCCTATAAATCGAGGTTTTATCCCACTTAAGGAGAGAATATGTTCACCAAATAACAAAATGTGCACCTTCCACACCTGGTAAAGTCAAATTTACAGGAAAAAGATAACCTCCTCCAGAATGGGAGCCTTTTCATGAATATAAGTGTCTTCTATACATAAACACACAGAGACTTTTTTTTTTTTTTCACACTAATAATACTGGGGGAGGGGAGGGGGTGGGAGACAAGCAGCAAACATGCCTGTTCTTCTCAAGGTCTGAAAAATCCAGATGATGGCACAGAGACTGAGGTTATAGCATGTAAGACAAAGTATTGTAAAACAATTGAACTATCCCTATACAAGCTAGAATGGGGGCTGGAAACTGTGAAATTGCAGTAATATGATGTGGCATGTTGCTGTGGCTACTTTTTTGCTTCATCTGAAGTATTTTCTCTCTACAACATCTTAGAATACACACTATAGATGTACCACAAGAAATTAACCCGAGAAAAGAGTTAAGTGGCATAAGTACAGAAACATACTCGAGGTGGTGAGCGGGGAACACGTGCTCTTATACATTAAGTATTAATGATAGGTACATATTCATTTTATATTTTTTAAAATAATACGTATCATGTATTATTTATATACAGATAAAGAAAGGTTCAAACAACTTACAAGTGCTGCCTAACAGATACAAAAATCCAAGACCTACAGTGTATTCAAGCAACATATTCAAGTATTTAAATTGTTTGTGTTATTGTCATTTTCTTTGAAGCTGCATCACTGAAGGTAAGAAATATTTAAAACATTCAAATTTTTCAGAAGTTAGCACATGTTTTGTTGACAGTAACTCCAAGTACTGTTCTCAGAGCTCATGACTTATTTCACCGGCCAAATGGACGTTTTAAGAACTCACAGAGTTCTGTAAGTATGAGCAAGCAACTTGGAATACAGCAGAGAATAAAGAAAGCCTTTTGTATATTAAGAAACAGAGACCTTTAGGAAGGAGCCTGATTATTTTGTACCCTGCAAAGAGTAACTAAATGATCTGGAAAATGAGAAATCTTTGAAAATGTTTGTTGTTCCATCCGTACTGTGCATTAGAACACAGGTGGAATTTAACAACACATGACTTACTAGCTTCATTATCACGATCCGTAGGAAACATTCATTACCAAAAAATGTTTGTTTCATCATAATTTCTTGAAACAAAGTCTTCATAAAAAAAGTACATTTGGTGAAAAAAAATCTGAGACAGTTATCTTTCTGAATGTCTTTAATTGCCTCCCCTCCCTAACTCTATGCGAAATGGGGTTAGAAAGCTGTGCTTTTAAAGGAGGTTTACAAGGGAGGTAGCCACCCACTTAGCTTTGAAATTCACTGATAGTTTATATAACTTCTTTCCTGCCTCCTTAAGGGATTATCAGTATACAAATATTTTTAAAATAATGACTCCGAATCACTTAGAAAAAAGTCTGTGAAGGTAAAGTGTTTTGTAAAAGAAAAAAACTATTTTCATATATGAGGTTGTTTAAATAGATGTATATAATCTCAGCACGGTATTTTTACCTTATCCGAGGATCTTTTGCATTAGGCAACATCTTATTATGACACTGTTATTCATTAATTAAATTAAATCCACTCCTTGATTCTGATGCTGGGCTGCAGTTGGGCAACTACACTTACAGCTAGTCTTGCTGAATAATTTTGTTTAGCCTTTTACTATCAATGAAAAAGCTATAGCTTCCACAATAAAACCAATGACTCCATAATAAAGCATCCATTAAGTCCTTACATGATATTAGGTGTTTGTTGGGGATTTTTGGTTTGGACTTTTAAACCTTAAAATGAGGTTATTTCACAGAATTTTCAGAGTTGGAAGGGACCTCTAGAGATCATCTAGTCCAACTCCCCTGCTGACGCAGGAATGCCTAGAGCACATTACTCAGGACTGTATCCAGCTGGGTCCTGAAAATATCCAGAGAAGGGGACTCCACAACCTCCCTGGGCAGCCTGTGCCAGTGCTCCATCACCCTCACCGCAAAGAAGTTTTTCCTTATGTTTGAATGGAACTTCCTATGTTCCAACTTGTGCCCATTGCCCCTCGTCCTGTCACTGGCAACCACTGAGAAGAGTCTGCCTCCATTCTCCTTCAACCCACCCCTTAGATACTGCTAAGCAAGAATAAGGTCTCCCCTCAGCCTTGTCTTCTCCAGGCTAGAGAGTCCCAGCTCTCTCAGCCTTTCCTCATAAGGGAGGTGCTCCAATCCCCCGGTCATCTTTGTTGCCCTACGCTGGACTCTCTCCAGTGGTTCCCTGTCCCGCTTGAGCTGGGGAGCCCAGAACTGGACACAGTATTCCAGTTGTGGCCTCACCAGTGCCGAGTAGAGGGGGAGAATGACCTCCCTCGACCTACTGGCCACACTCTTCCCTATGCAGCCCAGGATTCCATTGGCCTTCCCGGCGACAAGGGCACATTGCTGGGTCATGGGTAATTTACTATCTACCAGGACCCCCAGATCCTTCTCCTCAGAACTGCGTTATATTTATTTATAGAAAATCAGGTGAGTAATTTTAAGTAGTGACGTATTTATTTACTTTTAGAACAATTTCATTTATATTTTTACTTTTCCAGCCACACGAGGAATTTTGCAGATGGCAGTTTTGCTGACTCTGTCACATATAACACCATACTGTGATCCAGCATATTAAAAGCTATAAATGTTGGTGAAATCCTGATCCTACCGAAATCAAATGGAGTTTTCCCTTGACTTCAGTGACATCATTAAGCTATTTTTAACTCTAAAAAAAAAAAAAAAATATTTTTAAGACATTTTGAGAACAGTATTTTGGCCTATATTAGGGATTACATACAGCAAAACCACAGAAATTTATGAACCTTGGAAAAACAGATATTTCTGAGTGCTCCTTTTGGTTCATTTTTTAAAATTATATTGCATGAATTGAAATATTTACAATGCTGCAGAGTCATGGAGTAGCTGCTGTGGTCCAGGTAATGCTGCACAGCATAGCTCTTAATATGACCCTCACGGCACTCGACTGCTCTCTAAGATTGGGGTGAAGGGAAGGATCTCGCATTTCCCTGACTTCTAATTTCCCCGAGCACATGATCTGTTTATCTCTTTCTGACAGAGGGCAAATTTCCTCTGTTTCCTCTGTCCTTACGGTCATTTGGTAAAGTGGCAGTGACAATATGCTTTGTCCTCCAGCTCTGCGTAGCTGAGAGCTGAGCTGGGAGCTGGGTCCTTGCAATGCTCACCCCTGACAGCGCCTTTCTGCTTGGGCGGCTCATACCAGACTACTTTGTGTAGAGGAAGTCCCCAAAAATCCTAATTCTCATAAGAACAATTTCTTCCCCAAAATCATACCTCTACGCTGTGTGGTTACCAGCTCCAAAATGTCAGCGTTTTTACAAAAGCAAGTTAAAGAGTCATTCTGTTATCATTAAAGGAGGTCTTAGTAAACATGAAGGGATTTTGGTTTAGTTCAAAAACACAGTAAAGGAATAACGTGTAACAGGCTCGGTGCTGGTTTGATGTGGATTGTCAATGCTGGAAGTGGGCTGGATGATTTGCAGGATAAATGTTAAAATCATTACTAACTAACTTTCTGAGCAGAAGGAGCTGAGTAAAAGAGGTAGAAACTAGCACTGTATGTTGCCAGTGATAAAGTTATTAAGTACCAGTATATAAAGGATCCCTAATGAATATGGGCCATGTTAATCAGTGTAAGCAGAGAAGACAATACCTTTAGCTCTTGCAGACCAGCAAAACCCATGTAGAGAACAAGCTATGTTATTATGCAACCTTTTCTAGGTTACATGCAGATTTTAGAGCTGTGGTGGCAGCAGGAACTTTCATTCGGGAGACATACAGTCTCAAACTACCAGTAATAAGACTAAGCATTTCATACTAATTTAAAAGTATTCATTTTCAAACACAAAAGACAGTACACTCACCTTCACATTTCATTCATTTATGGCAGTTTCAAGATTAATCAGTCACCTGCTTGGAAGCTGATATCTTTACATAGATATTCAAGTAGGGGAATAAATGCTTACCTGTGCCATGACATTGGTAATAAATTCTTTACCACTGTAACCCCAAACTGAGTTTTACTGGCATCATCTTATACTCAACTGATCAAGACAACATTTGGAAACAGCTATAACCATCTTGAATATTGAAATGTTTGACACTCAGGTCTAAAAGTGAACACTGGTTACTTCTGAAGAAAATGCCAATTTTCAGACTCCAGAGTATTTCTCCTCTTACACAAAAAAGCCAAAAAATGAATGAAGTAAATTAAGTTCAAGATTCTAGCTCAGTTAGAACACTGAAATTAAACTTGGCTTATGATTAGAGCAAACTATCAGAAAAGTATTGGATTGCCTATCCTTTGAAGTCTTGGGTAGCTTTATGGAAATTCTAATGCAAAGTGTAATTTACAGAAGGGTGTCTGATCTTGTTTCTGTTTACATATTCATAAGATATTTGACTCAATATAGGAAGACAGACAATGGTTTCTGATATACATAAACAGACTAGACAATCCAATAGTAAATCCTGACCTTAAACCTTTGAAAATGTAGTGATATAATATTTTGCTTGTGTGTGTTTTTTTGTCTGTTGGGTTTGTTGTT
>VYXH01007198.1:76139-91065 GCA_013397275.1 Burhinus bistriatus | reverse complement strand
AAAAAAAAAAAAAAAAATCAAGAAAGCGCACCCTACACACCCAAATCAAACAACCCCTATACATCAGCTAAACGCCAAGTATCCTTGTTATCGCCTACCTCAAATTTTTCAAGCCATAAAATAGTATTAGCATCAAAATAGCCTCCCAAATTAGATCTGTATGATTAGATTTCCCTTCTCTATTTTAAGGATTTTCAGCAACTAAGATATACTCCATTTGCATATAGATAGGCCCAAACCTTTGCTATACATATGCAAATAATATTTTATATTTTGTATTAAATCCTTAAAATAAATACTGTGTCAAAATAATTAAAAGTAAGTAATGAAATTTCTGGGCCATACTTAATTGCTATCTGATGCCATTTCAAAACATTTCCTCTTCTTCCTGCTATACGCGACTTGAGGGGTTCCTAAGAAGGAACCACTGGCTTTTTAATTCACAATTGGTTGCAAAATTACTTTATTTGTTTAGTTCTTCCTTATAGATATGAAGTACATCAAAACAAATTGTAGTATCTGGATATGAAGAACTTTTGTTGAAGGAAAAAAGCTTACTTCACAGTCTGTATTCTGCAGCCACTTATTTTTCATTAACTTTTCTTGTCAAAACTGGTAATAAATAATGAAATTAATAAGATAGCTATGGGCATTGCTGTTGTTTCATAATAACCAAACTAACTCCTATAACATGAAAGAGCAACTAATCAAACGTCTCTTAAAGCAGACAAATATAAGCCAAAGGCTAGCCCTAGGAACAGTATACTGGTAATGTAATAATACATTGCTCCCATCAGGCTTTGTTACAGTTCCTGGATTTATTTAATTCTACTCATGCCTAGCACGGCTCTCAGAAAGAGCTATTAGAGTATATCATCTAGCTTGTCACAAAAAGAAATACAAGTCATTAATTTCAATCTAAATGTAAACAGGAAAAAAAAAAAACTTAGTCACTTTTACCTACTATTTCTATGTGTTCATTCTTTGTTACTGGTAAAGTTTCTGTGACATCCATGTAATGACAATGCATAGCAACACTGAGATCTTAGGAATGTGACCATAAAACTCCTTGAGATATAGGCTGTGATTTTTGTCTGAAATACGGAGGTGGGAAGAATGCAAGTTCAGAAAAACAACGTGAAGTTTGAAAAGAGCAAACCATTTCTGGTGAACGTTTTAAACATTTAAAACTTATATCCATATTGCTTCCTTCTCTTTCTAAAGCTCTCAACACGTGAAAAGTTTAAAAAGCTCCAGCAGAGAAGGAGGTAAGTTCAAGCTATTGTTTCTTCCGTTCATTAGACAAGGGAAGGGAATGGTCTCAGTGACCATCACTGTATGGAATCCTAATTTCATTGTTTCTTTAGCTAGTTTTTTCTGGGCATGCTGCCTCCACACCCCTCAAAAGGAAAAAAACACTACCCATTGTTTTCATGCAAAATGTAGTGCAAAAAACTCAAATTAGAACATAACCTTCATAGAAGAAATGAACAGGCATTAGTTCCAAGTATCATGTTGAAGAACACAATGAAAATGTGGTAATATTCTTTCCTCCCTTCTCATAAAGTTCTTCAGCTCAACTGCTTAAATGTATCTACAGTGAAACTGAATCAGAACAGTATATTAAACAAGGAATACACTTTGGGGTTTTTTTTTAATAAAAACTAGAGAAAAAGAGCAATGTAGATTTTTTTTCCCCCTTCTAAATAAAAAGGAAACATTTTATAAAGTAGTATTGCAAATTTTTGGTTTCAATAAAAGTAGTATTTAGAGTAACTTTGTATATAGTATATTATTATTCTGGGAATGTAGCTGTGATACTTTTGAAAATGAGTCTATAACTGAATAAAGACATTAACACTCATTCAATTTTGAACATAACACTCATTTAATTTTGTCGATTTCAACCACCTTCCATCTCAAACCTATTTACCAGAAAACAGGTAAACTTTAAAAGGAGGATATTGCACACTGAAGACTGATTTGGCCAAATTACATTCCAGCTAAGAATTTGAGAAACATAAACATCCATTTTAGTAACAATGTTTTGTTGAAGGATACAACAAGCAGTAAGAACACTTTCTACTTTATACGTATAAAGAATTGACAATATAAATATATTGAGCACTGATGTATTTGGGTTTTAGTTAGGGTAGTAATCAGAGGAAAAATGAAGTAAGGGTTGATTTGTTTTTTTAATTTATTGACATCCCTCCCATTACTTTCTTCTTTTTATAAAAATATTCTTTTATTAATTTCTCAAAGTGGCAAATTTTGACCATCTGATTAGAACTGTGATAACAAAGTTGTTAATTACATAGCAATTTTCAACCTGCAAGTCTTCATAAACCTGTGAACTTATTTTACAAGTCATCAATATTAAGGTATTTTAAATCACTTCAGAAAAATTAAGGTTAATATATGAACACTTAAATGAAAACTATCCACAAATACATTATAATCTTCTTACATAGCCAGCAACTTAGTGTTGCAAAATAGTCACTTAGGAGGGGTTCAACTGATTAAGGTATCGGTGTGCAAGACTGAAGAAACCTAAACCTCCCTTTCGGAGGAAAATTGCTGCCACTGACCTCAGGCAGAATGGATTGCA
The DNA here is from genome assembly GCA_013397275.1 of Burhinus bistriatus. Lineage (NCBI taxonomy): Eukaryota > Metazoa > Chordata > Aves > Charadriiformes > Burhinidae > Burhinus > Burhinus bistriatus. The sequence continues at coordinate 88,454 of VYXH01007198.1, read as the reverse complement.
TTCTGGCTTGCATCTCCCTAGTCTTGCAACTGCTTGCAGAAGTCTGCAAGACAAGCCTAATCTAAGTACCTGGAATTTAGATACACCAGCTTAGCTAAAAGGAAACGTATCACTAGGTTTTATCTATTTATTTTCATCAAGGTACTTTTAAGACAAAAGAAAAAAAAGCTTCAGCTAAGCATCTCATCTTTTATGAATTGCTTCTCGATTCTCTAGGCAAATGCTCCAGATCCTCTGTAAGGCTCCCTTCTCCAGCTACGGTGGAATTAAAGCCTCAAATCATCTGAAACCATTTATTCACAGGGTCTTCAGAAACTGAAGATTTCTGGAGTAACCGAATTGGAACTTGCCACTTTTCAATTATACTGAATAACTGCCTGTGTTTGCACCTCTGTGCAACTACAACCTACTTACCCTTTTTTGAATCTTACTCTTCTTACTGGAAGTCAAAGATCTATACTTTGATTATATAGTCACTCAGTGTTGACAACTAACAGCAATACAGTAACTGCAATGTTTTTTTCTCCTGAACCACGGCAGCAAATGAAGCCCCAGACCCCAGAAGCACTGAGCAATTTCAGCCATAAGAAGCCGTCCTGGAGGAGCAGTTTCCGTATCTCCCTGAGAGCGACAACCTCTTTGAAGTATGAGGCCTCAAATCTCTCCTGTGTTCTGAATACCATCCATTTTAGTATTTGAACATATTAGTCACAACTTTTTCATTTATTTTATTTTTTATATTCCCTTTGCCTTGTGCTCTGCAAATAGTTTCTACTCTTTTGTACTCTAGTTATTTTTACTAAAGTTTGCTGTTGTTGACAGTTCTCTAGTTGCTGTACTTTTATTTTTCCTCTGGGAAACATAACATTTTGGTTTATTATCTGAGTGAAAGGAATGAGAACATCTAGATTCAGGGTTCGACCAAACCCTAGGTCCAATTTCTTCCAAGCATTTCCAGTATTTCGTTTATCTTTATCTCTCCCTCTCCACTCACTCACACATGGTTGAAAAAACAGTTTTGTCTACAGAGGACAAGCTTTACTGGGACCCAAAATTTCCTCTTGGCAAAATCTGTTCCAACTTGCCCATCAGTTTCCATTTATCTGAGAATGCACTCAGTTACTTCTTTTGCTAAATACAGGCTTCTTGAATGTGTTTTTCCTTCAACCTAGGCAGTAAAATGCTGTAATTGGGAACACATGCTTGAGATTAACCCCTTTACTGCCAAGTCAAAATATGCAACAGTTTTCATGAGGCAAGTTAAACATATGCCACGGCAAGAAGACTGACAAATCTTCATTATTACCAATGTGTATTCCAGCCTCCCTTGTCCAGCACAAATTAAGTTACAGGAACTGTCAGTGACTAAGTAACTTCCTTTCTTTTCTCCTGAAGTGTCATGAGAAAAAGAAATTATTGTACTCCTACCTATTTTTTAAAAGTGGGGTCAAATATCTTATTGGTTACATTCGTTCACATGTGTGATTGTGATCTCAAGGCAAAGATAGCTGACAGACTTGGGGATCACCAAAGGGTTTTAATGGAAATTTTAGGTTCAGAGCTTTCATTTTACTAACTATAGCCTGAAGCAATAATAAATCAAACACTGCACTGAATAAAAGATAAGTACAAATATCAGCAGGATCAATAGCCTGGGGTTTTATCATTGTACTATAATTACTAACATAATTTAGCTTTAACGTTATCTAAAAATGAGTTTAATTACTTAAGGGCACCAGAAAAATGGAACAGAATGTATAAGCTTAAAAAAAAAAAAAAAAGGGGAATTTTTTCCCCAAAAAAAAAAAAAAAAAGGTGTATTTTTTCCCCTAAAAAAGAAAAAAAAAGGCAGATCTTCAGCTGAAATTATGTACTAACCATATGAGACATTGAAACCTCTGCTTGAACCAGTGTGACCGATTTCAAGACACAAACAGGAAAAGCCTAGGAAAATGAGTTCCCTAGATACTAAATATCTGCTAGAAAACATTTTGTTTGTGTTCCCCATTTCTGTGTTAACCTATTTGGTGCTGAAACTAAGAATTCCACGATAATCCTTTTTTACTGATGAAATTCTAGAGACAAAAACCTTTTATTATTCTATTAGTAACTCTGCCTTGTGCTGCACCACTGCACTTCAATCCTGATCTATAAAAGCAGTCTTTTCTAGAGATAAGAGTAATTGGGTCCGTATCCTCAGTGAAGCAAAAACTGATGGTTGTCCCAAATGTGCCAAACCTTTTATTTATGCTATTAGCTAAGCAGAGCTCAACTGAAACTACTTTTGTTCAAATATGTCCTTTTGCAGGAATTATTAAAAGAAAATGCTTAAATTTGTTCTGTTTAGTATACTTGGAAAGTACACAGTGGAACTGGTCAAAGTACACTGTTAACTTACACTCTCCATAAAGTTATGTAACTCTTCTTCATTGTTAGTGATTCAAACTGAGTTTAACTTCATTATACTTAGTTGTTATTTGTTATTTAAAATAATCTGCACAGTGAACAATATCATTCGTATTCCCACTTGAGCAAATACTTGTTTTGTTACAATGCCAACTTCAGAAACCAGATTTATATTAAATAAAACCTTCAATGCAATAAGCTAACAAAGAAAACCCAGTAGTTCTCATGTAAACAAACAAAACTCAGCTATGGGAACAATTTATTGAAGACTAATTTATGCCGATCAGCTGTATTGCACTCCCTTTGTAGGAAGAGAGTGCTGATTGTTAACCTGAGCAAGGCTAATACTCAACATAAAGGTAAAATATTCTTACCTAAATTACAGAATCACAGAATGGTAGGGGTTGGAAGGGACCTTCAAAGATCATCTAGTCCAACTCCCTTGACAGAGCAGGTTCATCTAGAGCAGGTTGGACAGGAAACGCATCCAGGCAGGTTTTTAATATCTCCAGAGAAGGAGACTACACCACCTCTCTGGGCAGCCTGTTCCACTGCTCTGCCACCCTCAAAGTAAAGGACTTTTCCTCATGTTCAGATGGAACTTCCTGTGTTGCAGCTTGTGCCTGTTTGTGCCCGTTGTCCTGTCACTGGGCATCACTGAAAAGAGNTACACTTGCCTTTGTTGAACTTCATGAGGTTTCTCTCTGCCCAACTCTCCAGCCTGTCCAGCTCACGCTGAATGGCAGCACAGCCTTCTGGTGTGTCAGCCACCCCTCCCAGTTTTGTGTCATCAGCAAACTTGCTGAGGGTCTGCTCTGTTCCCTCATCCAGGTCATTGATGAATATGTTGAACAGGACTGGACCCAGCACTGACCCCTGGGGAATATGGCTAGTTACAGGCCTCCAACTAGCCTGTTTTTCCTTAGGCTGTCTTTAAATACAGACATGAGTACTAAAGCCGCTGATCTATCTCTAGCTACCAATGAAAGACCACAACGTCAATTTAAGAAAGAGTGCTCTCCAAGAGTTTGCCTCAAATTAAATTCGTTTCAAAATTACAGTAATAGAAATGAGTGAGAAGAAACATAATAACAAGCTGATTGAGCAAAGTTAAGATGAAACAAAATTAAGAAAGAAGATTGTAGAGGTTAAAATTATAGTATAGCTTAGGAAAATGAAATTCACTTCTGCATATTTTAGAATACAGGAGTAACTGGAAGGATTGACTGATAAGAGTTCAGCAATTTCTGAAGCCATCTCCCAAATAGTTTATTAAAACTGAGAGAACTAACACTTCCACAGGTGGAAAAGCATACTGGGTTACTTCCCAGATTACAGTACTGCAGCACTGGTATGGATAGTTTCTTACTACATTACTCTGTTTCAGACATGTTTGCTTTTGTTATTTGTGATTTAAATTGTTATGAGGAGGCAAAATAAAATTACTTAATTTAAATAGCCGGGGCAGGGGGGGAAGTGATGATATGACTATCTATTATTTTCTCTCATAATCACTTTCAAAAAGCAAATTAGTTGCCTTAATTCTTCAATATCTAGTAATTTATAGCCAATTGATTTTTCCATGCATTTCCCATTTTCTTCCTAGATTTATTTCTGCAGCTGGAACTCGGACTGATCTCTTACAATAAAGAAAAGTTATTTACGTTTCTATTTGCTGTGATAGCTGATAGACTTAATATTAAAAACTGAACTGGATCCTTGACCCCAGTAGCTTTTTCTTCTTTTGACATGATTAGAACAGATTAAAAACTCCAATGACCTAGAGCTGTTAGGAGGAGAACCTTCAAGATATAGTGGGTGATAGGTATGAAGCTGCAAAGGCATAGGAAATGAAGTATGGTTGCTTCATTTACAAAGGCTAAAAAAAGAGGGGCTGACACCTGGGGGAGAGGGGGCGGTCTGTAGTTATAGTAGCCCCTATATAGGATAATGATGCAGGATACAGCACACAAGTCAGTCTTAAGGAGAGAACCAAAGTTCCCTTAGCTTCTGAGTACTTCCATATTTATAATCTCACAGCCACATAAAATTCAAGTATTTGTTTTCACTACCACAGAAAGCGTACATATTCCCTTTCTAACCTCTAAAGAGCTTGCAACACTATGTAATTTTGCTGTTTCCAAATACCAAGTTTTCTGAAAAGATGTAAAAAAAAAAAACAACCCCAAAAAAACCAAAAAAAACCCTTGGAATTCTTCACCCTTTTATTCATTCTTTCCAAGAAAGTACTGATAATCAGTTATTGTTTGATATAAATTAAAAGCATTTCCATTAGCTGCATGAAGTACAAAATTAAAGATTTTTTCATCTTTAAAATTAAAAATTATATTTTTCCAGTTATTTTTTCAAATAGTTCTAAGCAATACAGTTCCCACAGAACACACAAATTAGAGCTATCATCAGTTATTTAGACAAAGAAATGAACAAGCCATACCAACAAACCCGATTAACTTCCAACAAAATTCGAAAAAGCAAGAAAAAAAAAAGATACATTGTTCTACAATTAAAGTCTCTAATAGCAAAACTATTTTTTTTATGAAACACTTAATATCCAGTTGCTTCCAGAAACATGAATTTAATTAACAGGATTTTAAAGTTCATATTGAACACTTCACACATCCCAAACGGCAGTTTCAGTTTTCACTCATGTATATCTAGCTACTTTATCTGAATGGAAAGAAATAATCCATTATGTATAGTAGGAAAGGTAGAGAGCTCATAAAAAAGAGTTCTACACTGTACTGGATCCCAAGAGAGCCTACAGCTTTGAATTTTTCATTTTATTTCACTTAGTTACTGAAAAAGATAAGCTAATGCTTTCCAGAGATGTCAATCTATTCACACAGGTCCCTCATGAAAAATACTCATTTGTTTTATAACTCATGTCTGAAGAGATGATTGCTGAGGTTGAAAGCTATTGGTATATCACTGAAGTCTGCTAAATGATCTGTATCGGAAGACTTGAAGTTGCCACATGCTATGTTTTATGAAGATCTTTCTATTTTTAGTTTTGAAAAGTTCTGGTTTTTTGATCCTCCCTTAACAGTAACACAGAGTTACGCACAGCTCGCATAGTTTACGTGAACCCTTTGTCTCTTATGTCACTATCAATGCTTTCACCCTAGTGCTTAGCAGGATGCAAGAAGTTATTACCTAAATTTTCAAAGTTATTCTTACACAGTAAGTATCGATAGAAAACCTGTGTAGCAACAGTGCAGTTTGAGACTGCCAAGTCACTGAAGATGCAGAAAACTTCTGGATTACTGTGTTTGTAGCTCACCCAGAAATGATAATCCCTAGTTGTTGCAGAAACCAGGCTCTGTTGTTGCAGGCACTGGTTCCAGCATAATCCTTCACATTTTATTTTAAGGTGAATGCAAAGTTTTTACCAGATAGATTTTTGTTTTAAATATTCCTTAGTGTTTGCCTTCTTTAGGGAAGATCTGCTACAAATGCAAAAACCAAGTTCCTACTCATTTTTATACATTGTCTCTTTCTTAAACTCTTACTTGTACAAGAAAGAAAAACAATATGCGCAAGGGGTCCATGGGTCACAATCTCAATTTGAACCCCATTTTGCTATAGTCTTTCTTAATTCTGCAATGGGATCTTTTGTGAAATTTAAAGTCTGTTACGTACCTTGATCTTTCAAGAAATTATGTTAAAGTAATTCACTACAAACATAATAAAAATTAAATCATTCATTTGCAAACATACCTGATGAAGTAATTTAGAATCATATTAGCTATTATACGAAATAGCTACACAACATGCTAGAGACCTGAGTTGATGTGCAGGAACGTTCTTCAGTTCTGTATTATTCTTAAGAATTTTAGCAATAAGCTTTACTGTTAACTATCTTCTTACCATTCTTGTTAGGAAATTTATCTTCAGTATTTTTGTTTGTTTTAAAGGAAGTATCACAGTACAGTGATACAGAAAACAAAATAAAATTACCAATAGAATTGCCAACAGGCAGGAGTACCAGTATACCAGTACCAGTATTGATAAAAGTAAACTTGTGTACTACTACTCTGGAAACTCATCCAGTAAAGCAAGAGATAATTTTAATTAATTCGCCATTTAAAGGCTGCAAGAAATTTAACTAGGTAGGACTGGGAAATAAAAACTGAGCTGGGAATAACAGAGAAATAACTTAAGAATTAAATGTTCGTCCCTTTTCTCTGATTTTGAAACTAAAATAATTTCATGGGGTACAAGAATTGCTGAAAAGTTCTTTCCAGAAACACCTTTGGGCAAAGTCACTTAAAAACAGGTTGAGTACTTCTATTATATTATCTACCTATATTCACTAAAGGTACATTAACACTATCCACATTTTATTACTTTAATTTGTCTTCGCATGAGTCCAGAAAACTTGAAGGATAACCTACCATGGGAAAAATACTGCCATATTCTGTATTTTGCTTCTTAAAAATACTAGTTTTGTACAGATTGTCAGTATACATATGAATATATTACTTCTTCCACAAAAACAAAAAACAAACCACGCAACAAAACAAACAACCCCACCAAAAAAAACATAAACAAAACAAAAACTCCAAACCATAAATCTCACACAAAAAAACCACAACAAAAACAAACAAACAAAACCAACAAAAAACCAACCAAAAACCAAGCAGAGTTTTCTCATTGAAATAATAAAATGCACCTGTACGGAATTAATATTCTCTGAAAATATTCTCTTGTGGTTATACAGTATACCTTTGGATGCTGTGGTTCATTCATTAAGCAGATAACAAGAATAGAAAGCTAGGTGGCAGACTACGTGTTCTTAAACCAAGGCAGACAATTTGCCTCAATACCACATAGCCTTCATTGAAAATAAAAAGATCATTAAAATGAATATGTAGCTTCTACTCTCTTCACAAATTGTATTTTATTGTTATTCTTTTTTTTTTTTCCTACACAAGGAATTGAAAGCTATACATCCTAAATTTTTATGATTACATGAAGAAGTGGGTAATATTCCAAGAGGGTAATAATTTGATAAATTGTACAGCAACTAATGGCAAATAGATTACTGGTATTGTTGCCTTTTAGATACACCCTCCAATAACGTTAATCACTCAAGAAGACTTTTATTCAAATGCTTACGTCCAGAAGTCGTCTTCAATACAGCATGTTCATTGCTTAATACCAAATCCTACAGCCTGTTCTTTACTGCTGTTGGACATTTTCCACCTCTTACGTGTATAATTTTGGGGCAGTTGGTCATAGTATTGGAGAACTTAGAAGAACTACCAGGGTCATTCTATCAACAGACAGGAGTTTCTGACTATGATACAGATGATAATATGTATAATATGTAGAAGCTTGCTTGAAGAAATAGTCCTAACATTTGACTATGAAGAGCCTTCCTCATAAAAGTGAAAACCTACTGTTGGCTATGCCACGTGTTAGTCATTGTTGTGGGATTTTCTGGATGAATGAGTTACAAATCTGTACTGCACTGATAACATTGACACACCACGTCTATGACACCCTGCACATAGCCATAAATATGTGCCACACATTCAATTAGCCTACAATGCTATCATGATACAGAAGCAATATCAGCCATGACAGTTGCTAATATTTCTTCTTTTATGAGATCTCTTGAGAGTATATTTAACTTTCTGATAACAAATGAAAATAGATTTTAACTCTTATTTGAAAAATGGTGTCCTCCTTAATTTATATACAGGTGATAAGAATTCCTGTGACTTTTTAGCAAAATATAATGTTAAGTAGACAACATGGCGGTCCTGTGACATGTACGATGGAAACATATTGCAACTTTAAGACAGGCAACAGAACAACAGGCAACTGAACAGCAGTGATTGACAAAGCCTAACTACTTTAATAAGTGAAAAATCAGAGAAAACCATCTTTTTCATTAAGTGTTTAAAGCTTGTTCCAATTTTTGTTTCTTTGTTTGTTTTTTTTTTTTTTTTTTAAAGTTTTTTCCTTTTTTTTTTTTTTTTTTTTTTTTTTTTTTTTTTTTTTTTTTTTTTTTTTTTTTTTATTTTAGTCAAAGGAAATGCACCCATATCTATATGGGTATCAATAAGCATCAGAATCTCCCCAACAGATAAGTATGTAAAAATAAAGTTATTTCTTCTGTATATTAGGTTGCTATTCCTAACACATCCTCACTTTTACAAGGTTTTTATTCTATTTTCTTTGTCTGTCTTCAAAACATTTCTATATCAAGTTCATGTTTTTTACTACATAACTTATCTTCTAATCTGCTTCTTCCTCTTTATTTTCTTATACACTAAAAAAAATAGTTGTTTTTCTTATCTCCCTTCTCTTTACTCCATACTCAAATACATCTTTGACTTCTACTTCCTGATGTCAAGGTAAGGTTATACATACTAATACATCACAAGATGGAGCTTGCTAACAGCTATGCTTCCATATACATTTGAACAACTGCTTCTCCTCACTGGCTTTGCTCCATTACAATCTATACTCTGCTCCTGTTTCAACATGCACTGCCTTTACTATCTGCATCATCTCTGCCTTCATCAACAATGGGAAGCTTCTTGCCTATTCTTTTCTGTTTCTCGGATGGAAATAGGATTTAATTTGATTGCAACCACACCCATTACACCTCCACAATAACGCTGCTAAGCCTCGAGCTTCTTCTAGCTCTGCAAACATTATGAAACAGAAAACAACCTTCATCTGCTGTCTTCTCCCCCATCCCCCCAAAAAGCTGCAAGTGAAATGCCTGTGTGACCCTCCCTTCTGGAGCTCAGCTGTCTTCGCTCCAAGGTCTAGATTTGAGGGAACACAGTTCGGCAGCATTTTTTATCTTTTCAAACCTAGGCTAAGTTGTGAGAAAATACACAGACTAGAGCCAAGGTAGGTAGGAAAGCCAAACTGCAGTCAAAGCTAAATTCAGGGATTAACGAGGAAAACATCAATATGCAAAGGCATACAATTTTAAAGAAAATACAGGGAATTTGAAGATAGCAACTCAGCAACAAGGAAGATCAGCCCCTTCCAAGGAATAATAAAGACTGACCCTCCCACATATGACCAACAAAATCGTGGGCAGCAAAGACACCTTTGGGGTCACGGGGATGGGAAACGTATTAATGCTTAGGCAATAGCTAGCTTAGTCTCATCAACTGTGCATATTTGCCAAAAAGCAATTACTTTGTAATTTTGCACTGTTTATAACCTACTTGCATTCCCTCCGTGCACGTGGAAAAAAAACCATACAAAGTGATGTGGAGCATGAAGGCTGCACCCAAGACAGCTATCAATGTCAAGACCAAGACAGGTCATTACAAAACCCACATCCCCGATGACCTCGGTTCCCTCAGTTTGCTATGCTAAACAAAGCTGACATCAGAGAGAGGTTAACACCACTAAGTAACGTGCAGGAAACCTCTAAAAGGCTTTTAGTGAGACCTGGTCTTGGAATTCAAAAAGATATCTGTTTAACATCTGATTTTTTTGGCTTTTGTTTTGACCTTTCTTGCTATGTTTTGGCTTCCTGTAGGTGGGATGTGTTGAAGGAGTGTAAAGGTTGCAGTAATGCCATTATAGATCCTCTGTACATGAAATGTTGCCTGTGATGAGGGGTAAGAAACAAGCAAGCTATGTGGTCTTCCCTGTTACACAGGCCAATGTTTCATACTTAAGTTTTGCATAAAACCATTCCCCTGTCAGTAGGTAATGTGCTGGCGTTGTTCAAATACACAAGTGAAAGATAAATATGCTGTTCTGATAAAGAACTGCATTCACTGAAGAAGAAACAAGAATATCAAGCAAGAAGTTCAGAATGTTTTTGACTCACTACTGATTCAAAGATAGGCTTTCAAACAAGGTGAAGAAAAAGAGGGACAGTAGGTATTTTTATGTCACAATGTGAAGTGAGATACTGAGGGGAAATACAGGTACTGCACTAACCAGGAGATAGGTAGAATTTAAAGCAGACTCAGATAATCTAACACAGAAACGGATTTTGCTCTGGGAATTTGAGAGAAAAGTCAGCAAGCGAGAGGATTAAAGAAGTCTGGTGGTGGACGCTAGGATGCTCCAGGCAGAGAAAAAGTATTTGCAGTCATGTAATGATTACAGCTAGTCTCTTCATACAGGCCACTTCTTCCATTTTATGAAACACTGAAATAAACGTATGAAGGTCTGGTTCCCATTCTGTCCTGGCCTATGATCTTTAGGGAACAAGAAAAATTCGGCTCTGTGTTTTAACTGTCAGCTTTTCTACTGATGAACTAGGGAACAAAATGATGCTTATTGATCCTGTGAGAACAACCAGTTTCTTATGAGAACTACAAAAAAAAACCCCAAACCTTTTACAACTTTCATAATCCAGTTCGTCCTTGTGTGTAATGTGCAAGACTGTGAGGCTAGGTAAAGTGAAAATTCCAAGCACTTTTCTGCTCGTGTTTTACCTAAAATCAATTACAGAAAAATTACTGATGGCAAAGCTATTTTTTTAGTTTGAGTATTCTGAAATCTATCCCAGTTACAAATACAGACGTTCATCTGAATTCCAGTGAGGTCAGCAGGATGATTTTGCTGTAGTTTAGCCCCAGCTTCTACATACTTGTGTGAAAGACATGAGTACCGTCATGAATTTCAAGTATTTATATGTTACCAGTCTAGCAAATTATTCTACACAGAATGTAAGCTGAAAATGGAACCCTCCACCCATAATTACAAAGAATTATAATGCAATTAAGAAGTACCTTAGGGTATAAACTGTCCATGAATTAAAATTACCAATTCATTTTTATTCATAACATCCCGAACCCTCTTTTTTTTTGGTTATTGTTGTTAAAGCTGGGTTTAACAGAATTTTATAGTCATTGTATTTGACTGGGTGCCTGCACAGAGCAGATCTGATGCATGGTAAAAGAGGAATGGGACAGGACATATGCAGGAAAGAAAGTGGAGAAATGAAGACCGTTGTAAAAAATTCAGATAGAGCTGTTCTTAAACCTAGTATCCTAAAAGAAGGAATTAGTAAACAACAAATAGGATTAGTCTGTGAAGGATGTTTAATGAAAGCCATAAGAGAGCTTGCATTTTACTTGGCTAGATTAATACTGGGCATTGTGGGAACTGACACTCAAAGAAAACCATCTGTCTCTTTCCTTGTCTAGCTTGCAATGTTATAAAGAAGCAAATACCACCAGAAATGCTATGCTACCACAGAACATTGTGGTAGCAAGATTTATGTTCAGGAGACTGCAAAAATTGCATTAGATATGTCCTACCTACTAGATCACATTAGGAAGGGATACGAAACCCTCTGAAGTACTACCCAACTCACTCGCTACTGAAGAAAATCCCAAATTTTTTCAGTTTCTATATGTTTCCTTGTAGTCTTTTCAGATAATTAATCAACATAGGTGTAAATAAGTAGAATGAAAGAGTAAAGATTTGGTCTTAATAAAGGGTTTCAAGAACTAGTGTAACTAAAATATCTGTATCTGACAGCATTTACTTTGAAAGTTTCATTGCCATATGAACTTCAAGCAATTTAACTAACAATTTCCTTCTTCTAATGAAAATAGATATTTAAAAGGTCCACACTACCCTTGGGAACAGAAAGATGCCTTAACAGCAAGGTATAATTTTATGCTTCGTTACCAAGAAAATATCAACTAAATACATCTACACTGAATTTCAAACAACTACAAATACGAAAAGCCGGAGGGCCTGCACAAACATGATAGATTTGATTAGATATGGTATAAGAACCAGCTTTAAGTGTCCAATATTTTATTTAATAAATTTCTGCATCATTATTTTTCCATTAGATAAGCAATGTTTTTCCTGCCACTAAGCACTGTATCAAATACACTGAAGAATTTTTGTTTAAACCAGGAAAAGTTCCTTCTA
>VYXH01007198.1:0-76110 GCA_013397275.1 Burhinus bistriatus | reverse complement strand
CCTTCCAACACCTTTTTCCTCCCCCCCCCCCCGCCCCCAGCTTTGAAGTATTGTATAAATTAAATCAATTTACAAAGAATCAACATCAACAGCTAGTGGACCCTTTGATTAACTCCCCATTCATTACTATTTAGGGAGTTCATTGAAGGAAGAGGGTTTATAACCACTTCAGTGTATACTTAATTCAATTTTTAAGGGCATTTAATATTTGTCAGATGTTTTTCAGCTCAATCATTGCATACAGAGAATTACAAGCAGTGTGTCAACTGAAACTGTCTGAAAATCAGATTTCTTCCTATTATGAAAAACTTTGGGCTTTTTTTCCCCTAAATTTAGTTGTTTAAACCAAATATTTCAGAATTTTTCTTTTAATATGGGATATTCCAAATGAAACATCCAGGTTTTAAATATACAAAAAAATTTCTAGAAACTTCAAAAGCCAACTTCTGTGCAAGTCTATTACAGCCACTCCTGTGTCTTTTTGAGTTATTACTAATGCACAGCTTTCAGTCCTGAGAACATTTTTAATTGGACAATTTTATATTAATTTAAATGTAAAGTGACCTTTGACTTAGCTGTAAGTTTACAGCCAATGTAAACTGAATATTCATTACAACTCACAGTTTCTCTTATATTACACTACCTTAACACTTGCAATTTGCGAACTGCATGTACTATTTCCACATGTATTGTGTTATCAGGACAGCATTTTAACTATTGAGGCAACAGACAGGTCATTTCCACTCATAGCCAACGTTCAAAACTTTCCGTAATACTCTATGAAGAAGATATCTTTACAGAGTCCTTCCCCTTGTTGCCACCCTGAGTGCCTGAATGAGGTAGAGGGCATCTTTCTGCAACCAGTTATTGGGAACTACGTGCTGTATCATTCAACTTTGCAATCTCTAAATATTTTTAAACACCTAGCATTAGTTTCCCTCCGCCTCCTCCCATCAATATAAATAAGTAAGCTAAGAAATTAATCCTAATAATAAAATTATCAACTTTTATCGCTCCTGAAAAATTGTGAGGAAAACCTCCATATTATTTAAGAATGTAAATTATTCCTTTACACGTCCCTTAGTGACAAACTTCACTATGGTCTTGCATTATTTTGAAAACTGTCATGAATTTGAGCATATGCCTTTAAAAAATTACTGGTTATTCAGTAATTCTAAGTAATCTCAAAATGCCTAAAAATTTTTAGTTGTCAAGTCTTGTCAAGTCTTATTCTACTTGCAGTTTTTAATATTAATCTCCCAGAAGAAAGCAGCTGTTTGAAGTATTGTTAGAATTCAACATTCAGCAGCTGTTTGGTCAATTTGCATCACACCAGGGTTCTCTGTTCTTCAGTATTCTGTGCAATCTGAGGTAGATTTGTTCTTCAAGAGAGCAAAGGGAGCTAATCATTTACTGACTAGCAAAGAGGAGAAAAATAATTTGCTGCTTTTCCTTAAAAAAAATTTACTTTTTTCTTAACATTTCTTGACAGTTTTTCCTGTTACATGAATATGCATAAAAGGCCAATTTCAGAGAAACAAGCTAACTAATTGCAGGATAATGACAAAAACTCTAAATATTAAGAAAGCATTTTTTTGATGAAATAAATTAAAAAGCCATTACTAAAAATGGTTTAAAAGTGAAATTCAATTAAAAGTAATTGTTCATTTTAGTAAAAAAAAAAAAAAGTAATTTTTGACACTGAAAAGGTCCAGTTAATTTTTTTTTTTTTTTCAAAGAAGTATACACGTACTGTTCAGGTATTTACTTAAAAGAAACATTGCAAATACTGAAATTATCGAACATTGAAAATACTGAACTATAACATTTAAAGGAAATGCCTCTTAACTAAAACATTTCTGTGTGTATTATGTACTTTGGCTTTTCATGACCCAGGAAAAGAAAAAAAAATATCATTTTTCTTTTCTTGCGCTCTCTTGATAGTCTTTACCACTGTTTAAGCCAAAGTTTAAATTTTAAGTTTTACTAGATTGTTTTTGTAGCTGTAATTATACAATAGACTGAAATTTGCTGAATCTTAACTGCTGCATAACTTCACCACTCCATAGATAGCAGTCTTTTTGTGGAGGGGATTAGTTTATACAGCATTTGGGTAGCGGCTCCTGGAACAACCTGGGTAAAGGGGCCTGGACCTTACCTGCTCCTTCTTCATCTAATTTTTCTGGTATCGCTACAAAACTTTCCATGGTTAGAATTCTGGTTTTGACCTTCTGGTTATCTTACTGTCCAAGATCACTACCTTTCATGAGCTGAATCCTGTGCTGCTGTCACAGGGAACAAATGGGATGGAGGTGTGCCAGGCATTGATGGGGAAGGCACAGCGCTGGTAAAGCTTACAGGGAAAGACCAGGTCTAAGCTGCCCCTATGGAAGCACCAGTTACCCACTTCCTTTTCCTAAAGCAAGATGGAAGGTTGAGCATCTTACACAAAGTTATCAGGGAAAGCAATAGGATGATATTAGAGCTGTTGTATGAAAGGGCAAAGAAATGTACTTCCACTGCAAAATGAGAGTAAAGAAGATTCTGCCAGTAACTCCACTGTAAAATTTAGTAGTGAAATCTCAGCCCCTGTAATTGAAACGGCATCAATTTTTGTGCATCAAAAAGCAATTCTGCATCTCCCCACAATAGGTAGGACCCATTGTCATTGACTGCTCAGAGAATTTGGATAATAATATTCTGCACGCGTCAATGAAGTGCTCATCATGAATATCAAAGCTCCTTGATTCCCAACAATTCCCCCGGTTTAACCCCAGCCAGCAGCTAGGACCCTGGAACCTCCTGAGAAGTTCTCCGCCTTTCCCCCAGAAGGGCTGGGAGAAGAGGGAGAAAAAGAGGGGAAAGCAAAAGGAAAAAAAAACCTCATGGGTTGAGGTAAACACAGTTTAATACAACAATAACAGAAAAGGAAAATAGCAATAATAATAACACAAGTCACTCTCACCACCTGGTGAACTGGCACCTTCACAAGCAGTGATCATGGATTCCCCTCCCCTAGTCAACCCTCATTTATACTAAGCATGACATCTGCAGTATGGAATATTCCGTTAGTCATTCCGTTGTTCTGTCTGTGCTGCTTCTCAGCTTCTATGGGAAGCTAAAAAGAGTCCTTGAAAAGTATAAACTTTACCTAGCAACAACTAAAACAACATGCATTATTGACATTCCATTCACAGCTGAAACCAGGATAACCACCAAAGAACTTGTCAAGGTGTCTCTTTTTTCCATTCAAGTTAAAGTCTGTAGGCTGTGTTTTAAACACTGTCATAGTAAGCAATAGGAAGACTATCAGAGCTTTAGTGATTACTAAACATCTGCCAATTCATCATTTTTGTCAGGTTTACGTCCCTTATCTCTGTTATCCACATTCCTACCACTGACAGTTTTCATCCACCCATTTAGGTTCTCTTGCTTACTCTCAGACATAATAATTTTAATGAGGTTTATGTTTTTTAACTTCAGCCATTTCCCTTGAAGTTTAGATTGTCATACAAATCAATAGGATACTGTCTTTTTCTGGCAGTCTTTCACCATCAAGGTGCACAGAAATTTTAACTTGCTATCATATTGTTATTAGTAATAATTCATCCCTGCCTGCACCCCATGACCTGAATTATGAAAAGAAATAAAACAAGTTCTAACACAGTCTAGAACTTTGTACAAAAAAACCCAACCAACAAAAAAAATTGTTTTACAACTTTTGAATGCTTTTCATAAGACAAAATACAAAGCACGGTTTTTTGTTTCAACAAGTTATTTGCAGGTCATAAAGTGAATAAATCTTTCATTTAGGAACACAAATAATGTAAAATGTTAGGTCCTAATTATGCTGGTAGGTCTGAAGATCATTTGCTTAAAACTCTGGAGTCTATCTATGAAGAGGAAACCAAATCCTAGCAATATTTTTGAAAGTTCTTCGTAGTATACTCCTAGACAACTAATCTTATTTTCTCTCTGAACTATGAGCATTGCATCTGTTCTGCCCCTCTTTTCTTTTTGTCCTCAAAATTTTACGCCACAAAGCAGTATTTTTTTCAAGTAAAACTGAGGACTATCAAAGCAGGTTTTTTGGTTGATTTTTTCTGTGGTGGTTTTTTTACCTCCTTCAGACAAGTCCTAAGGAAAAAAGTTATCACAAGAAAGTTGTAGAAGTTTAGCTATCTTTTAAAGATTGTTTTGCCATCCTCAATATTGAAATATATTATTATTTTATATTTCAAATGCAAATACTGAAAGTTGCATACATATTTAAAAAATAATGAGAGTTATGTTATATGGGAGAGCAAAAAGAAAACTTCTGCTATGCTTTTTTAATGATTTTGAGAAAAGATTTTGATGCAACAGGAGAAGACAGAATAAGTATAAAATCCCTAAGTTCTTAATAACAAGTTTTATTAATAGCTACTTCTTAGACTTTTTTTAAAAAATACGTGGAATCAAGTCCTTTCTATCAGCGCTAGGTACTGCAGTTTCATCACATTACACCTAAAACATTTTCACTTTTCAAGATTCTAAATGAGACCAATAGAGCTTCTTCCCAATTTTGTCTTGGAAAAACAAAACCAAAAAACTTGCTCTTAAATTTCAGACTCAACTCTTCCCTTCTTTCATCAAAATCCTCAAAAAACAAGAGGAACAATTCAGTTTTTATTGTTTACAACTACAGTGTATTTTATTATGAATGCACTAAACATCCTTTGAAAGGATCTGGTTAATCTTACACCGCTAATGGTATCATATTAAAAAAAAAAAAAAACACAACACAATCTTAAAGGGAAAATTAAATGGTTCCTCTATGTGCTTTAACGTCCATGGAATCAATTTGATTCCTAACTTTATGTTAATGTCTTGCACAGGATGAATTCTTCATGCATAGAACACATAATCTGGTTGACAATAAAATATGCAGGAATGAAGGAAACAATATCTTACTGTTAAAAGGTTCTGTTAATACAATATATCCCAAAACATCAATTTATTTACATATGGATGAGAACATTGATTGCAATTCAAACAAACAGTAGTCTAAAAATATTAATCAGAACATATGGCAATATAGAGGTCTTAACTCAGTCACAGCGTCACCTTGTCACACTATCTTAGAAAGACAAAGGGACTGTAAAATGTATGAAATAACAGAAATCAGTTCCTTTAACTTCCTTTACAAGATGAAGTGGGTTTAGTGAACATTAAGTTAGTTGTCATTTGCTCTTGTAATTCAAATCGGATACCTTTTTTGCTGGTGAATGGAAATAATAATTCCTTTAGCTGGACAAAATAAGGAGCCTACATATATGTGTGTCTGTGCATGCGTGTGTCTTATGCATGGATGGCTATATACACCCACAGTTTTACTGTTAATGTTAGAAAGTAACGTAGAAACAAATAAATATGTGTGAAACCTACCAAGATTTTGTTATTAAGCACTGTCTCTGTTTTATGTTGTAAACATTCTCTTTTTTGTCTCATCTGGAATATCCCTGGATTACCAATGATAATGTACAAAGGCAATAAAAGTTGCTGCTTATCTCAGATTTTCTGAAGTATTGTATATTTTATGGGGTCAATTTTTAGAAATATGTCATTTCCACAGTGCTTGCAATTTCATGGTATTCAGGTGTTAACACACAGCTACACAAAGGAGTTCTACTATCCTATATTTCTTCTTTTAAATCCGCTTTACTGTAACAGAATCAAGTAGATTTGAGCCCACATTTTTCTATATGTTATTTAATAGTACTGATATCTTGTTGAAGCTTCCAGAGAGGAGTTGTAAATTTTCTTTCCATAGCTGACACGTTACAGGAACACTGCTTAAGTCAGTCTCTCCATTTCTCAAAGAAATAGGAAGATTTTATTTCAGCACATATTTTCCTTCTGAAAGATATCACAACAGTCTGCTCCCCTTTTTAAGGGACATTGAAGATTTACTCCCTTTAAGAATGAATTCTCACCGAGTTCAGAACTATGAGCAATGTAATGCTAATATCGGTGTCAGAATGCCATTTCCCTTCTCTAGATGCATTAAAAAAGAAAACAGCTCTCTTTCATCCCCCCGAAAAAACCTCACCCGCACCTATTTAATATTAGTAGATATTTCAGAATCAATACTTTTGAGCATAACAAGTTATATTCTTGTGGGTTTTTATGGACTGTGCAGGGTAACATCTTTGCAACCACAGAAGAGGTTTTGTGCCCACCTGAAAGAACTTCAGTAAGGACCATTTAGGTGATGGACAGCAGTACTTCTTTCAAGTAATATTTCCAGGTTTGTGGAGAAAAACCCACAAAAGGCTATCTTCATTCTTTCTTAGCAATGCTTTTTGCAGCAAGTTAAGTGAAGCATGATCATTTCTGTCTTTAAATCTTACCAGAGAAGGATAAGGATTTCATCTAGACAATTCTAACAGGCTTGTTTGGTTCTGAAAGAGGTTATAGGGATGAACTTGCAGTATACAGCACAGGGGCTTAAGGAAGAATTTTAAAACCTCATTTTTATTGAAATATTCACAAGCCTAAATGTACTATAGTAAGCTGTTGGTACGCATAGACCATGGACTATGATGCTGAATAATGTATGTCATCGTTTCCCTGTCGTCCTGTTGTCTATAACTATAAACTATTTCTTATTTTATATGTCAATGATAATCTCTTTGGAGCAATAACTGCATGTGGTGTGTCTGACCAATGAGATTCATATACATAAATAAAACACATCTGTTTACAGCAGCGGAGAGAACACTACATAATAAACAACTAACCTGCAACATGAAGATGGGCTGCTGTGAATAGTTGAGGACACTTGGGTAAAACTTAGAATGTTACTCTATTTTTTTATATTGTAGATATTTTTCTTTTCTATATGCTGCTATGATTACCTTTTTTAGTTTAAATAAACTAAGAAATAATATCAAACAACTCAGCATATATGGAAATTATTTCTGCTTAAGAGACAGTTCCTGTTCTTAAACAAAATGGTTATTTTTTGCTCTTGCCTGTCCAAAATCCTCCAGTTCCAAATGATTTCATTGTATTTAAAAGTTTTAGTCCTCCCTTCCCACAACTTTGTTTTGTCTGGTTATCAGATGCTGATGGCTAGGGGATTCCTATCAAAATTCTTGCAACTACTCAAACAGTGCACTGGCTTTAAATAAGATAGTGTGCTGCCTTTCACACCTACAACACCTAAGTAAAATTATTTCTTCATTACGCAGACAAGACAGGAAGTAATCTGAAGAGTTAACAATACTGACTTTATCCGAAGATGCTGACTGGCTGCAAGTAGCAAAGCTTATGAGACTAAGTCCAGGTAATAATTAGAGATGTAAAAAATGCATTAGATAACCTAGCATTTTACACTTAGAAAAGGAAACGGGCAACATTTTAAAAAAAAAATAAAAAATAAAAAATAAATCACTGCTCGAATATCCCTCAAGCTTTTCTCAGTGTGATTGGGCTGCTTTTTACTTTACATTGGCATAGGCGACTTGAAACAGTATCTCTCCTTAAATCTCTAGACATCACCGTAATTTCTGACCGACTTTCTTAAGCATTAGAAGTACTTCTTCACTTCAGTAGTCCGTTCCTTGAAACACTGGCTAAAGTGAACTTCATAGGAGTCAGCTGAGCCAGGGGTTTACAGGTCACTTTTCTAGCACAAGCACAGTGTCCTCGAGCTGCGAGAGCAAGTCAGCCAACTCCAGGGACACATTAAACAGCTCAGAAATAAAACTACTATACCTAACATTGTAAAGGCTGCTTGGATTATGGATATCTTTTTGCTTCCAGAAGCTAACTTGAAGATTTTTGCCACACACACACATACACTAATTTAAAGGGAGTATACAACTATGTGTTGTATTTTATGTTGTTGGCAATCCTGATCTCTTCAGCAACATCCAACACTATAACTTCTTGCAAGACGATTTTGAATTCATACATGATGTGATGAAAATCAGGAAATTTACCTGCTTTAGCATGGATTAACACAATGCATAATAATGTGTGAAATATTAATTCTTGTGTATTTAACTAAAGCAAACAAATTAAACTAAGGTAATAAAACTGTTGCATACCTAGTATCAACAGCTGCAGGAACAAAATTGTGAAGTTCTAACATTTGCCTATTTAACTGAGCAATTAAAAACAGAATTGAACTTTTCAGTGTATTTTAAATGTCATACAAGCTATATTACACCTAGATTTTTAGTTTCATATTATGCACACTAATGCATACTTTCTAAGAATGCATTAAGTTGGCTTATTTCTAGAATTTATTCTATTTCTTTGCCTAGCTTGTATACAAGTTTTAATAATCTTGAAGCTATTCAGAAATAATCTGGTTTTGTTTTGTAGAACAAATGTTGTAAGAATGATTTATTTCTTCTGTCAGTAGTAAAAGCAGATATGCAAACTTAATTTGGCATTACTTTGTAGGGCATTTCTTTTAGTTTCTGTGTTTAGTCTCCAGCTACCAGAAATGTCCTATAAAGTAATATAAAATAAGGACTTTCATGGTGGCCTATATTTTCCATTAAACAGTGACAATAATATTTTAATTGTAAAGCTATTTTTAAGTAATCATAGTTCACAATTAATTATTAACTTATTTCTGTACTAATTCAAATGGATATACATTGTGAACAAAACTTTGCTTTTTGCAACTGCATTGTTCCAGAGTTTCTTCTTTCAGCTGGATTGCAAATGTGTCTTAAGAAATCTTTTTGTGGGTCTACTGAGAAAGCTTGGAGAAGCCATATCATCTGTACAGTATTTTACAGAAGAGCAAGCTATCATTATATATGTTTTAATAGCTACACCTGAGAAATGTTATATTGAAGAACAATTCAAGAAATACTCATAAAGTTAATGTTTTCCTTCACTTGTTGCAGTGAAGTTACATAAGAAAATTAATAAGAAAAAGAAAATCATTACACGCTTTTGAAATGAAGATGTAAAGATTTATCTATGCATCAGATTGGGTTACTAAAGAACTAATCACAGGGTACTGAAAACAATGAAAATCTTCACAGGTTTTTGAATATAGAATAACAACTGAACACATGGAAAAAGAATTGCATGCACTGAGGTTCAAGTTAAAATAAAATAACGATACTTTCAGACCCAAATGTAAATCACCTGACCTGTCTGAAGAAAGCACAGCAACATTAACTTACAGTAAAGAACATGATCATTTCTCTGTTTCATTAATTAAAATAAACTTTCTCAGTCTAAGTTGCTTTTGTTATAGGTATAAGAAATCTCAGCTAAGATAATTTAACATCATACAGTGGTACATAGCATCATTCAGGTCGGTGTGGTCATAGATAAGTTATGAAAGAAAAAAAAAAGATGAAAGATGGAAAAGCATAGTAATAAATAAGAACATGCACAAGCTTAAGTTGTAAATATGATCATGAAAGAACTCATCTTCCTCTTTATTTGTGACTTAAGGCCTTCAGTAGAAAAAAAACCCTGAAGTTCTTTATGTGATGTTAGAAAGTGTTTGATGACTTTCAATTTTCAGGTCATATAGATACATTCTTTATAGACAACTGGGATCATCAGGAGACACAATATGAACGTACTAGAGGTTTGGGTTTTTTTATAACAGATGATGAGATACAATCTATAGTTCCAGACTCCCTCATTATTAGTAATCTTTTTCCCATGAAAACACTATTTCCCAGAGATTTTTTTCTTTAAATACACCATTTTCAAAATTAAATATATTTGACCCAAAGTCTTCTCAGAAGTTAAAGCCTGGCAGAGTCTCCGAGTATCTTTTTAACTAGCCCAGATTTTGAGACAACTAAGGTAACAGGTGAAATAGAGAAAGGGAAGGCTGCTGGCGTAATGTGATCCTATGTTTCTAACTCTGTTTGGCACTTTCTGACAGATTTGTCTCTCTCAAATTATTTTCCTCAATTTCTTTAAATTCCGTCTTTCTCTAGTCATCTAATTTTCTCCCTTCCATTACAGTCCTCAAGATGATTTTCCATGCCAGTATACTTGTCTACTCTCCTTATACACAAGTCCAGTTTATTGATATTACATTTAGCAGAGAGAACCTGAGTAAAATGCAGATTTTTTTGATTTTTTTTTTTTAAGAGGTAAAATTTCAGGATATATTCTGAAAATATTGGGGGGGCGGGGGGGAAATAAGTATGTATATACGTAATGAGTTAGGTACCATAAAAACAGTGGACTTGAACAACAGTGGGAATTTAAATGAAACTCTGGCCTCATAGATCACGTTTCATTTTATGCTGAAAATACGAAGCAGTTAATTTCCAGTGAAATATTGTCACAAAAAATGAGTACAAACTAAAAGCAGAAGTAGTTGCTTACGCACACAGAATACAAATACAATACATGGAAAAAAAATATCTGACGTTTATGAAATTTGTGGTCAGCTGAGCGTAAGCGTACAGTTCTAACAAACTACGTAATGAACATACCTTTTTTTAAAGAAAAACTTCAGATAGAAAGAAGGAAGAAGAGATTCAATTAGTCATTCTTGGGGGGGAAAGAGAGCAACTATGCAATTAGATATCCACTAAGATATATAAAACTCAGTCTATTCCCCTAACGAACAAAAACGAAACCAAAAATGTGACAGCAATCTATCATTAGTCAGAAGAAATGTATCAGGGTTGAAAAGGAAAAATAAGAAGGATTAACATTCCTCTCCCCAGCTTGAATTTTTCATTTGAGATATAGTTTTTAAAAATTGTTAAAAATAGAATGTTGAAACACAAATAATGACATTAGTTTTTGTCTTTATGTTCTTTCATACTCCACATAGTTTTGTTTCTACTACTACTATTTGGAAGTAATTCAAGTGCTTCCCAGCACTAAAACGTGGAATGCTTGAAAATACAGAGATTTGATTATTCCAATTCATCAGATGAGAAAATTAAGACTTTGAAGGACAAAGGGTCTTATTGAAGTGGTCATACTCAAATCTGATACTGCAGCAGCTTTGGGGCAAGCAAAATACACAATTGTCTGTTAATCAGTTTGGTTACATCTCTCAGATTGCTTCAGCCTTGGTTCTCTGTTAATGAAGTGCTTTTCAAATGGCTTTAGAAAAAAGGTAAAGGTTTCCCTGCCACCCCCCAACTTTTCTCCATATAACTTGTATACAACTGCTCCTATAATCTCGCTAGCTAAAGTCCTTTGGACGTAAGGCACCTTTTCAAGCAAGATATCTTTAGTGCTGCCTGCAGCCACTGTAAAGTAGGCATTTTCTTTGACCTCAAAGCAGCATGCAGGATAGTGAAGCAGCATTACAAACCCCAGAGGATGTAAATAGCTACACCATAGAACATGTGTTTCTAAGGAAGATTTATTCCACTGAAGCATGGAAATGCCTTCATATAGAACTACTCTTGGGCTTCGTCTGAGTATTTTAATTAAATGCAAATGCCAAAACCAAAATCCTATTAAAGTTCTAGTTTTGGTCTTCAGTTTCCCCAGGTGGTAAAGGCAATATGATAACACGTCACAATGGGAGGAAAACCAGGAGGTGTTCAAAGCATCGTTGAGCAGAAATACTCAAGAGTAACATGCACACACGACTTATCACATAACTCAAGCAGGACTGTTTAATTGAAAAGTATGTAACATGATTTGATCTGCCAAGCACTCTTCAAGGTTTTAGTGATAAAAACCTTTGGAGATATCTTATCATTAATAGCACAGTGTTTGCAGCATAGGATGAACAAAGCAGGATTGTTGAATCCCCATTTTTGCTGTGAACATCGCGGTACGATTACCTATAAAAGTTCACAAAGACCCTCTCTTTGGAAAATGGAAGTCACTGTTAAAGTGAAACCCAAAAGATGACAGAAGTCCAGACTGTTGTCTATCCCTATGTGTGAGAGAGATCTCCTTATGTCACAGAGGGCTAACCATAAATTTAGAGATAAATAAGACGGATCGTGTAATCTGATGCTTTGTGTCAGTAGGGAACTGCAGTTAATGATCCAAGAAGGCATTTCAAGTTCTATTTGATATGGATAGGCAAAAAACTGCACTGCAATATGTGGGTTTTGCAGCATATGAACGTCACTGTCCATAGCCAGAGTTTAAAAACAAACAAAAAGCAACAAAAACATAGTTAGATCAAGCAGAATTGTAAGTGCATATAAAAATCTAATAAAATTAAATCAGCTATCGGGGAAATTAAGACCTGTGTGACCAAAATACTGGATATGAATATGGTCAAAAAGGGGTTGTATGGGGTCTACTTACAAGATCAGCAAGGGGTCAAATATGTCTATATTTTACAGACAATTACTAGTAGAATTACCGAACTAATTAAGGTTAAAAACAATAGTATTTCTTAAAGAAAAATAATACCGAAAATGTTGAGTTTGAAACCACTTTTTTGCACTTCAGATACCATGAAGTTAATGTTCTGTTTAATCACCGAATTATTATCTAAAACACCTTTTTTGCTTGGCAACTAATGCATATGAAGAAAAACCTTGAGTGCGTTTCCCACTTCTTCCCATCTCTCCCCAGCACCCCAGCATTACTTCTGGAGGGAGGCAAAAAGGACTGTGTGACTCACTAATGGCACCTTTCTCAAGAGCAAGCATATGCTAACAGAGGATTCTCTCCCAGGGCTAGCAATAATATTGTTGACAATAAAAACTCCATTTTTTTTTATATCTGATTTCCCTAAAATGTAAGTATTTGTGCAAAACTTTTCAAAGTTCTTCACAAAGTGCATATTTTTCAAGCTGCAACCTATATCCTCTACATTTTTGCTGAAGTTGCTTAAAGCCTACCAGCATCCTCACAAGAGGTGTGATCAAGATTACATTTTTAATTCATGCAAAGTATATAAAAATAGAAACAATAACTATGCTTCACTAAGACTGAATTATTACTTAAACTAAATCTGAATCCAAACTTTTTCTCCAAGTTTAGCTTTGGTGCTTGCTGCTAAACTCAAAGACTTGACTGATATCAAAGTGTAGTAGAACGAATAATAAGATGTAAGAAAGGCGTATTAGAAGTTGGAAATCACTGAAGATCATTAACAAAGGCACAACACTGGAGCTGCAGAAAGAGGTAAAAGGAAATACAATACTATTAACTTTGAAATTAAGAAAAAAAAAATGTTCATAAACACCCTAGCCATATTATTAGTGTTAAAATCTTCAGCCCAGAAATTCCACTATACCATGTTAAAGCTGCATTTTCTTCCCAGGGAAGATAGTGACCTCCTCTAAGTGCAGAACTATATTGACTCCATAGTAGTGTGATTGTACCTCTTCCTACAACCTCCGCTTCCTAAATACTCACATTTGAATAAAAACCAGGAAAGTAAGTTATGGAAGTCTTTTTCTCCTATGCGCTTTGAAGTTTAGCCCTTTTCCCCCCCTGCCTCTATGCACTTTCCTATCTTTATTCTAAGTGAATAAGCTCTCAGCATTAAACACTCTTTACTTCTCTACTGTTTCCATACCACAACATCTAATACATATTTATAGTTTAAGCTAATCATCTTAACTCAAATCAAGATAGTTATATCTTTAATTCATCTCTCAGTTCTAACCACTGCAGAAACGACAGTTTCATATTTTACTTTTTATCGCTGTGGATGCAAGATCAGAGATGATTCACAAAGAGTTTAAAAGTTCCTTAGCTCTAGTGACTACAAAGTCACATAAATAGCTCCATTTTCTTTTAACCAAAGGACCTAAACCAAGTTATACGCTGCTGAGAAGACTCTATTTGCATTATGTTTACCTTGTTGCCTCCTTTCTACAGTCATGTTTTCATCACTGCCTGCTTTAACCTTATTAGCTAATCTAGTTGGAGATCACCTCAGGTCGCACTTATTCAGAGCAGACAAGAAGCCTTGGTGAATCAGATCCCCAGCATAACGTGCATCACATCCTAGTAAGATCTTTGTTATGTGCCAAGAAGCACAATGCCAATTTTTAAGTGTTCACTTACTTCATAACATAAAACTTTTCATAGTGATCATGCAGGAAGCGGGTTTTTTTGGTTTTGTTGTTGTTGGTTTTTTTTTTTTTATAGCTGTTTTCTAGTCTTTGGATGGCAGATGTTCCAAGCCAACGAAATCTGGGGTTTCACTAGCCTAAGATGACATGAAAAAAACAAATTATTATCTTTCAGCAAGACTAACACATGTAAAGAGAACAGAAGAGATGCACCTTACTGATAATCAGCTTATATAAAACTGTGACTCTCTGTTTAGCATCTTCACCAACTTTTTACTTTTATCTGTAAGCAAATCCAGTTGTCTCCTTTGATACACTAAGGGCATTCTATCTCATGAATGAAATACAAAGGTCAAGTTCTTCTGCACTGACATTCACAAGAGTACATGGGACATTTCACATAAAAATATTTCATTCACTGCTGATTGTCAGACAAGCTTGTCTTCTCAGTTTCCCCAACTCTCTATTTTGTCACCCAAAGGAAGACTTGCAGCATAGATAATCACTATTAGGCTTACTGAACAATGAGCTACAACCGCCAAACAGGAGGGAAAAATCTAGGGTACATCATACGGGCATGTTCTTCATGTTGTTTGCCACCCTGCAAACAAATATCTGAATAATCATTCTTTGATGTCTATGTAACTTCCATTTATACAAGCGTATTTTCACAATACTTTTCAAAGACACAAAGTGTATTCCCACTTTTAAAGAACTCTAAGAGCTTAGCCCATGAGGTCTACTGTGCAAACAAACAAATCAACATTTTCAGCTAGTGCCTAGTACTGAAAGAAAAAAACCTCCTCTGTTGCTTAGGTTCCTATTGAGGTATGACTCCCTTTGTGACCCTGCATATGATAAAAACAGAAAAGCTGCCCGACGTCTTCAATGAGTATTATAAAAAAGCATTGCCTTATCATCAGATTATCTGACCTGATTCTAAGCATTCTCCAAATATTCTCAAACCAGGCACACCCCACAAAGACAGCATCACCAGGAATTGTTTCTCCCTCATATTTGCCTTATAGCTGGAGTATTTCTCTAAGGAGTTGAAGATAAGGTTCAAATCTCCTCTTCAGGGAAGCTCCCAGGTATTTTGACACTGTGGTCAAGCTGCCACCACAGCTTACTCATCTGGATACATGAGCCAATTTCAAAAGCACAAAGGTGATTACTGTATCAGTGTAACTACGTCAGTGCTTATCCCAGTACTGCCAGTGCTCACCATGCTGAGCTACCTGCTGTCAAAACAGTATTGTTTGACAGTACCCAGGTAGCCAGGTGTACATACAGATGCGCTAATTTGAGGTAAAACAGAACCAATTTTCTTTTGAGTAATTTTGCTTTTCAGCTAAGCCTCTTCTAACTAACTGAACTCTCTGAAATTAACGGCACGTTGTTCCGACAGTATCTGCTTCCAGCAGAGATAAGGCTTGATGTTTGTAGTTAAAACCAAGGCATGGTATGCAGAGATGCTCCTGCTTATACTTGTTGCTATAACAACCAACTTCAGCCAACTTCGTTATGCACCAACTTGGAGGACTGGAAGCAGAAGAGCATAGAGAGGTCGCACCTGCCACGAGGAGTGGACAGGACAGGTGACCCAAAACTGACCAACAGGGTATTGCAATCCATCTGCCTCATGCTCAGTATAAAGTTGAGGGATCAAAGCCCTCTCTCTGCAACAGCTGGTGTCCAAGGAGGACTCTGTCTGTTCATCTGCTTTTGATCCCGATCCATGTGTTCCTAAATCCAGATCCAGAATCCAGTTCCTATCCATTACCGAGTCCAGTCTGGGACTTTCCCAGTGCCTGCTGGTGATGTGATAGTTATCCTGGGGGCTTGGTACTGGTTTTGTATATATTTTATTATTTTCTCTTTTGATATTATTATGTTTTCTTTTTATTATTTTATTATTAATATTTCATTAAAGTAGTTTAGTTTCTTTTAAACTCATAAGTCTCTTTCTCGCTTATCCTTCTCTCCCTGAAGGAGGAGGTTGGGGAGAGCATTTGTTGTTCATTTCAGTGACCAGTCCAGCCCAAAACATGACAACAGATAAGTTTTAATTGTATTCAGTCTCTCTGGAAAAAAGTGGCATGAATTTTTTCAAAAGGCTTCCAGATAAAATCCTAGAAGACTGTAAACTTGCCACCTGCACTGGGACAGGTAGCAGAAACTATCAGAAAAGAACAAAAAAACCCCAAAACACATCAAAAGAAACACTGTTCAGTATGGTATCAGATAGAGTAAGAACAGTTTTTCAAAAGTGAAAGAGCACCATTAGGCTTGGGAAGTAGCATTTACAATAATTAACAAGTTCATGGATAGGGGAGATCCGACCGATACCGTCAGCTACAAGGCTTTCAAGAAGATTACTTGCCAAAGCCTCTTAAACAAGGTAGGTAATCATGGGATAAAAGGAAGGTCCTACACAATTTGTTGAAAGACTGGATAAGGTGAATTTCCATAACAGAGAACGACTGTGAAAAGGGTTTCACGTGTGCTGGGTTACATGCTGTTCAACACTACAAATACATAAATGGCCTGGAAAAGGGAAAAAAACAATGATGTGACAAAGGTTGCTGATGAAATTACATTGTTCCAAATAGAAGAGTTGAAGGATGACTGCAAAGAACTGCAAAAGACCTTATGAAACTGACTGCATTATAAACTAGCAGATGAAATTGAACATAAGTATGAAGTGATGCAAGTAATGAAAAAAAATCCCAGCTGTCTATATATAGTAATGGACCTACCACTATTAAAAGAAAACAAAATTTGGGGCTACTATAGATAGTTCTGGAAAAAAAACAACATCAGCTTAAAGTGTAATAGCAGTCAAAATAAACTTAGTAATTATTAGGAAAGCTTCTGTGTTTGACAGAGCCCACAGTGAAACTATTTGGATCTCAAAAATCAAACAGCTCTCAAAAAGTTCAGAAGCTGAAGAATGGTAAATTAAGAGCTCAGAAAAATCCATGATTGAAAGGCAGTTGTATTCAGAACATGTTAGAAACCAGCTATGTGGACTGATTCCTCAGTAACTGTAGTACAAACATCAGCACCAAAAGAAATGGATTGGTAAAGAAAGTCTCTTTCAAGAAACAGTGAAACGGCTTGCCCTGATCACAGAAACTTAGACGTACTCCCCGAGCACTGCTCACCTTAGAAAAATTCAGTAGAAAAAAATCACATGAGCGGCATTATATTCCTTTACTAGATTTTAGAAATTTTGGTTTCTGTGTTCTACCTGGTACTTGTTATGATTGCTCCTAGAATTGGTCTAAGACAAGAGAATTTGCTCTTAAGTAATGGAAACAGCATGACAGTCTCCTAAGGGCTGCCCTTCCAAGATAATGCATAAAATTGCTTTGTTTCAGGTATACAATTTGTCACATTCCTAAATATTCTTAAAAATAATTGTAGTTCAATTTAAAACATATCTCATGGGGCTGGTCTTGTAAATTTATTTCAAACTAGGATGGATTTATTTCTATGGGAATAGTATTTTTTGCCACTTTGCTAGTCATTAAGTGGTTTATCCAGCAGATCTCTCTGTTTTGCCCAGCTGCTTTTCCTACTTTGATGTTGCAGAAATAATTAAAACTAAAGGAATAGAATCCTATTTGATCTCCAAAATGACCCTACACATTCACAAATAACAGCCCCTTGAGTATTTCGAGTGAAACACTTTAAGCACACCCTTTAAAAATGTAGAGCTAAAGGACTGTGGGTATCACTCATTAGTGATCATAGGCACATGGTATCCATCATCTCACACTGAGAAGTGTACCGAGTAGTTTGGACAGTGGCTTTGAGCAAAACTAAAAACCCTTTGGTTTTCTACTAGGCATATACCGCAGCTTCATTCTCTCTTCTGGTAAAGTAATAAGTTCCAGTACACACTCGCTGAATAAACCCCCAAATAAACAGTGCTAGAATACGACCCACAGATAGAGAGCACAAGTCAAGTCAAGCACGCTTCTCAGTATTTGCAAAATATTGACAAATGTAAAGACCTAGCAAACAGACAAAAAACTGTAAGAAGAATTAGGTCTTTTGCTGAACATCTGAGCAAGTAAACAGAAAACGCAAAGCTCAGTAGATTAGGGTATTATGCAGTGTGTTAACTATAAGACACATTTTCTTCTGCTACCCTAGGTACCGTAACCTCTGCAACTACCCCAGGAGGACTTGGCTTACCTAGCAGAGTCTTTAATCAAACCTACAAAATGTGCAAATCTGCAAATTTATTTGATCAGTCATACTTTATAACTAGTACAAGTGTTTTTCCAAAGCTTATAACGTATGACAGCATCTGATGGGGGAGGATTCTATTCTGTAGTTGCTTCTTGAAAATTATGTTCTTGTACATGCTAGTCATTAAAGAGACAGTGTTCCATAAAGAACCCCGTAATTTCAAAGACTGATATTTTTACAAGTTGTGTTTTCTTTACATTAAGGAAGAATACATTGTCATTTCAAGTGTACTGTATTTGGCTTCTGTGGAGGTCTGAAAAAAGACATTCACTTTGTACAGAAAAAAACCCTGACTACTTAATATAGATATGTCTTTCATTAACTTCATTTCTTACTAATTGGCAAAAATCCATTAATTAATAGACGGGTTACTATACCCAGAGGATACTTCCTATTTAATAGTATTTCAGGTATAACAGTCTGGTCATGTTACCTGTTCTGATGTTGCTTTGAAAGGAGCTAAGGACACTGAAGCCTATTTTTGAAAGACTACTGGAAAAGATCCTAAATGAACTCACATGCTGCAATAATCCAGGTAATTATTTTTTCTGCTCTTCAACTTTGCTTTCACAGATGCATTGCTTTCACTTTCTTGAGGTGCGAGAACCCACCTCAAGGCAGAGGTATGTGGCCCCCCCGATGCTCTCCTGCCCAGCACCAGCAAAATTATCAATAAGTAGGAATAGCATGGGGTGACTGACACCAGAGAAGCAAGATGAGTAATCAGCATATCTGGCTAAGATATTCTGTATTTATTCATCAAGCTCCCAAGTCCATTTTTAAATGTATAGTTTCTTCCACATGCTCACCTCTGCCAGACTAAAACTCCAAGAACATAATCTCTTTAGCTCATTTAAAGACTAGAAGCAGAGATGGAGCTTTCACTTAAAATGAGTGGAGAACTCTGATGAAAAAAAACCAAAGTGTTACCCTTTCCTTTCTCATGGAAAGCTGGGCTACAGTAAGCAATGCTGAATCCTGGGGAATCTTATTTTCAATTCATCTAGCATGTTTTGCTGTTGCTGACATCATCGATAGCAAGTTATGGTATGCTTAGAATTTCTGTGGAGAATAAGTTTACTGTCATTCATCACTGCAATTTATGGAGATCCCATAACAGCAATTAAAAGTCGTTGTTTAGTCATATGCTGTCACCAGAAGAGGATACAGTCCATAGAGTGGAACTATTCAGGGGCCTGCAAATATTTTATTTAACAGTCACACCTAAATTATGAGCAAAATAAGCACAATTTTTTAGGGTCCTTTACACATTTCAAGAAAACCAGAATTCTTGGCCAATAAAGAGTCTTTGGTTTAAATGCTTGTTTTGCCACTAAAGTCAAATGAAGCACTTTATTAATATATTCTTAGCCAAAATTCAAAATTACAAAAGGATGAGTAGCTTTCTTTGTAAGTAATTCTGTACTGTCACTGGTAACCCTCATTTGGTGCCAAACAGAAGACCTGAGTACAAATACCATACTTACTATTCATCCCTCAGTCAAACCGCAGTTGTGTGATACGTAAGTTAGTGCATAAACTGCAGTAACATTTGCTGGAAGATTTAGACACAAAGGTGGTGGAATAAAAAAAGGAAGTGCTTGTTTTGCTCCACAGCTCAAAACTGTTCACATCAGGGTTTCAGAGAAACACATGTGATATATACAAAGGAGAATTTAAGTTTTGGCATTCCTAAATTGAAAATAAACAAGGGGTTTCATATAATAATAAGACTTTACCATATCTCACATAATAAATAATTAAAATCTCTAATATGTACAAGATACTTTTCATCAGTTTTCTACCATCATGGCATGCTTTGGAGATTTATAAATATCTGCTCAGCAAGCTCATTGGAGTGGTGAAGTAAATCCCAGGGAATAGTACTAATCAATAAGAGAAAGTACATGCAGAAGTATCATGGTGTGAGCTGTACGCAACACTGCAAAGACTGCCTCATGCTGCTGTGCAACTGCATGGGCATCCGTGTCAACATTCAGTGAAACAGCATATCCACCCTAATAGACTCAAGTCAAATAAAGGTTATCACTCCTAACTGTAGCAGGAAGTGATGCATATCCTATAAAAACATTATTTTACAGAAGCAAGTCTACTGTAGATCTCCAAAACTATCAGTGAAGTAGCTGGTGTGACCTTTGGTTTCCAATTTGCAAGTGTTTTTAGCAATCGGTAACTGTCATAGTTGATGAAACTTTCTGCTACCATACCTAAAAGCTTTGTAAAGCTTCCATTATTCTCGAGTAATTGGTAATAATGTGCTGTTGTTCTAATGGGTGCCTATGCCTGACTGCAATATTAAGAACATACTCTTTGATTTAACAGGAAGCAGTATATTAATTTTCAAAATTTCATAGTTTGTTTACTTTAATAACATTTCAAAACTTCAAATAATTTCTTCCTTCTGCTATAAAATATTTTTAATAAACACTAAAAATTGTTAAATTTATCTACTTTCCTAGCTGAAAATTTAATTTGTTTAATGAAATATGTAAGATGGAAGAAAAATCATGACCCCAGAAGATGTTATATATATTGTTACATCACCAAGTTAAGAACTCGTAACAATTAAATTTCCTAAGTCAAACCTAAGTTGAATACAGTCACATTTTTAAAAGAACACTACTACAACCAAAGGAAAACCTACAACTTTAATTTAACGGAGTATATCTTACTTGCTACAGTTCCAGGAGATTTGGTGTTTAATCAAAACAGTTCCTCTCTCTTCACATATTTTTCAGTGACACTTAGAACTATATGATAGGAATTATTAAACAGTTTTTTTCGTGAACTAGGAAAATGCAAGACAAATATCCTTTGAAAAATTTTCTGTTTTAAGTGTGGATATCAAACATCAGGTCACACAGGTATTCGGCAGTTCACTTTTAGTGCTCCTCAAGGAAAGTGGCACAATTGAAAGCAGATAGAGAAAAGCCTTATACTACTCAGTATAAGTCATTAATTAATATCTGTATTGGGCTTATGTGGCAAAGTTATGATTGCGGGGACCTGCAAGGGTGGCTTCTGTGAGAAGAGACCAGGACCTGCCCCCATGTCAGGCAGAGCCAGTTCCAGCCAGCTTCGCTGCTGTCCAAAGCTGTACCCTGTGATAATGTAGTTAAGAAAGGGTAAAAAATGCTGCATGCCAGTTGTGACAGAGAGGAGTAAGAAAAACGTGAGAGAAACAGCCCTACAGACACAAGGTCAGTGGAGAAGGAGGGAAAGGAGGTGCTGCTGGTGCTGCAGCAGAGATTCTTCTGCAGTCAGTGGAGAGACCATAGTGAAGTGGGTTGTTTCGATGCAACCCACGGAGAGGACCACATCAGAGCAGGTGCCCACACCACAGCCCATGGAGGATGCCACACCACAGCAGGTGGATTTGCCCTCAAGGAAGCTGCAACCTGTGGAGAACCCATGCAGGAGCAGGTTGCTGGCAAGAACTGCAACCCGTGGAGATGAGCCCATGCAGGAGCAGTCTGTTTCTGACAGACAGTACTCCATGGGAAGGGCCATGTTGGAGGAGTTCACAAAGCACTGTATCCCATGAGAGGAACCCCACACTGGAGACAGGGAAGAGAGTGAAGGGGAAAATAGCAGAGATGAAGTGTTATGAACCCCCACTCCCCGTCTCCCTGTGCTGTTCAGTGGAGAAGGATGTAGAAGCACCATGAGGGAATTTGAGCCTGACAAGAAGGGAGAGATGGGTGGCAAGCGGTTTTAGTTTTGTCTGTGTTTCTCACTATCCTACTCTATTTTTAAATGGCAATTAATCTTCCCTAGTCAGGTTTGTTTTGCCCGTGATGGTAATTAGCGAGGGATCTCCCTGTCTTTATCTTGACCCATGAGCTTCTTCATCTTGTTTTCTGTCCCTGTCTTGCTGAGGAGGGGGAGCAAGAGAGCAGCTGGTTGGGGGTCTGGCAGTCAGCCAAGGTTAAGCCACCACAATATTGTAGTTCTAGGACAAAAATTATCTAGCCATAAAAAGATGCTGGAACACCCTTCCAGAGTCATCTAAAAATAGAAGTTAATTGTTTTATGAAAGGGCTGATGAGATATCATTTCCTGCAGCAATGACACCGGACACCAACAGCCCCAATGTCTTCTCTACAGATAGAACTCCAAAAGTCGTACCATGAGGAAAAAAAAAAAACAAACCAACCCCAAAACCAGCTGTTGAACTGTTCTGATTGGCACTTAGCACAAGAAACCCCGTGCTTTGCATAAGACCTTTTAATCAGATCCTCTTCAGATAAATGTCTTTAGAAAAGTATTCCACAATGACCATTATCAGCATTTTGGAAAACAGCAGCAAGTGAATGTCAGGGACCGGTTCCCAACAGCATTCAGGTCTAAATTAAGTAAAACATCATTTTATATTACCCTGCCTACAATATCAGCACTGCTAGTGATTTTTGATTTGCAGTTTGAAATCATTTACAGGGTGGTTTCTAGAAGGCAGGCAACTCAGCATAGTCTGAAAATCCCGTACACCTGACAACATCTTTTAAAAACAAGTCACTTTCAGAATTCCCACTCCACCTTTTACTTATGGGTAATTCTCAGCACAAAGATGTTGTTACTTTACTTTAATGAAAGCAAACAGGAAAAAAAAAAAATCTCTGCAAAAGAGTACTAACTACTGAATTTAATAGGTTTTTGCACAAAATACCCTGCTTTACTGAGTTGTAATTTCACATTACTTGCTTACACTGTTATAGGTCTGAACTGACAATATTAAAAATTATCCATCTTTAAGAAACTCACTTGAGTACAGTCTGTGTTTCAAGTGAACATTAGAGTAAGAACGATTTCAAATCAAAACAAATCGCTATGAAGCTAAGTCTAAGGTTTATCATGTCAAGAGAGAATTCTAGATTTTTTTAAAAATTACTCACATGAAAGCAGAATGTAAATAAGACCTGAGGAATATCAGTCTAAGTGAAGAACTCCAATTTCTACAATAGTTCATTCTTATAGTACTATGACATCCAGTGTCTTCCAGATAAAAAACCAATAAAAAAGTCTATCCTGGTTGTAAGCCTTAAAGTAAAGGATTACTGTGATAAAGTCAAGCAGTTGTCTCTGTAGAGCATTTTAGATTGTCTACAGCAAAAAAAGATGAGAGTTAGACATAAGTACAGGAAGAGAAACTCTCTGCCAGTGTTTGACATTAACTCGTGAAAAGCCCTCAAACTGTTAGACTGGTGCTTCTCCTTCCTAGAGGTCTTACCTTGTTCCTTCAGGTTGCAAGGTGTTGAATGTTTTTTTTTGTGGCAAAGAATACATAGTAGGTTCTCCTAATTTTATAGGACAACTCAGACATCCACATACATAAAGTGCTGAAATCATAATCACAGTATAAAAAAAAAAAAGTTGAACACAATACTTACAATATAAAAGTACAAAACTCTGGGGAAAGAGATATTGCTGTAATTTACCAGTGGCTGGGAAGAATTGATTCCAGGTGCTGCAATTAATTCATTGGGAAAGAAATAAGTGGATAACAGCAGAGAATACTAAATTCCCAAGGTTGATTTATTCACAATTATTTGTATGCCTGAGCAGGTGTCTTGATGGCAACATCAGCAGCAAATTTTACAATTCACAGGTGTAACACTCCTTTCAGAACTCCAGCAAAGACAGCTGTGTTTGAACAACTTCAGCCTGCCGGCAAACAGTTTCTCATACTCCTGCTTTTCCCAAGACACTGTCCCCAAAGCTGCTGCAAGCTTGTTCCACTCTTTCACTGCAAAGAAACTAAAGGCTCTTTGTGCTTAGGCACAATGATAAGGTTATTTGATGCATTCCGGTTTTGCGACTACATATATAGCAGGATCAGCAATTCCCTAGTATACAGAAGCAAGGTTACTATTTGCAGCCTTCGAATCCTCCTCAGATATGAGCCATGCAAAACTCCAGTGAAAAGTTTGGGGTTTTCCATGGAACATATAAATCCACTTTAGATATTCATAAATATCTATTCCAAAGGTGGGGTAGCTTCACAATCAATAATGTATTTATCTTTATGCCACCTCTGTGGAAGACTATTATCTTGATTTTACAGAGTAGGACGCGGGAACATAAAGTCCTGAATCCACTGTGACTTAAATGATTATTCCTTAAACACAGGAAGAATTAGACATTTTACAACGGGACATATCAAAGCTCCATTGCTGAAAACACAACTGTCTAATAGGAAATATTGTGTCATGGGTGCAAAACCAAACTATGCTTTTCTCTGTGCTGTGGCTGCTTTATTTTGGCACGTAGGAAGAAAAGATAGTCTTATTATTAATTCTCAGTATGGAAATCTATCCCTCTATAAACCCTCTAGAAGCAAAAAGACATTAAAAATGTAGTTTACATATGCTCTGTTAAGTTCCCAGATACAACATATATAGTCTGATTTGTTATTGTTTTTTTCGATGATGTGAACACAGTTTAAAAGATTATTATTTTAATGGGGTATTTGAACACTGTAAAGGAAACCAAGAAGAGGAAAAAGTCTCTTCGTTGTACCTCTGATTTTGTTAACAAACACTGAAAGCTGTGAGAAATGCTCATGCTCAAACAAACGTATTAAAAGCCACCAAGACTGAGGTACCAAAGAGCATCAGTGCATTACTTCTAACCTCACTTAGATACAGCAATGCAGCAGATTTATTGTTCCACCAATTTTCATGACTTATCCTCACAAGGTCTCTCTGGTCTACATATGAAGGCTAAATCCTTTTTGCTGTTGGATATGTGGTCTAGCTACCCCAAGGAGTGAAAGCATGAGGCTAGTAGCGAACAAAAGCAACTGCAGTGCTTTTAAGAATGGCATTTTAGTTCTAATGAATCTCTTCCTAACATCTGAGCGTATCAGAAGTACAGCTTTCTTGTACCATTGTGATCTCGGTTCCCTGCTCCTCCGTCAGCAGGGGCTGAGATTGACAGCTCACTTAACTTCATAGGGAGAGAGACTACCTCTTGCCTCATGTAACTTAAAAGCAAGCCTTCTGGCTGGATAAGAGAGACAGGCTCCAATGGGAGAGGCATCTGTTCTTACTCAGCTAAAAGGAAGGTGGTTCTGATGCCAGGATTCAAAGGCAGGATAATGAAAATAGGGCAGAGTGGAGGAGCCTTTTTACACTGAACGATACTTATGATCCCCTAGTGGATGTCTTCTATGTTAACTTCAAATTTTATTCATATCTACAACATCAGTGTGTCTTGTTCATTAAAATAATTCAATATCATTATACAATGATATTTTACTGTTAAATATGCTCAGTAACTGCAATCAGGTTATAATTACTTCACAAATACATTTGTAAGACCTAAACAGCCCTTAGAAAATTGCAATCATTCCCTCTCATGCCCCCCAAAAAATTACTTTAATGGGATTATTATGAACCACATATCTCAAAAATCTTATGTATTATATAAGGTCTGCTACTTCATTATAACATGTTTCTTTACATAGGGAAAGATTGCCTAACTCCCCAGTGGCTGAGAAGAGTTAAATATGTACTAGCAACTCTCATGTACCAATTAGTCACATAAAATAGGAACAAGTCAGCAGGAAAAAGCCACAGTTTCATAGAAACAACTTTTTTTTTAGAAACTGTTCATCAGTCTGATGTTGCTATTACTAAGTTTACAAATAGTCCAAGGATAGCATGTGTGATAACTTCTGAAATGCAAGTATTTCATTACCCTCTTTTTCAACCAAGGCATACTTTATTTTAGTATTAAACTGCGATACAGCTTCAGAGACAGTTCAGGTAAAGTCCTAGAAGGAAAATACCTGTCTATATTTTCGAGCTTTAATAACTAGATAAAATTGAAAGGGTGAATGTTTTTATAAATCCTTAGCAAATTTCTGTGTGTGTGTGTGGTGGTGTTCTGCTTAAGTATAACAGACTTGAATAACTCTAGGTTGGTTTTTATTATTTTGGAGGGGGAGGGGGGTGGGTTAGGGGTTTTGTTTGTTTTGGGTTTTTTTCTACAACTGATTAATTTAGCCTTGAATTTCCATTCATTGTTTCTGCAGTACAACAAGTAGAATTGCTAAGATATTGCAAATAAACATGGTGATCTCTGCTAATCCATTGATCTAATGAGCTCTTGTGGCATTTCCAGCTAAAGTCATGGAGTAAAGAGATTTTGGCTATCAGAAGGCTGTTATCCCTTACATATATTACAATCAGAATGAAAGGGTGTTATTTCATGTATTAAATTCTTTACTCCGATCAAGCAAAACAAATGTCAAAACTGTTGCTGAGAAGAATTTGACCCACTAATGGTTGTAATCAAACAAATAGTTAGTAATAGTTAAGAGAAGTTGGAAAAAAGAAAATTATTGGAATGCAATGGTTCTTGAATCAACTGAAAACTTGGTTGTCTCATGAAAAAGTGATCAACATAAACCTGCAGCTAGAAATAAATAAATAAATAAAAATATTCCAGTGACTGGTCTGAAGGTCTGGAATAATTATTTTAATTTGTTTTAAACCACATTTCTTTAACTTAAATTATGAACTGTTCAGACATGACACTGATGTTTACTTTTCTGTACCGGGCAACTGGAGTCGCCTTAATGTTGGAGATGTTATTTTGCAGAAGCAGAACCCATGCCCTCTGGAATTGTCCATTTCATAATCTTGAAAACAATGAAAATGATAAGTATGTTCACAGTAGGGGACCAGCTGGTCTACTAACCTGTCCTTTGGGTCTCAGCTAATAGTATTTTGTCTGTCAGAGCTGTCAGAAACAGTGTAGATTATTTTGAAGGTTTTGAGATACCTATCATTCATCGTCCTCCAGGGCTGCCTGGAGGACAGGAGTATAGTTTCATGAGAAAATAGCAAAATTTTCATCTCACATTAGAACAAAAATGATATCTTTGAACTTCTGAGGAAAAGACACAAGAGAGGAAAAGTAGTTATAGCCCAGGTTGCCACCAACACAATGGCTTTGAGCACCCATTTGGTGTGCTGAGGAGCACATGCTTGCAAAAAAAAAAAAAAAAAGAAAAAATCATACAGAACCAGTTTCTTATGTCCCAAGTAAATGCTTTAACTGACTGACTTCACCTTGCCCCCCTCTTTGCACATTCAGCCACCTCAAATAAAAATTTTTGCAAAAACCAATACATTCCAACAAAATAGATGGTTTTCCTGAATTAGCATTTTCCTGACAGAAAAAGGCTTTCAGTGCAACTACCTACTCACTGATGAGGAAGTACAAGTTCTGCCCATCCTGTTTGGCTGATGATAGCTCACTGAATCACTCTGTGGCTGTTCCTTGGTTTCAAATTTATAAAGCAGACAGGCTGGCTCTTACCGTAGAATACATTCGACAACTGCTATTTTATGAAATAGCAGCAGCCTCCGTTGTGAATTGGCATTAAGTGGACACCATAAAATATGACTATACGCTACTCTGATATTCAACATGTTCTTCTTCATACACATTTAAGGAACAAAAACCTCTTTATAGTTTTCAAGTATGTCTATCCTAAGCTGCATGCATTTAAGTGTAGGTTTACACAATCAGGTTTTCACCTTTTAAAAAAAGGCACAGAAACACACATTAACCTTTCAATCTTACCATCTCCCTTCCTGTTCCAATTTGGTTTTTTGTGGGCTTTTTTGGTGTTTTGGGTTTCCCCCTCCCCCCAACTATTGAAATGCCACCTTGAAGTGTAGAAATGTTAGAATAACATCCATGATCTTCTCATACCGAAACTTTGGAAGCATTCAATAACATTTAAACATAACAGTACCATAAAAAACATGCTTAGCAAAGATCCTTCTGTGCCATAATAGCAGCTGTATCTACCAGCTTAAATCATTGCAAGTCCCCTCAGTATTTTCTGTCAGTACAAGATCCATTTGAAGATCAAGTCACTCAAAGTTAGGTATTTACGTTGGAGCTAGTTTTCTGAACTCCCATCACAGAGTTTAAATAGGCAGAGCTATTCAGCTGACTAGCCACATCACAGAGAGCAGAAAAAAAAAAATAATATCCTGCATACGTAGACTGGAATCTCTGACAAAGAACAAATTTACTTGACTTGTTATTCATTTCACATGCTTTAAACATTTTACTTTGTTCTACAATTATAATCCAGAACCTTATCCATGGGAGGTTTTATATTAAAAAAAAGTGGGCACAGAAACTTCAAGCTCTTCCCCACTTTTGCTCTAAAACAGTTTTAAATATATTTTATGTTATGTACTTTTAAACAAACACAGTCTTATTCAAGTCTCACTTACCAGATGCATTATACTTAAATAATATTTCAAATAGAATAATACAATATGAGACACTTGTAAACATTATCATGACATTGCCTGAAGTTTTTTAATGAGAAGATATTGGTCCAAGCTGCATCCTCTACATAAGTAATATTATCATCCGAGGCTCTCTTCTGCAAAGAATACACTCTGTATATATTCTGGTCCTGCAATTTACTTTCATATTTGATCCCCCACCCCTCATAGCTTGAAAAGCAACTTTATGACTATTTTTTGCCTCCTGCTGTTAAGGGGCACGTGTTTAGTCAGAATTTTAAAGAATGCTTAGTATGTATGTAAGAGCACTGCAAAAATCTTTTGGAATTACGCATCTCATCTGTGAAATTGAAATATGTACTTCAGAAACAAGAAACAGTGCAGCCTCCTCTCACAAAAGGAAGAATATCAATATTCTCTTCGGAAGGATCACTCCCAGTACAAAAACCTAAGTGTTTTCAATAGGACATATTTCAATCTGGCCTATTCAGAGATTTTCAAAGTGAGAAACACAATGAAAGGAATTCAGTTCTTTCATTCTTTCCTCGACCATGGCTACAGGCAGGTGATTCTGGAAGGGGAAGTGTAGAGAGAAAAAAATAAAAATAAAAATGGAGGGAACGGGCACTTTTCCACTTAAGGAATAGAACTAATTTGCAAGTCAGATGACAGTAATACAAAACCTCGTTTATCTTCAGATCTTAAGGAGCGTGATTAGCCTCCAAAACACTACAGTGAACATTTGCCTTTCTGCTATGATGTTACATTTATGATCCTTGAATCCAGTCCATCAGATGCGGCAAACAGATTTCATAACCTCTTCACAAAAAGATCCTGCCCCAGCTTAAAACATTTAAGATGTATGTCCTCATCACTCCATTCACAAAGCCATTTCACCACCTTCTCCACTGGCTTCCAGTGTTCAGCCTAAATGTGTTTGTGGAGACTACATAACTATATTCCATCATCATTGTCCTTTACCTTAACCACTACTAACTTTCCCATCTTGGACTTCAGGAGAAGTCACATTCGCCTTCAACGCTTACTCTACCAACTAAGAAAATCAAATAATTTATTTTTCTCTGAACCCACAATATAAGCTTTTTTCAGGGTTGTTCAACTTACAAGTTGTACACGTAAAAGGTCTCATCAGCGACCTATAAGACAGTCTTAAAACTTTCTCCTACTCTAAACACCTTTCCTAACAGGTTACATATAAAAATTTCCAGTTCATTTCCCAATAAGCACACGGTCTTTTTCCTCACGTCAGTGTATGTGTTAATGCAAAAATATCAGTTGTTTAGATTTCATCCAGATTACTTGTGATCTTGATCCTGGTTCTCACTGTATAACAGCTTTATGTCTTTCCTCATTCTCTTTTTATTTTTAAAGAATTATGTGTTTTATTTTGATTTCCACAACTTAACTAATGCAGTTTTGTCCATTCTTTCTTTATTTCTTTATTTATATCCTTTTAAAAATAAAAAAACAACACCCATTTTCCTCCATTTTTCACAGAATATATTCATAGGTATCTTGCTTATTCTTTACATTATAAATATTTAATCTTTTTTATTTTATTTCAGATATTGTCAGGACAGTTTATCAAGGACTATGACACCAATAACTCCTCACACCTCTACGCAGAGCTCCACGGTTCCCTGAAACAGACCACCTCCATGATCACATGTGCCCCTCACAGACCCTCAAAGGAGACATCCCTGTTAGGAATCTTAAAAGACCTGTGGTGTGGTCTGTTCTTGGAGATTAAACAAAATCTTGTTTCTGTGGAACAGTAGACAGTACATTAAGTCCAGGTGCATGACTGTTAACTGATAGTTGAAAAATACATGATATCACTCAACATCTACATCGAGCTTTTGAGCGGACTACCACTATACCAAACATTCCCAGATAACATTGCATACCAAAAAAGAAGAGTCAGAATTAGTATTCTAATAGAAAGCATCTCATCAGAGCTGAATTCAAACAAGCAATATAATCTATCAACAAATCGATATAAACATTTAGAGAACAAGAGAAAATAAACTTTTCCCAATGCTTTTGATTTCTCAGGTATCTGTTTGGCTATTACAAGCCAGATAAGTATGTTCTGTCCTTCATGACAAAGTATTCATCTGACTCCACTCTTGCAAGCTCCACTACACAAAAATAACGTCTAGTACCTCCAAAGCATCCAATTTTTGACAAGTTTGGGTTAGCAACACACCAAACAATTTCATGACTGTTATTTTTTTCTCCATTATTCATTTCTTTCATCTTCTATTGCTTGCAAAGAGATTGCCAGATCCACTCAGAGACTTGAGCCTGAAACACCAAGCTGCCAATAGTGTGACTGCCCTAATTTTTAAGAGGCTGGTGGACCGCTTGAGACAGAGCATTCATAAGCAGAAAGACTGCTAACCACAACCTGTTCAGAATGCCACTTGCCAGTTACGCAAAACAAAACAAACAACCTGTGAATTCCCAGAAGGCACACAAACTTTAAGGCAAAAATTCAATGCAAACACCTCCTAATCCCATTTCACACTACCTCATCTCTATCGTCTTTTCAGAATAGGAGTACCATACGTCATTAAAGCCAGCAGCTCATATCAAACACATGTAAAGGTCTATCCATCATTACAGATCTCACCGCACATTTTAAATACATTTGAAATTTCTAGTTCTAGCTAAATGATTAGATTTTCTTTTAAAATAAAAAATATGAGATTCATCATACAATTACCTTAGCGTCCCACTGCGACAGAAAAAGTCTTCATAACTTTCCTGTAGCTGTATATTTTGTTTTTCATGTAACAGCAGATCAGAAGAAGAGTAGTCAATCTGCCCACTTGCCAGGAAATCTTAAAAGGAATCTTAAAAGACCTGTGGTGTAGTCTCTTCTTGCACATTAAACAAAATCTTCTTTCTCTTGAACAAGATTCTCTCAAGGAGGGAAAGGAGGCATCCTCCTCCTGAAAGCACCTGAATAGTTTCAGCTGGGCAGTCACTCCCACCCTCCCCAGGAAACACACATCACAGGTGTGAATAAGGAGATTTGCAAAGACGGTTTGGGAACAGGCATCAGAATTAATAAACAGAGGGGAAAGGGAAAGCAGCGTGCAGTTTTGGGTGGAAAATAAGTCTGTATTTGTTTATATCTTGTTTGAAGTTTTCTGTTTAAAGAAATCTATTGTTGCCACTGGTGTTTTAATGAATGCTTGTTTGGCTTTAATAAACTTCAAGCTTCAAGTGCAAGCAGACTAATCTCAAAGTTCTGTCTAGCTTGCAGCCCCAGCACATCCTTATATCCTTTTAAGGGTTTCTTGAAAATTATTTGTTCTATGAAGAGAAAACAAAGATAAAACAATTTAATTTTCAAATCCATATTCTTTNGTGATGTGATTGTCGTCCTGGGAGTGTAATATGGTTTTGTATATATTTCATTATTTTCTTTATTATTTTATTATTAACATTTCATTAAAGTTGTTTAGTTCCTTCTAAACTCTCAAGTCTCTCTTTTTCTCTCTCTCTGTCCTGCCTCCCTTCGAAGCGGAGCAGGTGACAGAGTGAGCGCATGTGTCATTCCGCCTGATT
This sequence comes from Burhinus bistriatus, assembly GCA_013397275.1. Lineage (NCBI taxonomy): Eukaryota > Metazoa > Chordata > Aves > Charadriiformes > Burhinidae > Burhinus > Burhinus bistriatus. Next base: position 43,940 of record VYXH01007198.1, on the reverse strand, counting down.
GAGCCAATCTGGCCCAAACCACGACAGATTTATTGGCGCCTTAAAAACAATGGACGTAAATCTAGTTATGTTTGTCAGTAACAGGTGTACTCTGTAGCCATACAAAGATACCATATCTGTTAGAAAATTGATACAATTAAGAAAAACTGTGAATATATATGAAAAAAACCACTATCTTTTCAAAATGAAATGTTCAAGGAAAAGTCATTGCTTTCAGCAGAACAAGTATTTTTTGGTTTTAGATAACAGTTTAAAACTCAACAAAGATAAAAGAAATAGGCAAGGATTTCCATTTAGCTACAGAAGATTGCAGTCCAAATATTTGCTTTTTCTTAGTTCTGAGGAGAGCTACAATCTGTTGTCTCAGGCAGTCCATGTCGTAATTGCTCATTTACCGCCTTTGCAGCTGCTACATTCAATATTCAGCTGGCCAAAAGGGAAGGACTCCCTTGCCTGGTGGCCAGAACGCACACCTGAATCAAGGATAAAAATGACTGTTCTCACACTGCAAGTGCAAACACATGAGGCTGGACTAGAGAGAGTTTTCTTAAGTGGTTTAGTAAAATGCTTTTTTGGTAGTATATCTTCTAAAAATTATCAAATCTTGAAAATTGTCTATGGGTGAAAATATTTTTTAGCTGTGCTCTGCTCTAGGAACATCATTGAGAAATTACTCCTGAGGAGCAAAGCATTTACATTAGCCTTAGAGGAAGAAAATACCATTAACAACTGGCACTGCTAATCATAATGATGGGTAGGAGAATCATTATGGAAATTTATGAAGTATCTCACTGATACCCCAATAGGGCTATAAGAATTTTTCTAATTAACAGCAGTCAATAATGGAAAGTAAGACTTTGCTCTGTTTTTTTGTTGTCAATGACAAAGGTTCTGTTGATATTTCGGTCATATTGAATGAGGCTGCAACATGAGCCCTCTTGCTTGAAAAAATTTCTAAGTGATAGCCTAAGAAATAGTGAGGTCTTGTGAGAAAGCAGGTCTGATACTACCCCTCCCTACTGCAGTGTTAAAAGACAGTGAGCAAAGACTGGCAAATACTTTGCTCAAAAAAACCTTGTTAGTGAAAATTCGAATTTGAGTATGCTCTAATACAGTATGACCTTGATAGCGTATAGATATGATGTTTTTATTGCTAATACCTCAAAGGTCATACATGGTATCATAGTTTAGTCTATCCAAACCAATCTTAAATGTCTGAAGCCAGTTTATGTTGTGTTCTAGTAGCTGTAAGAACTTTCACAGACTCATAGCAAAGATTCATCCGATCCCCTGTGTTGCTTTAATAGAAGCCAGTAGTCATTGTTTAAGAAATATATAAGAAAGAGGGAAAGTGGAGAACAATCTTTTTCATCTTCTGATAAAAATTCAGGTATTTCCTGGGTTACAGATTCAATCTAGAGCATTATTTTTAATAGCTATTGTAAAAACAGAGATGCTAATTCTCTGTGCTGTTTCACAAACGGATCTGAAGATTTGACCCAGAAGTAAGCAATTAACATCTGAATCAGAACAGAAAGGAAGATTTTGCATTTACCATAAAAAGCCTTCCGTTTCTGAAATTATCTAGTATAGCTTTTACAAAAGTAGAATTAACCAGCTTGGTAAACTACTTGTGTATTTGTTAGGTAAGTCATGCTTCATGACATTTTGGGATTTCTTTTTTTTTTTAAAGATAGTACTTTGGAAAATTGCCGGTGGAACAGAAGCCTCTGAAAGACAGCCGGAGAAAGAAAGAAGTTAGAATCATACAGAATAAAATATATGATTGCAAAGCAGAAAAGGTTATTACAAATGTCAGTCTAATATATATATATTTACTTTTATCTAAAGGAATAATCTGAGAGACAGATTTGCAGGTTTTCATTACAGTTAGCATCTGCAGCATGTTTTATCTTCTGAAAGCCCTGACTTATCCCTTCTCTTTGATGCTCCACAGGTCCTAAAGTGTTTTTGAGAACTCAGGCAGCTTCTCCTAAACAGACTTCCCACTTGTCCAAACAAATTTGCTTTCAAGCTTGAATAGGTATTTTCCTCTAACAGGTAGTGGCTGCTAATACTGTATTAGTAAGAAGAAAATTCACCTCAACCAACAGCAGAATAATAGAATAATCCTGGTTTCTAATTTCTTTATGGTGAAGGAGACTTAAAAGTGCACCTGGCATGCAACTCTTCTGCTGTGTAACTGCATTTCTAATAAAGACTCAGGTTTGGTTTGTTGATTTTTTCCCCTCCAGAAAAGGTGACTTGGATTGTGTTATCTGGAACAGAAAAGATGTGAGGCAGCCAGCTTCAGCTGGATTGGATTCTGGGGCTCTAGCTACATCATTTTAAGTTACAGATCAGTGTGGGATTTTGAAGAAATTTCTAACCTTATGCAAGGGTGAGGTAAATTTAGAGGAAAAAAATGTATTTTACTGTATTAACAATACCTTTTTTTTTAGAAAATGGCTGATTTTCTTGTGCAAATTTGTAGTTGCTAATTTTTTGCACATGGTAGTGATTAACAAATATTTGAAAATCCAGAATATAGTCACAATTTTATCTTCAACAGCATAAAAAGATCCTGGACTGTTCCCACTCCCTTCCATCCCCTCCCTACTTTTTGCCTCTCTTCTGTTTCAGAGACAAGACCAAAAGGTACATAGGTAGGTAGATAATTATTGTAATGAAAATTCTTGAGAACTACTACGCTGTTTGTGGTTGTGCTACAGTGCTGAGAATTTTATGACAGTTCTCCAGCACGGAGCCTGAACCTAGAACCAAACCTTTGCTGTTGCATGTCAGTGGACTTAGACACTGACACTTTTTGCACACAGCTTCATCATTGTGAATCAGCAGTCATTTGCTTTCCAACAAATCTTAGAAACCTGGTTGCTATTCAGTAAAAAGGGATTGGGATTTTTTATTTTTTTTTTACCAACTCTTTCCTGTAATTTTGAGGGCGAATCAAATGCAAAAGTAAAAGATAGTAGTAGATTGGAGACAAAAAAATCCTAATATCTTTTGTGAACTATCTGCATAGCCAGCTCTTTATTAGAGATTCAGACTAAAAGCTAATTCATCTATTATTGGGAAGTCCTAAAAGGCAGTAATTTTCAGAGACAGCAAAACCTGACAATATCTGTTGTTTGAGCAGGGGGGGAAGAAAAAATGATGACACATTATTCATTATAACAGCAATTGGAAACTCAAAGTTCTGGCAAAGCATTTCCAGAAGGAAGAGTTTACTGTGTATGACAAATCACATATTAATGGCTCCTTCTTGAATATTGCATTGAATTCATGCTACTTGCCTTAGGAACCCAAGAGCAGATATTTTCGAGCATCTAGAAATTGCTAAGAAGACACTAAGAAAATGTTAAGAAAACATCTTAATATTCACAAAAGCTACACATACTGGCTTCCTGATTTCTGGTAGTCTGCATAATGATGGAACTACCTTTTGTACCACAAATTCTTAGTCCATTCTTAAAAATAATTATTCCTTAACATTTTTTCCTCCTCATGGAAGCTAGATAGTCTTTCATTTTTTTAAAGATTAATTTCATTTATGTATTTGTTTCATCTGTTTTCAAATGCTGGAACAGTTAAACAGCTGGAGTCAAGATACAAGAACCCAGCTGTATACATCTGTGGAATTTATAACAAACTGTATTTCACACAAAAGATGAGATTTTTTTCAAATAAGATTTTTTAACATTCCAGTCATTTTAAATCCCAAATGGTATAGTTGGGGCCCATAAAATTGTATCAGCCCGAGATATAATTCAGGTAGATCAGTACTTGATTTTTAGTGCTGTTGTTTATGTCTTCAATTGACAGAAGTTGTAAATGATGCTTATGGTGAAAAATTGTATCAAATGAGAGAGAATTGACATTATAGATCTCATAGAAGACATAATTTTTATTCCAGGGATTGCATAAACCAACAACAATAATTGCTTTACAGTCTAAAATGTTATTCCGGTCTTCTCTCCTTTAGTATGGTTGCGCTATATGATCAATTTTAACTATTTAATAGGTGGAAGTTCGTATGGACAGGTCTTGCAGACTAGGTGTGTTTTCAGGAATAACGAAAGGGTGAAATGAAATGAAAAGATAAAAGGTGAAATAGGTCTTCTCAGTTCTGATGTAGAGGTGATAGTGCCTGTTATGGGTATGTTATACTCAAAGAACTGTTATGGCCAAAAAAGAACATAATGTTACATATGGAGCCAAGAATTTATCTTCAACTTAATAATAATATTAACAGTCTAATTAAAATACAACCAACTGATTACTCTAGCTACTGTAATACTAACTCATAGTCCAAATTCATGCTGAAAAGCCTTGCTGGTGATGTCATTAAAATTGTTGTTCAAAATTTACTAATATCTACTGCTTTTCTTTGGTGTTATGCTCGCTGTTCACACGTCTCTTGGGTCACAGGGTTGATGGCACTAATCTCCATTAAGCAGAGAGGTGGTGGGGGAAACAGTGTTGTAGCAGGCCATCAGCATTTTGAGTTATTTCCAATTAGGGCTTCAGTTTAGGTGTGTGTACAGGATCCCTTCTGCCTCAACACTGGCATTCACCTGGAGCTATTTTTACACGCTTTCTTATCAAGGTCTGCTTCTTTCCCTGCTTCCCAACTGAAGTCTGAAAGCTGCACCATAGCCTCCCTCAAATTTATTTGCCATAAGGGGCTATTTCTTCTTAGACAATGAATGAATAACCTGGTCTGTTAGACCTTTACAGTAAAGGCTATTAGCAGGGCCTAGCTAAAAAAAACTAGGCATTAATCACTAGACCAACAGAGAACTATTAAAAGTGGCTAAAACAGTTTAGGCCAAGGGAAGCCCAGACTAGTCCCGAGACCTGCACCTGTATCAGGTCAATACAAAACCTGTGGCCTTTTCCTGGTCATGGCAAAGGTCATGCTTACCGGCCTACAGGTAGGGAAAATATGACAATAATGGTCAGATGGAGCTCACTGAGGAGCAAATTGATTTAGTAGATTATGCAGTCACAGAAGTTGACTGCTAGGTCATTACAGTTTGGAAAGCGGGAAATAATTGAGCAGGGACTAGGATGCAATGAAAAATGGAATGATATGAATAAGAGATTAAAATTGAGAGGTCAAAGAGTTAGGTAAAAATGTATTATAGCAGTTAAAGCCACTTTGTTGGTGGAAAAAGAGGAAGTATTGGGGAAATAAAACAAAACCACAAACAAACCTACTCACATTTGCTAACACTTCCAAAAATTACCATGAATTGACTGTTGAAATTTTGTACCTGAAGTGTACTGAGATGAATTTTCCCTGAACATATTGATCACTGTACAAGAGACTTAGATGTGTGATTTGCTTTCAAAATTGTTACATCCAAGATCCTAATCATAGAATTGTTTAGGTTGGAAAAGATCTTTAAGCTCACCAAGTCCAACCATTAACGTAGCATAGCGCTGCCAAGTCCATCATTAAACCATGTCCCTAAGCACCATGTTTACATGTCTTTTTAAATACCTCCAGGGATGGTGACTCAACCATTTCCTTGGGCAGCCTGTTCCAATGTTTCTTCAGTAAAGAAATTTTTGCCAATATCCAATCTAAACCTCCTCTGGCACAACCTGAGGCCATTTCCTCTTGTCCTATCATTTGTTACTTGGGAGAAGACACCGACACAGGAGTCACACATCCAGGAGATGCATCTTGTGGTGCCCACAAGAGTTGAAGTAAATGTCCAGCCATACGAAAAGGCCAGGTTACAATTTCACCACTAGATGGCCGTGTTGTTTATTAGAGTGTACCTTCTTCAAGACATTGTGGAAACAGTTTCTCGAGAGATAAATTTGATTCTTACTAAGCAATAACCCATCTCTGTGTTCATGGCTAAGAGGAAATAATGCACATCTGGAATAAAAAAGATGACTGGACTTGCTATGATAAAGCAGGAATTTCCATATAGACTGGATATGAATTTGGAAGCTAGGATGCTGTTGAATGAATTGCATGTTTGATATGTCCAATCAAAAAGAAAATTATATTAGAAAATCACATCTTGCTCACACACAGCATTATGTGAGTTTGCAGCGCAGAAAAAAAGTATTTTAATTCTACATACAGACCTAAAGGAATTATTGTAACACCTGATACATGGAAAAATACATGTCTCTTCTTACATATTGTTATGAATTACAACTCTTAGAACCTGCTTTTCTCTGGAGATAACATATTCCAGGCAAAATGGATTGGTGAAGACTAGAAAAATAAAAATGGAAAAAAAGATATTTCAAGAAACACTTGCAACTTGCTGTTCTTAAGCAATTTCAATTGTGCATACATCAGTCATTCAGGCAAAGTCTCTTTTGATGTTTCTAGAGTAATGTAAAAAAGCTCAGTTGCAGGGAAGCCCTTTTGTACATACTTCATTGAAATTCATTTCAGTGATTACAGTTACTAAACTTCAACAAATCTAAAAGCACAAAACGGTGCCACATGAATTTAAAGACAGAGAGAAGGTATTCCAGCACTCAGTTCCTTCAGCAAAACCGTCCAGACAGCAGAAAAGATGCTAAGACAGGGTTTACCCAGACTGCCTTGACTTAGACTGACGCCATTGTTGCTGACCTGGCTGCAGCTTATTACCTCATATAACCTCACACAAGAAAAAAGATATTTTATTCTTTAAGATCTAAAACCCCAAAACATTTTAACAAAGTGTATTTTAGTGAATTCTAAAACCATAATCCTAGAGACACCAGTTAAAGTATAGCTGAGCTGTGGAGGCAGCTAACCTACATTTGATTTTGACTTTAAAGTTTCCCCAGTTCTGCTTTTGTACAAGTCTACCTCAGCTTTGATAGCAATGAACAGCTTTTAATGTTTTACTCGTGACACAGTGCAATCTGGGTCCAGAAAGTAGTTATCGCTTCATTGAGCTTTCCTGAAAAACTGAATCCAGCAGAATTCTTGATTAAGGGTTTGTATAGAAAAGACATGGACAGTACAATGACTACAGTAACAGAAATAGTATGAATTTTAACAGCATACAATTTATGTGTGGTGCTTAGAAACCCAATAGCAGTGTTCAGGACTTCACATGAAGCTAGAAAGGCAGAGGGATACTAGTTGAACATAGGCTACCCCCAAGTCATTGATGTGGAGATACCTGTAGAAAAGGTAAACAGCATACTAAAATATGGTAATTTTGGTATTCCCAACACATATATGAAGATGCTGATGCCACTGTACAAGGTATTAATGAAATATCATGTCAAAAACTCCATTTATTTCTAATATATGTGTTCAATATGGAAAAGTTCAAAACTGCTAGAACAACAGGAAAGCCTGTCTTACTAATGAGCATTAATTTTTAGGTTTTGAAACAGTCACCTTTTTTCCATTAAAAGCTCAGTCAAGTGATTCATTAGATGAGCATCTTCTGCTGTAGCCATGATATCTTCAAGGGTCAAACACCTGCTCTTAGAGCAGTGAGCCAGGGAGCAGCAGGAGCCAGCAGCAATTTGGGGCATGGCAAGCCAGAAGCAAAGAGCGAATGCCAAGCTGCAACATCACCAGCCAGCACTTCAGTCCCATAGCTCCCAAACAAGAAGAGGGGAACCTGCAATAATAAACAGGGTCAGACAGCTGTCCACAGATCAGCAGACAAGCCTGCTGTGACAAGGCAAGTCCAAGGTCAAACCAGGAAGCCAAGAGGGAAAGGCCAGGATCAGCAAAGAGCAAGGCAACAGAGCTCATGCAAGGGTCTGAGCTTATGTGCTCTTCCCAGGCTGAGGGAGGGCCCTAAAGAGGCTTCTCACAGTTGTTTCCTATCACTTAGCTGATTTCACAGCAGTCTGACCCAAGGTTATGCAGGTGAGCCATAGCAGGGATGGCCCTCAGCACAGACAGCCCTTGGGGGTGGAGAGAAGGGGTTATACAGCCTGTTAGTGCCCTCAGGACCCTGGCATGCTGCAGCAGTTCAGAAAGCACTATGTCACCACCCTTGTGTCTAGTTCAGGACAAACGCTAGTCTTAGCCTCTACAAGGTGAAAAGATCCAGAATCTCCCTCTGTTTGCAGCTGGAAGGCTGCATTGCTGGACTTTGGGCACCAAAACCATCAACAGACTCAGAGCTGCAGTATCATTGCTCAAAACAGTCTCCACAACCACTCTGCTACACAGCTAGAACTTAAAATGTTGCACAGAGTCACCCTCCTTTGAAATGCAGTAGGATCTGTACCCCTACCCAGCTCATGCTGTGGCAGTCCACTGAGGACCCATATCTCTGCCCTCAACTTGTTCAGGTGACCCTCATTCAGGTAGACATCCTGTCAGCGGTCTGTCCTCTGCAAGAAGAACCCAGGACTTTTGCATCTGAGTGGGAAGACTCTCCAGCTGGATGACTGAGTCTCAGGTCTTTCTGTGAAGGTGGACCTCAACCCAGGGGCCTTGTATGTGCCCGACAAGCTCTGCAGCAACTGTGCTATACCTAGACTAGCAAGCAGACTGAGTACACAGTTGTAGCACTACTTACACAGGGGTCTATAGTCTCCCATTGTGAGTCCAAACTCTCATTTGAGAATATAGAGTCATAGAATCATTTAGGATGGAGAGACATTTAAGATCATTGATTCCAACCGTAAATATGCTCACCAAGGTGTAAGTGTTCATGAGATATTTGCTTCCCAGGAAGCAGTACCACATATCTTTTTGCTCCCTCATTGCTTTATTCATTGTACGTTAAGAAGGAAGGGAAAGCAGGAGCAACTGGAGAGATCGTGCTGATGCACCTTACCTGCAGGTAGCATCTTGCCTGAGACTGCGACAAAAGCTGCTGCCAAATTCAGAGTCAATTTGGCATCTTGTGCTGCGTAAGCCAGTGGATCCCACTGAGTTCTTGCGGGGTGCCAGGATAAAGGTGTTTGCCTCAGAATGTCACGCGATGCTTCTGCTCAGCATAAAAACATGATATGGCATACAGCCACATACTGCTCCAATTCAGGTACTAGCACGAGAGAATATTATGGGGGGAAAAAAATTCTTCCAGATTTTATAAAACAAAGGAATGCTAGCAGAGAACACGTTGCCACTACCATGACCGAGTCTTCCAGTAAGCTGATTAAAGTTTTTTTTTGTCCTAGTCATACTGATTTTTTAACTGGAGTCTGCCAGCAAAGACGTAACAAATTGAAGAAGCCCCATTTTTTCCTGCTTACAGGGCCTTGTTTGCATGTTTTTTCCGGAGATAAGAGGCTAGCCACATGTTTGGCCTCAGCCGGCAACCAAGAACCAGGTGGCCGCTTGCTCAACCCCCACGGCAGTGGGGGAAAATCAGAAGCAAAAGGCAAAACTCATGGGTTGAGATAAAGGCAGTTTAACACAACAGCAACGGGAAAAGGAGAACAACAACAACAATAACACCGATGGAGGGATGTACACACACGGTTACTGTACTCCTCCTCCTCCTCCTCCTCCTCCTCCGGCCAGCTCCCCACTATGGACTGGGCATGGCCTCACATTGTATGGAATACCTGTGTCCCGGGCCAGAAAATTAACCCCATCCTTGCTAGAACCAGGACATCCCAATAGCTGCTTCGTGCAGTAGACGAGCAATTCTTAGCAAGTCTAGCATTTGCTCATAAACTGCAAGAGTGTGGAAACCAAGTGGCTGCTCTTGCAGTGAAATAATGCACAGCTCTCTCAGCTTTTTCATGTTGTCACTTATTTGTATTGCTTAAAAAAGAATATAGGAACTAGTTTCCTGGTATGTGGTTATTTCTCCCAGTACTATTTCATTCAGTGTTTTAAGCCTTATGGGTCAGAAATGGTCAGGATTTGCTTGACCTGCCTTGAGATCAGCCCCAGTACGTATGTCCTATAAACAGGAGAACATATTTGTTTAATTTGTGCCCATAGTAGCAATGTATAGATTATACTGGTTAGAATTTGTATACATTTTCTTTGAAAAAAGTTAATTTGTGACTGGGTTGGTGAGGCACAAGAGATTTTGGTGCTTAAAACAGTTATGTTTTCTCACAAAACTTCCATTCATATGTTGTGAATTCCACTGGGTGCCTGACGGTCTAAAGTGTTAGATCTACAAAACATATAAAATGTCTGAGTACAAAATTTAGATCCGTAAAACCTGTGCTTACCTGCCTCCAGAACTTAGGCCCTTAAATTTTCCTGTGCATGTCCGCTTCCTCCGACATATCTTCTGGAAGACAAAGTGTCTGTTTCTGACCATATCAAGATCTGACTATATTTTAACAGTGCTAAACAATTTGAGGATTTATTTCAGACCTAAGTGTCAGCAGAGAGCAGGCTCTTTCTGTCAGACAGTGGGGTCTAATCCTGCAGGGTCTTCTTCCCTTGGGCTTGATGCCGTTCTAACGTAAGTAATTAGATCAAATGAAAAAATGTCTCTCCACAATATCCAAAATCTACAAATCCGCAAATCTAACAGAACCTCCTAGAAGTCTGGAAATTGCCACCTAATTTGTTTATGTTGGGATGGGTAAAACGAGAAAGCCTGTCCAGCTTGATGGTTTCTATGAATCTTCTTCCTGAGATACCAACACTCCCCATGCTGTGTAAGAGGAACCAGGGCTTTCAGTTGTGGGTTGTGAATGCCACTCCCACCCCAAAGTGGACTGTAAGTTCTGTCTTTGTTTCTTTATAGGAAAGTTAAAACTATATTAAGCACATGTAAATACTGAGATGACAGTTAGGCCTGGTAACAAGTTTTACCCTTCAGCAAACTAGGACATACAATCTCATGTTCCAATTTATTTGAAGAGAACTCTACGTATTAACAGAATGAACATCCCCATGTCATGTCTATTTTGGATGAAACCGTTGTGTCTCTTCTCTGTAATGGTTCTGTAGTGTGTGGCTTTGTTGCACTCAGCCATGTTTTCACTTTTCAATCTTTCTGTTTTCTCAAATTACAACAAATTTGTTTCATTCTCCATGAATCTGAGATATTCAGCAGCTTCAGGAGCAGTAAGTTGAAACCATGCTTGATTTATCCTACAGGACAACAAAAGCAACTTCACTAAAATCAATGAAATCACACTAAGCAGCACATGAAATCCAAATGGAATGCTGTATAGTATTTTGTAGTAGAAAAAATAGCTTCTTTGTGATTCTTAAAGCAGATTGACTACTATATTAGCAAAATATTTTTTTATTGATATAAATACTTCAGCCTCAGCTTCATCTTAGACTTTGCTGTATTTTACATTTTCTTCTCATGTCTGTTCAGGATCTGAATTGCCAGTGGAGTGTGTCGAGGTTGTTCTCCTGCCCTAGTTACCAAATACCTGAAGGGAATGAAAAGTCTATCTTGGTTTGAATGCACTTGAAAAATAGGCTAAATAAAGGTAAATCACTCTCCAGCTGTGATTCAAAATGCTCAGGCTTCTTTACAGATATAACACTATATGCCCACACTCTCCTGGCAACATGTTCTTCCCAACATCAGTAAGGAAAGGAAGATGTTTTGAGGTTTCTGCTCTTCCCAAACTCAGCCAATAGCGTATGAGGTTGGGCTTCTTTTTTATCCACTGATATAACAGTATCTTTCAAACAGCCAAAAGGAAAACAAACTACATTTTGTCATTCAGTTATCCATCAAATACTTTGCTATAAGTATTTTATACACAATGCCAAAGCCATTCCTGTGACTATTACTAACAAAAATTTCCTCATAGAGGGACCTTTCTTAAACTGAAAATTCCCAGCATCTCACTCAAGAGAAGAGAGCTGAGAGAATTTTGAACTAAATGGCTTTGTTAAATTTTAAGGAACAAGGCAAAGTGTATTATTTCTGCCTAGACAGAGAAGTATTACTTAATATTTAAATTCACAAAGATAACTATTCTGGATGTAGTCATTGTTGATGAGGAGACGGAGGATAAACTGCTCGCACAAAGAAGTAAAATGTTGGTATTGGGAGCACTGAAAAGGGAAACTTCTAAGAACCAGTTCAATACCTTGTTTAAAATTATAAAGGAAAAAGAAATGCATGAATAGCATTTTATTGCAATTATCTAGTTATCTGTGATGTGCCTAACACTGTGTCTATTTGAAAAAGCCAGAATTACTGTAGGAACTCTCTGAGAAACCTTCTTAATTGATGCAATCTAACTGGAAAGAATGATAAATCATATTACAGCATTTAAAATCAATAATACCTGATACCATTTTGAACTAGAAGGGAAAATGTCAACAGAAAAGCATATAGTTAATTTTCTCTTTTTGTCTTCCTCCTATACTATGGGCACTCTAAATTAATGTTTTGGGTGTAGTTGAAATTTTAAAATATTTCACTACTTTTCTAGTTTACTTTTGCTATTAAGAAACTTTTGGTGACCACCACCAGTCACAACATCGGTATCATCCTCCCTGTTCACTGTCTGGTGCTACAGTATGTTGATGCAAATATAGTTTGTTACTCAGTAGCTAGAAAAAGGGAGACACATATTTTAGGTAAAATGCAATTGAACTCTGTGAAGTCTTGACTTCAGATACTACAAAGACTTTTTATTCTGACGAAATGAGATGTTTTTAATTAAATGGAAGATTTCACAGTTGTTCTGGTCAATGTGAAAAGGAATATTATAAAATTATGCTCATTCTACAAGCTTACTGGTTCTCAGGTACAAATAATAATACAAACACAGATAGAAAACTGAGAGTTACAATTAAAAAAAAAAGATTGCCTTGAACAACAAGAGAAGAGATGACTGGCAGTACAGCACTATCTGAACACTAAAGTTGTTGAATTTCAATCATGCAGTTCGCTTGTATAAACTAGTAATTAGAAAAATACTTCAGAGTTACTGAAGCTTAGAATAAAAAGAGGAAAACCGTTCTCTACTTTCCTCCTTTCTATTATACATCTATGTGTCAGGAAAAACATAAGATTCTTGAAAAATGGTTTGGAATTATATCAAATGATAAAATAGAGAGTGGGAATACAGTACCTCAAATTCCCAAAATACTGTCATTCAAATGGAAGTATATTTGGAGGAGCAACAGGGAAATTTAATTCTGTAATTTTACATATGACTAAATTATCCTCTGTCTGTGAGGTGTGTAAATCACGATCAATCTCAGTCAATTAAAATCTACCGTCGGTAACTGAACCTCTAAATAAAATAGGATTTACTAGATCTTAAAAATAACAGTTTTCTAATTAAAAAAAAAATAAATGAAAGATCCAGTGATAAAACTCTTTCTAGATGATAAAGCAAGGGGAGTATTAAGGTGTTAACAAAACCCTTAAAGAACAGTCACATTTGTTGAACTGAGGATATTCAGTCCTTGGCACATGTAAAATGCTTAGCAAACCAGAAGCATACTCTATGGAACACCAGGTAGGTTATTAGGTACTCTAATGTATGTGTGTTGATCAAATAAGCCCTTCATTTTTTAGGTAAAGCTCATCAGATGCTTAGGTTTTCTTGAAAAAGGGCTTCCTTTATGTACAAATTTTTCTGTTTTTTTCCACATTGTGGCAAGTCGTTAATAAACAGTTTATCCCCTCCTAGGAGACCTTGCATCTACCCTTAGACCATCACAGCTTTACTGTGTCTTATGCAAAATTACTTATGTCAGTAAAGAGAATGAGGGCAAGCATTAAAAATAGGAACACACAATCATTTCTTCTATTAACATATAGCCAAGATGATAAAAGGAACAATATTTCTGTTACAGAACAATAGGATATGGGTACCAAAAACAATATTCCTGATAAAAGTAATAATGAAAAATAAAATAATAATGAAAAAGTAAAGCAACCTTAAGGAATTTTAGCTCCTCTGAGAAAATTTCCTCAGCCCAAGACTGCAGTGCCCTGGCATTGATTGGAATTCTGTTAGAGCCCATGTTTTGGAGGGTTTTCTGTGATGTTTGATTTGAAATCTGGAACTGACAGTTGTCTTCACCACTTACTAAGCCCAAAAACATTGGTTTCCCGTGCTGAACTGAATTTAGTATTCCGCCTGCTTGCTCCCAGCCACAGTCAAACTGCACCAAACAACATCCATTACTCTTATCTCCCTGTAACTGTTGGCATCTCCAGCATGTGAAATAGCAATAGCAGGAGGTAAAGATGGGCTGAAAGTATTGTCATGCTTATTGCTTTTGTTTCCTGCTACACATATTTACACATATGACAGATGTGGTGATGCCTCTCTTTCATGGCTTTCCTCCTTAGTAGACACATTGCACTGCTGTTAGGGGATATAAAAGGTGAGCTCCACAAGATACCCATTCTCCTCCACAGTAAACAGAGAGAGATGCAAAAAATGAGGCCAACACCTCCCTTAGTGAACTTAAAGATGTCCTGTTTGGGTTTTTTCAAAAGACAGCCAGAAGTAGGAAAATGTCTCTTCATCACAAGACTGAGGTTAACCAAGGTAAATATAGCTTAACAAAGCAAGCAAAGTAAAAGAAGATGATAAGTCATCTCAGACAAAATTGCTTTGGGCATCAGATACAACTGGAATGGTCTTGCTGATCTAGTGGGAAAGAGGTACACTTGCTACCATAGCAGTGCTGAATGCTGTATTTAAGCTTACAAGAGAAAAGAGGACAAGACAGCAGGAATGACACCCCAGAAGCCCACTTAACTGGAAATACGAAGGAGCTGGAAGACACCAAATAGTGGAGGAGAGGAGAGGATATGGAGGTCTGACAGTACAGCCTGAACAGTGTAAATTACGTAGTTCTGCTCTTAAAATATCAGAGGAAACTTTCTCTTTGGAAAGAGCATCCAAGTACAGTTTACAAGTGTATCTTGTTAGTTAATCTTTACAGTAATCATAGAGGAAATGGCTATTTATTTACAATTTTAATTAAGACACTTCAAAACTAATTTTGCAATAACTTGGAGACCTAGCTCCTTTTCCCTTCTCATTTATGCAATAATTTTTCTTTATGCAATCCTCAATATAAATATGCTGTTGCTTCTACTTCCTCACAGTGGATGGCTGCATCATTAACAATGATTTAGCATAGGTCTACTGAGATGAAAAAATAATGCTGATTATTACTTTTGGGTTTTTTAATAATTATGCTTACAGTTTATATTATCTCTTAAAGAGAGTGCCCACCTCAATAATTTGCATTGCGCACCTTGTATAAGAAGCTGCGGGGAAAAATCCTTTTTAAGCTTGTGACATCATTTCACAGAACTAAAAGAATATCTTTCCTTATTATAGTATGATAAAAACTGTAATAAGTTTTGTTCATGAGTGAAAACATGTAGAGGGACAGTTGAGGGAAGGAAATCTTCTTGTGGAAGACTCCAGGGAGCTGCTGGGGAATGGTGAATTGTGGTTTGGTTTTTTTCTTGAAACACATAAATGGAAAGCACTGAAAAATATTGTCAGGCAAATACATTGTTTGCCATAGGTTTAATACACATTTAATTAAAAGGAAAGCATATACCGAAGTTTTCATTACTAGAGAAAAATATTAAAAGTATTACAAAATGAACTATTGTCCATCCTTGTGGAAAGATAAAGGACGCACTACCTTTGGAAGATTAAAAATAAGAACATTAACATCATGACTAATAACAAGAAGCTATTTTTTCATCTAGTAGATTAAAATAAGAACAATTCTAATATTCATAAGCTAGAAGAAGCAATTTTTCATGTATTACTCTTAAATAGAAAAGGCAATTTCAGTATCTTTCAGTCTTTTACCAGTAACTGAATTTGTCATACTTTGTGAAAGATAGCTCACCGAAGACACTTTAAAATCATTTTTAAAGTAGTGGTGCACTAAACAGGGCATTTAACCCATTAATAGGTGACAGATAGGAAAGATTCAAGTGAAATATGTATTTTT
Organism: Burhinus bistriatus; assembly: GCA_013397275.1. Taxonomy (NCBI): domain Eukaryota; kingdom Metazoa; phylum Chordata; class Aves; order Charadriiformes; family Burhinidae; genus Burhinus; species Burhinus bistriatus. Next base: position 28,069 of record VYXH01007198.1, on the reverse strand, counting down.
AACTCCTGGTTATGAATTTTTATAAAACTGATGTCAATAGATGTTTCTTCTGAACACATAGTCTTCTTAGTATTTTCTCTGAAAACTTCTTTCCATGTCACTATTTAAAAAAAAAAAAAAAAAATCACAAAACCCCCTAAACAATCTGGAAGCTGATTTCAATTACCTGTGTCAAGGAATGTAAACATCTCTGCCTTGCGGGTATAAGACACCAGTTTAACTCTTAGATTTCTTAGATAAGAATTAAATAGCTCACCACATTGTCTTTGTTGCCTTTACTGTGTTCTGTATAATGTGATGCTCAATGACTATGAAAGAACTCCAAATACCAGCATAACTAAGATTTTGCCTATTTCTTCCAAATTTAATTCTTACTGTTATCCCATGAAGTACTGTAAATGCCGAAATTGTTTTTCATTCCAGTGTTATATAAAATGGAGTGGTAGAGGGTGAATGTCAGAGTCCCAATACTCTCTGACTAGGTTCTTTTAGATATTGAACATAAGAAGCGTTTAAAGTTTAATATCAAGTTTACTTATTTGATATAATTGTCATTGCATGGGATTTTTATTTAGTAGACTGGTACAGCAGTATACTGAAGTCACAGCACAAGCACAATATAGCTATTGCAGTATGCAGTTGAATCACCATGCAAAGATGATTCCCATTACCAGTCTCTATCTCATCATGATGCAGGGCATGCCCAGTCACTGGGATGCAATACGAGTTGAATCTAGGTCAAACCCATTGCTGTCTTCAAAGTTCATTTTATTAGCTGGCCAGTTTTTAAACTTAATGTTAGGCTGAGCCACATATACACCTTCTCCCCCCATGTTGCTCTGGCTAGCTCAGACTTTACTCTCCGCTAATTACCTCAGAGAAAGCTGTTTATACAACTTGATGACTCACTGGTACAGTGGTATATCCAAAACATAGTTACTCTCCAGTTCCCTTAAAAGCGCAGCTTTCTTTACAATAATTGGTGTTCATTCTTTACATTCTTCCCTGAGCTCATTATTTTTGCTCTTCTCTGAGTCTTCCTCCACCATGGGGGGGTCAGTCACAGTGAAACATTGTCAATGTGGTACAAATGCAAAGGTTCTTGACTGCTGGACTCCATCTCACATCTCTCTAATTAGTAGATACTCATGTTCTGAATGACTTTTTACTCTTTCTCGCCTGTCTTGTCTTTTTCTGAATTTGGGGGAAATCGGGATTTTTGAGATACAGAGTTAAGCCTATGCTTTTCCACATCTTGACAACTGTGTTCACAGAAAATTTAATTCATACTTATGGGTCATTACAGCTGAATAATATTTAAATACATCTTTTTTCTTCCTATATGTTCTACATTTTCGTTGCTAACCTCAAAACAAAAGTCATCAGTAGGTTTCTTTAGGACCTACTTAAAATGAAAAACAAAATACAAAGTGATGAGAAGTGAACACGACTTTCTTCATATTAAAGTGTTTCCTTAAGAGAGACGACTATAGATGTGACAGGAGCTCTTCTATCTCAAATTGGTTAGCAAGTTAACAAATCTTTTATTCCACTAGTGAACCATATTATAAATTTGCATATTAGGTCTCAATGAAACATCCAGAACAGTTTTATTTGAAGAGTTGTGACCAAGGGTACACTTAAGTGGTTATGTTCACATTTGGACATATGTTACCTCAGAGTTTTAAGAGACCTTCTCTACAATGGTGTTCTCAAGTACCCCTTTCCTCTGCTATAGCTACTCTTCAGATAATCAGAAAGGAGCACTTACCTTTGCCTATTGCATCCTATGCAAGTTCTATTATCAGCTTGGGATTTCCTGGAAGCCAAGCAACGTATTCCAGATTTTTAAATGACAATATCCTTGGTTTAAGATGAGATGTTCAGCGCTAAGGATTTCAAGTGACAAAACATATTACTTTTTGAGTTTTGCTTAGGCCATATTTCAGCCCAACCTTTGCAAATGTACGTTTAAATACCTGCTGTGCAAGCTCAGTCAGAAACTCAAACAACTGAAACAAAGAAAGATTGCTATTGTTTCCATCCCCAAGTCATAATCATAGAATCACAAGATAATTCAAGTTCGCAGGGACCTTGGCAGTTCTCTAGTCCAACACCCTCATCAAAGGCAGTTCAGCTAAAGGTCAGATGGGCATAATCCATCCAGATGTTGAAAACCTCCAAGGATGGACACAGCACAGCCTCTTTATGCAACCCACACCTGTGCTTGGCTGTCCTCACAGCTTTTCCTTATATCTATTCTAAAACTCTTGATTCAATTTATGTTAGTGTGCCTTGTCCTCCTGCTATGCACGGCTGTGAAGAATCTAGCTCCATCTTTTTTTATAACCTCCCCATAGGTACTAGCAGGCTGCTATTAGGCCTCCCTGAAGATGTCTTCTCTCCAGGCTGAAAAAGCCCCTTTACCTCAGCTGTCCTCATAGGGTTGCCAGCAAAAATGGAAACTGGTATTCTAGCTCTTCCCCCCGTTCTGATTAATGCTTTCACTCAGGCCACCTGTATTCAAGAAAGCTGAACTTCAACTGTAACAGCTATGAAAACAACTATGGTGATCGAGTATCTGGGTAACTTCACCAAAAACAATGGTGGGAAGTTGTGACATTTGTTTACACATACAGTCTGGAAAATATTATCAAAGCAATAGTAGAATTATTGAAGGCGAAGAATTATATCACAAAAAATGTCATAGTAATTAATAAATTTATGCTGGAAACCTTTACTGTTTTAACACAGAACTTAGTAAAGTTTTGGAAGATTTTACAAATAAATGTGGATAATAAGTTTGTGATAACAGTGCTATAAAGTCTCATATTTTGCAAAATGTTTTAAAGGAAACAAAATTATCCTTTGTATATCGATCCCTGTTTTAAGAATATTTCTGGTTACTCGTACAAGCAAGGAAGGTTTTGGTGTTGGTTTTTTTTAAAAAAAAAATTCTCTTAATCCATAATAACCTTTATCTTGGGTTTATTTCCTTCAGTGAAGCTCTGAAACTGGCCACAACTTGGCAGAAGCAGGGTTCTCTCAGGTCACATTGCCACGGGTTGATACATGCTGCTTGAGTACTTTGAGCTAATTTAGAGTCAGAAGTGCCTTAGGGTTAAGTATTGCTGGTAAGTGCCTTTCTTGAGCTTATTGTTAGGAGTCCTCTGTGGAAAATGTTCGGTACCTCAGAATTAGAGCTTGTAGAGGCAGAGGATGAACAAGATGGTCTACAGGTAGCTAATGGAACTGACACAGGATGTAGAACCCCGCTATGACTTCAGTTTGCTACTGAGAACAGCTGGAGGATGTCTCCTGCCGTTTTGGATGTGAGTTCAGAAAGCTGAAAATAGTCATCTACAGTCTTTGAAGATGTGGCCTTTGCGTTTAAAATGTAAATGCAGGAAGAGTGAGTGAAGGCTTCCTCCTTTTTGTACCCTACGCAGTGGTGAGAGCACTTGTCCAGAATACAGCGTAACCTGGTTCAAATCCACAGATTTACACAATATAGTTAAATCAGATAAAATTGGAATCTGTTGACCTATAAAATGCTTTACAAAGCTTACCCGTCTGTATTGGTTTTCCCTAAGGTTCTTTAAGAGAATGATTGGCAAAATAAAGAAAATAAGTGAAAATGTTAGTTAATGCAATTCTGAATTTTTGTAATATTCACTAGGCATGTTCCTGTAGCAACTAATTGATTCATTTTTCTAGAAGTTCTTGAAATGCATTACAGGTGTTCACTTCAAAATATCACAAAAAAGATAAAAAAATGGGTACAGATGACTGGTAATAGTTTTTAAGAACTATTTGAGACCTACCAATTTATTTACAAAATATCCTGCAAAGTATCCTGTTACTGGTCTTTCACTAGGTAAAAACAAATGTCCCAATTAAGCCAATGACACTCTTTCAGTTGAAATCAAACTGAGTATCTTTTGGTAAGTAGGCAAAATGATGGAATAACTATGTTCTTTTCTTAACACAACATTCATAATTTGCAAGTCTGCTATTCTGTAATCCATATTTGGGAATATTTCATTCCTAACTGAAATGCAGACACTACCTCAGTGTAACAAAGCAGCTGTTCAACGCCACAAAAAAATACTTTATTCAAGCTCAGAAGATTCTGTTAATTGAAAGAAGTTGAAAGTGCTGATGAAGAGTCACTATTTAAAATCTAAATAATACTATGACAGTCTTAAATGTTCAGATGCCCTTTAACTTGTATTTAACAAACAGCCTTACTTAATGATATGATGTGAGCAGGAGGCTCAATAAAAGCTGAAAATGACACTTTTAACCTCATTGGTATCACTTACAAAAATATGTAGAGTTCTTTGAAACTTGTTTCATCATTTTTTCCATTGATGTTTTAAAATGTCTCGCGTATACAAGACATATTTCTTAAGTATTTGCAAAGACACCTCATTTTTGGACTTACGAACTCTTTGGCACCATGTCTAGATGTTTGAACTAATTTGTGTATGGGAAATATAATTAAATGTACTGAAGGGGTTGTTCTGAGCTCAGTTTACCAATTTATGCAGTTGCATAACTAGCAATCTCTCACAATTTGATATTATAAACCTAGCAGTCAGAAAGCATATAAATGAAGCCAGATGATGATACCCTGGACCATATGCAAGAAGTGAAAAATTTCAAGATCATATTTTGAAGTAAAAATCTGTACTAGTTTACAAAGAGAAACTTTCAAAAAAAAAAAACCACCCCACCTGTCTGTTTTTAATCTCTTATACATATTGATTGATGTACATATAATACTGCAGAAAATAACTAGATGTTTATCAGTATGGAATAGTGGTTTAAGAGATACCTTCGGGCACAGACTATTAAAAATGCCTACTGCCAAACTGAAGGGAAAAGAACTTTTTTTACTTTGGCACCACTTTTTCTTTCCTTTGGTGACTCTTAAAATAACCTGACAGAGCCTTTTCTCCATGTCCCAGAAATAGTATTTTTATTTTAATACCTTGCAAAAGCAGTTCTATCATCACAGTCCCTGGTGAAGAACACTCTGTCTTCTCCTCACGTGGACTTCTGAAATTCGTTAGCTTACAGGAACATAGTGGATACTTTCAGTGGCTGTAAAAGAACTTCATTGTCATGTACGCTTGGCTTCTTCTATTACATTTTCATTATCTTCCACTACTTTTCTTTAATGTATTTCCATAAGAAAATCCTAAATCTTGAAAGTTTGTAACAGCTTGTGAAATAATATATGACTGTTTACTGCAAATTAAGAGAAGGCATTCATTGCCTCTGCTTCCAACAGCAATTAGGAAAGACAGGATTCAAAACCAACCGTTGTTATATCTGGGTTTGTATTAAGGGAAGTTTGAAACACTGAAGACAGTGTTTGATTTTTCATTTATTCAATGGGATCAAACAACTCCTAGATGCCAGGAACCTGTTTCAGTTCCGTAACAATGGAAAGAAACAAACCATGGTCTTTGAGCTCTTATACCGGACTAGCTAAACGAACACAGGGAATTGGTAGCAGTCCTTTACCAAACTGCTTTAGCTCGAGTCAGAGATATTCTTAGGGGGGGAATAGAGAAACTGGTTTCAGACGGGAATTCTAAACTGATTGGGACGGTTTCTATGCTGTACAAATTACTGTGATATCATTGACATAGTCAAATCTGTTAAGTTTTCCAGTAGAGATTTTTGTCTCCTGTTTCATATAACAAGCAACATGGTTTATCCAAATGTTAAAGCTTCTCCAATTGCCAAATGTTGCTAATACAAAAGAATAAGATGCTGTCAAAACTGACAACCGACTTGGACTTTGACCGAGATTGTAAGTAATCATGCATAACGCAGGACAGCTTTCTTTGTCAAGGGAGTCTCACTATCGTCATGGGATTCAGTTCTTATCTTTAATATTCATGGTTAGGCAAGGAGAGGGCAAAGTAAGCGTACAATGCACCTACACTGAGCTTACTGGATAGGGACTTGTTTAGCTGTGCTACTGGAGTGCCACGCTTCTTGGTTTGGACTTTTATGTTTTTACAGCTTCTAGACTAGAGGTATTCAGCTCCAGTGGCTAGGCATGAGACTAGATAGTCTTTCTGTACTCTAATTACTCTGTGCCTAATTGATTAATAGATGAGCTTTTCTTTGTAGCAGCCAAAGGAAACATTTCCAGTTATTAAGCTCTTCTAAAAAGTTTTCTTTCTGCACTGTATATTTCTTTTATATATATAAAAATACACCTATTTTTATATATATATATATAAAAAATAATAGGCTGATAAACTTTCTTCTGCCTTGCTTTCAAGTAAAGTCTGTGTTCCATGCCACTTCAGTGTGACTACATTGGAGCATTCACCAAAGTCAGGACTGCTTAAAATTTATGGGGTTTATTCTCCTTTTGTCAAGCATTTTCTACATACAGAACATTCACATGATGTAAGTTACAGAAGAAAAATGCATGAGACTACTGCAAATAAGCAAGTAACAGACAGTTTACATGATTCTTGTTGGTTCACAATGAAGGAGAGGTGTTAAAAAGGGAAACAGATTCAGTAGCTAGAAATGTAAGCAGACTCTTATCTTAGTTAAATCTACCTATCAGAAGATTTGCTCAAGCTAAAGAGGGATCTACTGTACCACACAGGGCAGGATGCTAAATGCAGACAAGATTACAATACTAGAAAATTCCAGATTTCTAAGCAATTTTACACAATCTAAATTGAAGTAAAATTTTGTTTAAAAAAAGATATTTTTTCTGATTGCCTTCAGTAAACGGAGGTCAGTTTAAGAGCTTATAAGCATTCTTTAGCAAAAACTTAATAAAAATAAAAATACTCCCAAACTTTTAAGTCATTTCTCTAAGTCTGGATAGTTGTTTACTGCTGGCTTTCTGATCCTACTGACTTGTTTACTTCTGGGAATCTTATTTTTCCCATTTACATGTTTAACCATTGTTAATATTAGAATTCTAAGTAAACAAACTATAAAAAATACAAAGTTTTTCTTGTTTGTTTTTTGCACTAATCCAATTTGATGCATGGAATAGAAAACCTGGTGAGAGCTAACCAAATGGTTTAACTGACATGGATCAATGGTACAATGCATAAGCAAAAATATTACCTACTGTAGACTTCAGTTCTTTGCATTTTCAGTTTCTTAAAATGCATTTTGTTTATTTTTAAATAACAGTTCCCTCAACAATATAAATGAAGCTTTGTGACGACAGGTTTTTAGAGTGTGGTTTACTCTGAAAGGATAAGTGCGATGTTTCTCTTTAGTAGAACTTGAACTCCATGCTGATGAAACCCTGTGATAGCTGAAAAACCTAACATCTATTTTTTTCTAAAAAAAGGTTAAGCTTCTGCAAGCAGCTCTCTCAACTAAGGCTCACCATAAAAATAAAGTCCTCAAATTGCAGTGATCAGAAAACACTGCAAATATAATTTCTCCTTTTTTTCTCTCCATGTATGTTCCATAACTTGAGACTAGAAATTTGATACCAAAATTTTTTTCCAATGACAAGCAATCCTGTAGCCACGGTGGGAATAAATTATACAATTTCTATGCTTTACCTTTCACGTGAGACTTTCGCTTCAAGGCACAAAAAGATTTAACAGTGGACTGGACAGAACAAGACATAACATTTCAGTTTAAGGAGTCAAAGGTTGTACAACAGCTCTTATTCTGTGTCTGAAGCAAACCAAACTAAAATTTGAATCATATTTAAGTCTTCCATTTACAAATGCAAAGTATTATATTAAATTCCCTGAAGCTTTTGTTTTTGTTTTTTTTTTCTACTTCCTCTAAAATAATGTATGATATTTATCATCAATTTCAATATTTGGTAATTTCAGTCAAAACACAATCTCAGCCAATAATTACTAAGGTGTACCATTATAAAATAGCTGTTGTTTTAGTAACTTTTATGTGGAAGTTGATTCAAATTGTCTTCAAGTCAAAGAAATAACATGTATAGAAGGGTCTAATTGTGTAAATTTGAAGAATGGTGTAATTTAAGTGCAATGTACTGTAAAACTATTAATTCGGGAAATATAGAACACAGACCCTTATGGTTCTCCAACCCAAATTACTGTATTGCCTCTCTCAACTTCAGTGATTTCACAATTTAACTTATTGAGCCGTCCATCCAGGATAAACAGAGATTCCTTGGAAGGGGTCATGAGATACTGACCAAAAAGGCCACTGTCTTTTATAAGACGGTTCTTACTGTTCCAAGGCCATTCACCTGCCTTGACAGGCTCCTTCAGACTCTTCACCATCTTAACCTTGCCAGAGGAGAGCTCCACGAAGAGAACATCAGTTTGTGTGCTGGAGCTACAGTAGACATTGTATTGATGAGCTTCAGTGAATGATGGCTGAAAAGCTACATCAGATATGTGCAAATTAGTGTGAATGTCAAATGAATCCTGTATTTCTCCTCTCATTGTTATGGACTGGATCCTCACGAGACCTTTTGCATCATCAATGCTGACAAGGTAGTGTCCATCTGGAGAGATATGTGGCGTGCCTGTTACATCACCATTGTATCCAATCACAGAATCAGTAACGCTATCCACTATAAGCTGCGGTAGGACAGCCCCAGTGGTATCAGGCTTACAGAAGATAAAGAAATATCCTCCAAGATGTGTGTAAGCCAGTGACCGAGGAATGCAATTATAATCCTTTAAACTAATTGTCTTGATGTACGACATAGTTTCTAGGTCAATTTTCTGGAGCACAGGCTCATCCTTATGAAGAATAAATCCAAACCTGGAAGGAAAAGCACAAAATCAAAGAAAGTCAGAGCTACTCTGTGCATTATATACAAATGGTGAAAGCCATTTTAAGCAAAGTAGGAGAGTTAATATGTGCAGCAGTATATTGCTATATATCTCAGCTTCAGACGTTTCAGATATTAAGCAGTTTATAATATTTAATTTTTAGTGTTCTTGTAAGTGTAATTTAGAGTGCACCAAATAAAATCTCTAAAAACCATTTACCTGATTAATGGAAAAAGTGGGTTTTTCCTACTGACATAGGGGAAAAGGTAAACATTACTCTGAGTATATCTATTCAGTTATAACTTTTACAAAAGCCAGGAAGGCAAAAAGATTAAATATCAATAGATAGTACATCCCACATATTCTAATTTTCTTCATATAGTTCATCCACTTTCTTGGGAACATCAACTTAACCCAGTGCTCATTGTTATTCAGATAATTATCTGAATCTTCCTCATTTTAATTCAGTAGAAATGAATATCATAAAAGGATTTAGGATCCAAGCCCCATATTTCTTACAATTTAAATGACCTTTTATGCTTTTCCATACATCAAGGAATTTTCACTAAACATGAATAATATGGTTAAACTTTAAAATCCTAGAGCTGAAAGTTTATAACATTTTAAATATAAACTATATGACTATTCACTAATGTTAACATGTAAGTTCTGAATGCACAATCATTTGACTGTATATATGCAAAAACCACCACTCTAAATATTATGGAGTCATGTGAAAGTATATTAGTTTTGCTTATAATCTAAGTAGCGTTCACAGCATTTTTCCCAAACAGCTGTTTTCCTTTGGCACGTTTCTTAACATTTTCCTCTGAATCTTTGATCCTAAGAATGAAGCTGCATGTTGATATATAATCTAAAAATACCTTTCACATCCTGTTGATATAAAGCACTATGACAGCCAGAACGTTCCAACAATTGAGTTGACAGCAGCACAAAATTTTCACACTATACTTTGCAACCCAAATGTATTTATTAATCAGTTAACCACTAAAGTAACAGGCAAAAAGGTTTTGAGACGTTGTTTAGTCAGTTCCTCCAACATAAGTCAGGGTGAACTATATTTGCACTTCCTACTGAATCGATATAAGCACATTTTTAATTTCAGCCCCATCTTCCAAAATACTTGCATACTGCTTCAGTATCATAGGATCACAGAACTATAGAATGACTTCAATTGGAAGGTACCTCTGGATTTCACTTGGTCCAACTCCCACTCGAAGAAGGGCCAATGTGAATCAGACTGCCCACAATTACGAGTTGAGCTGATTAGGAAATCATTTTTGTCTTTGATTATTCAGCCACTTATAAATATATATAATCTGAACTAAATTGTCTTGGTTAGAAAAAGGGTGAGTGAGCCTTTACAAAAGTTATGTCAGGATAACTTGACAATTACTGCTACTTTTCTTTTCACAAAGTCTGTTGTTCTGTCATACAGGAAGACTAGGATCATCAGACAGAATTTGATTTTTAGCGATTTTGGCCATCTTATATTATCCTTGTCTTAATATTTTTGGGCAGGCATAAAGTCATTGATTCTTGATTCTGTTATTATGTAGCAAGCATTTATTGGTCATGAGAAACAAACTTCTAGTGTTTTATGTATAGAATCATCCTGTAATAGAAGAGGTTAAATAGCAAGCGACATTCTGACATTTCAAATGTTTATGCTATACCTCAGTGTTAAGCAACCAATGTAACACATGTGAGAAGTGGTTACAAAAGGAGAATAGAATTAGCTTATTCATTGTCTTTTACATAACTGCCTCCAGTGTAAAGCAACAATCAGTGAACTGTCCAAGAACGTTCACAACATTCTGGACAATGACTTACACATACCTGCTACTTAACCTTTACTCCTGCAAAACAATAACCAAAACACCCAGTGCATCTTAAAAGAACTTTTTTAAGGATGAGAATTGACTGAGGGCTAGACATTGTCATCACCGTTGATTTCATTAATACCAAATGCAAAACAAAACTGAAACATCTAGTCAAGTACTAAAAAATCAGAAAACGTAAAAGTCACTGAAACAAATACAGAAAGTTGTTAGAGTTAATATTATACACAATATAAACTCAGCCGAACTTCTTGATCTGTGTAGAATCAATCCAGCCCTACTTCTAATACAATTAGGTTCATGTCATTACATGCAGACTGCTCTCTCTTCATTCCTATCCTCCTCCAGTGTTACTGTTTTGGAATCCATTGGCCATATCTGAGGAGCAGAGGTTGTAATTGAAGGGGTGGGATGGGGGCATTTTACATGATGTAGATTGGTGGCTGAGTGGAGGATAACCATGCTCTGCAGAGGAAAGCATGGGGTAAGCTCAGCAGGAATTCATCCTATGGCTTATATTTAGCATGTACAGGTGGCAGGTTAGAAAACGGAGAGAAGGAACATAGCAAAAGTGGACACACTGCTGTACAAGAAGATGGTTGATACATGCAAGAGAGATTAAGGTATTTTTAGAGGGAAAAACTAGATACATGGGAGAATCTGTGATTATTGTGGAACGGTGTACATGGCACAAAATTTACACTGGTTAATCCAAGCATGGAGAAATTTATTTAAAAGTGAGTTAACATATATAATTCTGGGAAGGCAAATTCAATAACACAAATTGGTGAATATTAGGAATATCCTAAAATTATTTTACTTCTGAGGTAAATAGGTAAAAATTATTGTTTTCAAAGAAAAATGCATTTTTCACTTAGGCCTGCTCCTATTCAATATGATTTTTAGAATTTCAGTTCCTAGAAGAAATGCACTTAAATTAATTTAAGTTTAAGACTATCTGTGTTAAAATTATCACTATCAATTAGTGATGTCATTTGCATAAATTAAAAAATAAATATGATGCTCATGAACCCATCTCAATTCTCATTCTTTTAATGAGTTAAAAATATGTGAAGGCAAGGGGAAATATCTAATTTTAGGTCAATGTGATGGCAGGTACTGAATACTTAATATTTAAGAATACTTTATTTTCAGCTGTTACAGTATTATTTCATCTATTTTAATGTAAGTACACAGTGCCGACATTTTTTGCTTTAATTACTTTTGATCTCAATTTCAATAGCAAACACAAAGAAAACTTTTTTTGTTTGAGTTTGGTAAGCTGACTTGGGGTCTGAAAGCATTCTCTTCCAGTACACCAATGCAAAGTAATGGGGAAAAATAGGAGATCTTATTTAAAAGAGAAAGAAAAGTCTCTCACAAAGCTGTTTTTAACTTATGTAGGTACTTAAAACATGGACTTATATCCAAGTGACATTTTCAGATACACATAAACATACACAAAAGCAATCATGTGATTTTGAAAATTTTAAACTGGACAAACCCTTAAACAGTTGTTTTCATATATATCACATATCAACCTGACTAGCAAAAAGAAGAAACCTTTGCGCTGCTTGCAAATCTATTTGTTTTAAAGATTATTCCAGCTGATGAAAATGATCCTTTCTTTCTGAAGTAAAACAGAAATGCAAAACAAGATTGGCATCAATTACCTAAATCAGCAATTCTTACTTGCTGATTTAAATCACGATTAATATGAAGGATTTAAATCAGTTTGATTCAAAGAAACCTGCTTTACTTATAAGTACTTGATTAAGCAGTGTTAATGATCAATTCCTGTGATATTTTTGCACTTAAATGTCATTCATCTCAAGCGGAATATATAAGTTATTAATCCTTGCTTCTCAAATATTATTCCCAGCATAATATGTTTTTGAACCACAGGTAAACAACAGTTTCTGTTAACTTTGGTTGCATAAAACCCCTGATTACCAAAACAGTGAATACATTCTCTGAAGCTAAATTAAAGATATGGTCTTACATACCTTTCCTAAGTGTTACATCTGTTGAACATGTGGAAAGACTCACACTCAGCAGCTAGCTTTCCCCATGGGGGAGGACGCTGCCATTGCTTTGTCCTTCAGCTTCTCATTACCTGGTGGTACCTTCTGCCAGATGAATCCCCTAAATTCTACCAGCTAAGAGGTTTGCATAAACATTCCCCAGTACATGCCATTAAGATGAATTTAGTTATTGTGGAATCATTTAAATGCTTTAAATAGTGTCTGTTGATTAACCTGGTTGCTATGAATGAAATAGTTTAGGACGCAGAGCAGAATGTGGGTATAAACTTTCCCATTAGCACAGGTAGATTTAAAAAAAGGATGTTTGTCTACAGCAAGGGACTCCAGATCTTCAGGGTCAATCACATCCTCATTCTAGAGTAAATCAGCAAACACATTTTAAAACATAAACCAGCTGATAACATATCATGTCTCAAGTATTTCAACCACAACTTTCCAAAGCATTATAGTTTCTTGTGCAGCTTTATCTATATCTTTATAACAGTTAGTTCCCAGTCCAAAAGCCACAAGTAAAAAGCTTACTGTATCTTGGATAGATTGTTCTTGCAATTTAAATCGTGGCTTCAGCTTTGGTAATTGAGTTTACTTGAAATCTAAAGAAACTGGCTTCAAGATTGCAACAACTGCATCCTGATGCTGTATTTGTTGCACTTAGGAGATCTACTGTCCCTTGCTCTGAAGCTATTAAGATACTTGATTTTATAATCTCCTGCTGCAGCAGCTAATCATATATATTCTGATAATCAGCTATACCTGAATGCCCATTTACAATATATCTTACTTTTAATGTATGCAAGGGGCAGTTTAATTCATTTTTTTTACTGTGATTGCTCATTTTCATGTTCTTAAATCTTCTCAACTTTGTAGACTTAAAATTATTACAACTATCCATGCTATCCATTGTGTCCCGCTCATTTCCAAATTTGAAAACACAGCTTTGTCAGATATGCCCTCCAGTCCTTCCTTTAAGTAGCAATTTCTCTAGCCCAGGAGAATATAATTCTACTTTCTTGTAATGTTAACATGCTAAAGACTTTTTGCTTTATAATGTTTTCTAGTTCAAACTTTAAAAACACCCTACTTCGGACACAGATGTAATGTTAGTCCAGAAGGTAAAGTATTTGGAGGAGAGTACACTAAAAGATCAGCTATGTGTGCAGAATAATACATTGAACTTAAGTAGCAGTTTTTACTTACTGATTTCAAAGCACTTTACAAGTATTACATCAAGTGAAGAACAAAGCTGAATGACTGGCCTAAGGCTATATAATGATCCACTGGCAAAGTGTGGGTGAAAATACAGGTTATCTAAGGCCCAACACAATTTCTAACTGATCATGCTACAGGCTACAATTGCAATTGAGATCCTCAAAAGACAGATGGGAGCACGTACAGACAACTAAAATATATCCTTTTTCAAAAGAATATAGGAAAGCACTTTGTAAAAATAATATTTGTGAATACTACAATTAGACAGAACTTTGGACCTGGGTGAGAGAGAAGATTCGAAGTGGGAAGCTGGTAAACCTTCATGAAGGACCTGCCCTTCCCAAGAACCAGAAGTATGGCTGCCAAAAGTAATTTATTAGAACTAATAGGATTTTATCAATACTATTGTTCAAACAATGCTTTCTCAGCCTGTCATATCGCCTGTAACTTCTCAATGACCCAATTAAAATTCAGTGAAGCTGGACAAAGACGTAAAAACCCAAACAGCCCAACAATACAGATGAAAAGCAAGTGGGGAAAAAAATAGTTTCAAAGCTGCCAATCTTCTTAGATGTAAAAGGATTTGGCAAGCTGTGTGTTTGATATATTTGCTTGTCTGCCAGTGTCAGCGAGAGCTGTGTGGCTGGGGTTTTGAGAAGCTGAACAAATCAAGAGAGAGGTCTGTCTGTTCATGTGCCTGTGAGGTTTGTGTGGCTGATTCTTAGTCTATGAGAATTGCTAGGCAGAGGCATAAGGATGGAAAAAGTAATGGAAACTCTGGAAGGAAGATACAGAAGGGAAAAGGAGAACTAAAGGAAACTGAGAAGGGAAACTAAGAATTCCATGTCTGGTATAATAAAAAAACTCAAAGAATGAGAAATTACACTTTTGTTACCTAAAGATGAGGAAGTATTTTCCTGGCCACTAGCAACTGAGGAAGATGATAAACAGGTTTTTTATAGGAACATGTATCTGTCAGGTTAGATAATTTGTTTCTGATAATTTTTCAAAATTATCAGGAACAAATTATCTAACCTGGCAGAGTTGACTAGCTCTTAATATTTTAATAAATCTCAGAATAACAGGAAAATTTAAAAAGTCTAGATGTTGAAATATTCATAAGTTAAAGCAAGGTGTCCCAGCTAAGCTTAACAGCTTGATGCATATCCCAGGGAAATAATAAAACAGATAAAATGAGAACCAACTACAGAAAAACGTGAACATAATGCAGTCAATATGGGTTTATGGAAAAATGAACTTTGTCAGACAAACCTAATTTAATTTTTTTATTAGAAAACTTTGCTGAAGGTAACTGAATATCAGGAGAGCATACCTTTCTTGGAATAAAAACCTATACCTGAAGGAAAAATAATTTATCTGCAATAAAAAGTAGTTGTCAATGCAGAATCATCATTTTGCAGGGAAGTTTTGCTTCTGCTTGATACCAAATCTGATACTTCACGAAATTTTCACAGGAGATTTAGATGTAAATATGTGTCAAGGACACTAAGGTTGTAAATAGTGACAGGAAAGTCATTATGCTAGTCAGTTGCTCATTTAAGCAAAATGTGTTCAAATGTAGACGAATGTAAAGTTGAGCATTTTTAGATGTGAATGAGGAATGCAGGACACGAGTATAGAACAATATCCTGAAAAGTAGCAACTATGAAGAGATTTAAGGATCATAACAGACATGCAGGTCAATATGAGATCTGAGTCGTCAGGGGGAAAAAAAAAAAAAAAGACCCCAAAGTCCTTGTAAAGTCCTTGAAGGAATATACAGAGAGAGGTGAGTAAGAATAATGCAACAGTCTTATATCTGTGTTCTACATTGAGGAGTCCAAATTAAGAATGCTTTATGTTGTTTTATTTCTGCTCTTCTAAAAAGGAATATTAAAAAATTAGGGGCAAGGAAAAAATCTGAAAATTATTTGAGGGATGGAGACAATGATTTTAAACAGCAGTCTGAGAGTCCAATATATTTAGCTTATCAAAAATATAGTTCAGAAATGACTTATTTACAACATATATGTAACTGAAGAGAGAGAACATACTGTTTAGTAATGTTGTTCTTTATTTCACAGAGGAATTACAGTAATGACTGCAGATTGAAACAAGAAAACTTAAATTAGAAATAGGTAATTTTTTCTAACAATGGGGATGATAAACCTTTGCAACAAACTACAACAGAGGTGATGAATTTTCTTTGGTGGGAATCTCCAGGTAAAGACTATGCTCTTTTTTGGAAGATTTGGCCAAACCCAAGTAGATGTAGATTTAGAAATATCAGCTTCATTATCTGATCTCTGCATGACTTTGAAATGTTTAAAATCTATGGTATATACAGAAAGTCACAGAAGATGTTCTCATGGTCTCTTCTAGCCTGTGAATATATGAAACCATTTTTTTGCCTTTGTTCATACAATCAAAATTGCAGAAGTACAGCAGATTTTAATGTTATACTACTCAGTCATTTGATGCTAAGATTTTAGGAAGCAGCCAAGTGTTTCAAATCTCATTAAATTAATTGTGATTTGACACAATACCTTAGCTCATACACACACGCATAAAAAAAGTAGTATGCAGAGGAATCTGTCTTTCCGCCGGCCTGAGGTTTAGATGCCAGTTTTATATCCACTGTATAGAAAAAAGTTGTTTTTTTAAAAAAAATTAATCTTGCACTGTTTCTGGTCTCAATTAATTGTGAATTTCACCTGTGAGTTACTAATAACAGTTGCAATTACTGATCTTTCATACACACACATATATCTTCAAAATAAATGTCTCCCTTGAAAACACATTGGTCTCCAAATTCAGGAGGTTTGTGAATTGCTTGTATGATGTTACAACTATGCAACTACAACAGCTATAATTTCACTTGGGAAGAAAGATGTTCTAAAGCTGGGATAGTCATTCCTTCGAGGCTGATTGATCTAAATGTAAAAGATCATGGTGGATAGGTTGGAGGAACAGTGATAGATCACGGAGACCTGCTTCAGAACAGTTACCTGCTTGCACATAGCAATGATTAGTTGCAAATAAATTTTAGCTTACTGTCCAATAACCTAATTGCTGCCTTCTAACCACCAGGTGAACCTGTCTGTACTTCCCTTCTGTCCAGCATTAAGAACCTTCTCAGCATGCCAGTGTCAGATTATTGACTCTGCTTTCATTGCCAGGTTGGCCTTCATCTTTCTGATGAGGAGGCAAGAGCAATTGTAAAAAAAAATAGTACTTACCAAATTTTCAGAAAACAGTATTGCAAGTCAGTAAGGTTAAAGGCAGTTTTGGATTACACAAGTTAGTAGATTGGGGGATCCAAAAAAAGCTGTATG
Source organism: Burhinus bistriatus (assembly GCA_013397275.1). Taxonomy (NCBI): domain Eukaryota; kingdom Metazoa; phylum Chordata; class Aves; order Charadriiformes; family Burhinidae; genus Burhinus; species Burhinus bistriatus. The sequence continues at coordinate 10,835 of VYXH01007198.1, read as the reverse complement.
TAATAAAAGAGGGTGAGTAAATCAGAGTTGACAAAATGTTGTCCTCCAGTGGTGTCTATAGGCCCAGTGTAACAGGGACATTTCACAAAATTGATATTAGTAAGAGAGTTTTGCTGGAGGCCCCAGTGAACCAAATCAGCAAATGTGTGGGCTGAGCTTTCACTATCCTAATTTTTTTTTCCATTCAAGGTAAAACAAAGCTATTAAATCTGAGTAAAGAAGACTGCACCACTACTCTATGTTTCATTCTGTTCTGTGGATAGCTGAACTCAACTCCCAGAGCTACCATAATCTTATAACTTGTCAAAAGCATTTAGTTTTCTAAAAGGATTAAAAAAATACAGCCATTCATAATCATGCGATGAAATTGCGTCTGTCATCTATGTATCGTTTGCCTGGGTTTTATGATTAGGCTGTTGGAAAACAGCAAGTGATACTTGAGAGTACCTTCACTTTTCCCAAATGATTTATAGATAGATGGTGGTGTATTTAATGAAAAGTTTCCTCTCATATAGATTGATATGCAGAAGCCTCCCACTGTTCATTAATCCCTGATTAATATTTATGAGAATCTCAACCCTCATGTCTCTTCTATGTAGTGAAACCATGCACAATATCAGACAGCATATAAAGGCGTTTGTCAGAGTGCATATTCAGATCCTGTGCAACTCAAGCCTGCAAAACATGAGAGAAAATCTTCACATTTCCAATAATTTATTTTACAGTTACTGCAAGTGGGAATCTGCAGCCTGTGGGCATATCACTCCAATTGAAATATATGCTAGAACTGTGAAATCTGAGATTGTTTCTTCACTCACTCCATATGAATGAATAATAAAGATTTTAATCCCAGATTTTCAAGATTTTCAGCCATACAATGTGACAAATAGTTAAGAGAAACAGGAATAAGAACACTTAGCAACTCTATAGCGCTTTCCGTATGAGCAGTATACTGGGGGTTTGGCTGGGATGGAAATTTTTTTCATACCAGCCTGTATGGTGCTGTGTTTTAGATTTGTGAACAAAGGTGTTGATAACCCACCAATGTTTTAATTATTGCTGAGCAGTGTTTCCACAGCATCAAGGTATTCTCTGTTTCTCACTCTGCCCTCCCTATGAGTAGGCTGGGGGTGTGCAACAGATTAGGAGGTGATACACCCGGGACAGCTGACCCTAACTGACCAAAGGGATATCCCATGCCATAGAACATCATGTTCAACAATAAAACTCCTTCCAAAGTAGCTGTTGATCCTGATAGGTGGGGGCTTACCTGCTAGGTGGGTGCCCACCTTAGCTGGGGTCAACCCACCACAGGGAGTCATTAGCTTTCCATAAAAGCTAATGAGCTTCACAGTACCCAAACAAAGGGAACCTGAGGTAGATAAAAATCACTTGCCCAAACTAACTTAAAAGAGACAGGAAGAATATCCTAAAAGATGTTAATTGCAAAATGCATTTTAAAAAAATGAATTGGAGCTAGTATGGATGAGTGCCTCATTTTCCTATCTTTAATGAAAAACCCACCCACATATTTGAGAGTAGGATAATTATGACTAAGTTAACAACACGTTATAAATTATTACTTATTCTATTGTCTTAAAATATACATTCACAACCAGAGTTTTTTTAAAGTATTTTAAAAACTTTTAAAATATATTTAAAATGTGGGATTTGGGTCCTAATTTTATGGAACTGTAAACCTGTATGTAACACAAAAATAGTGAAGAGTAAACCCATTAATTGTATAATTTTTTTCCAAAAATAGTTATCATAATTGTCACTATCCTATTTCCCTAACTGCTGCACAACTGTTAACCTGAAAACTCTCACTGCCAAGCTGACAAACAAAGGAATCTATATAGCAAGCCAGATTAATGTTCTACCAAAACTACTCCTCTCTCTTTCATCAGAGTATCAAATGCCTCAGAGTATGAGAAATCTTTCAACAAGTGGTTTTGGAATAACTTCCGCGCAGGAACTTCCCCATCATTGAGAAGTAACTTATACCATGAAGCCTGAATTCTAAACTCATATTTTAAAGGTATGAATTTTGGAAATCTTACTAGGTATTATTGTTATAAATCCACATAACCAGTTTTTACAAGTCTTACTCTCCTCTCTCTAATCACATCCAATTTTCACGTTATTTTTCACGAAATTTCCATCACCTTAAATTCCATTGTTTGTGACAGGTATAAAGTGTAAAGACAAATTTCCTTTTAATATAAATACTCACATGGTATACAATACATGACTTTCACTTATGAAAAAATGTGCAAGTGCAGGATATGTTACCACAACAGGATTTATATAGCTAGCTCCCTTTCACTGCCCAAAATACTTATTGAATCATTGTCCTTCAGGGTGGTGAGCTACTTTCAAACCAGATCAAATCCCCCTGTTACTGCAGAACAATAGTTCCTCATGTTTTTGAAAAAGTAATGTTGGTTTTACATAAAATTCTTGTCAAGTTCTTTACCAAGTCCATTCAGCTTAAGTAGCTTTGACTATTGCATAGGACAATGGGAATATTTTGCTTTTGAGGAACGAACAAAACTCCTTTTCCTCTTAAATATCTCACTGTTCTTACATCTCTGTTACATCGCTGTTCTTTCTATTTACGCCAAAAATGCCTTGAATGTGATTAAACAATTTAAAATGTGTACAGCTTCCTGCTCTGTTTTATGTGGGTTTGTTCCATAGCAAGAAGCTAGATTTCAATAAATTAATTAAAAAATATATTGTAGAAATATCATTGGTAGAATGTGTTATGTGTTGGTAGTGGTAAATGAACCTGAAAAACAGAAACTTGACTGAAATCTTTAGTGACTCACCCAGTTCTATGGAAGGACAAGATGTCACACTCATGTGCATGACTCCCCATCTTCATCCCAGTAGTACCTAAGTAAAATTTTTCCTGTTTTCTAGTATTGGGGAAAGGCTTAATAAGAAAATTATTCCCAGTGCCAGAAGGTCAGTAATTATTGCCTGAACTTCTGCAATGGCACATTCTAACATCCCTTTCCATACCTGGAAAGGATTGACATTGTTTTCAAACCAAAATACATAGCCATTACACAAGGAAGTTGTATATTGTCCAGCCTTCTCTGAAGGCAGTTAATATAGCCATAGGGCAAATGCTCGTCTTGTGAGTTGTATTTCATAGTTAATGTAATGCTGATTAAAACTGACAAGGATTCTGCTACCATTTTGTTATGACTGTGTATAGGTGTGTAGCAAAAGATCCTTGAGCATCTAAGAATTCCCCTGTCTTCAGACCCTTCTTCTGTCATCTAAATCCTACAGGACAGAGAGGGGGATAAGAGGGGAAAAAACCCACATTGATGCAGTGCTGAGACTGCATGAAATAGGACTCTCGCATACCTGCAGTTTACTTACTTCCAGTCTGCAAAGTTTTAATGGAGATGTGTACTGTTTGATATAAAAAGTACATGTGTCATGTAACATAAATACACATACACGTGTATGTGTGTATATAGCAGGTATATTATCAGTCTGCAGGTGAAATATAGGGAGAAAAAAATGCCCTAGCACATTCCTCCTTCGCCTGTTTTTTCTTCTAATACCAGAAGTGGATGACTAGAAATCATTTTTGCCTCACATGTTCTGGGCTTCAGTCCTAACACTCCGAACATTTTCACTGCTACTCTCTGCACAATCCTGTATCTTCCAAATTTGCCTATGAGGAGCCCACCGATGCTTTTTAGGTCAAATGATAGGATCCTTGAAAGTGATGACCTTTCCTTGTCCTCTCAAGGGATAAGTATGCTCTCTCCCCTTAGGATTAAACATAAACATTTTCATGACAGAGTTGATGAATTGGATAGTTGAATGCTCGTATTTCAGTATCATAAATCATTTAGAATAGCAGTGCTAGACCTCAAGCCATGCAGAGATCAGTTTTGGGTGGTTCGGATAAGGATTTCAAGTAATACACCTTAAAACTAAAAAAAGGTGTACTTTAGATTAAGCTCATATGTGTTATGCCACTGCCACAATGGCCAACGTAATTTTAAGTATTGTAATTTTTATAATCAAGTCTTTTCATAAGTCTATTAAAAATTTATATACAAACCAGGAAATAAAAAATTACCAAAAAATACATGGCTTAACTCTGTCTCTTCCAGAGTACATAAAAATATCAATCGGTTTAGAGTTACATCCTCACAGCTTTGAAATAAACAAAAAACCCCTTATTTCTGCAGTCCTAATCAAGCACAGCTGCTTCCACCCTCTGTGATCATATCAGTAGGCAATAAGGAGGCTGAAGAATTGCCATTATGAATGTTCAGCCTCACCACAATTCCTCTCTACAAAAATCACTCTCTACACGTAGTATTCCTTTCCTGTAGACACGTACATTTCTATGAGTAACTATGCATGTCTGCATACGAGTTAAACATCTAAGTTGCTATTTTTGCCAGCAGAGATCTCATCCATACAGTCACCAGAATCTACAGAATTTAAGATGACCAGTGCCAGAGCCCTGTAGGGGGTGAGCAAAATTGCCTTCTAGACTCCACTCTCTGTATAGACCATCAACTATAGCAGAAGACAGACAGTTTACACCCATCGATACACTGTATTTTCACACCTAAATCTAGGTGCCTACAATCTGAACCTCACACTTACCATAAGCATTCTACCAGAAAGAAAGCATAATATCCAAAAACAGCCTTATGAAAATTTGCACAGGTTTGGAAAATTGAATGTTAAATGCAAGATGTGAGTAAGAGCTACAGTTATGCTTGAAATGTGACTGTTTCTCCAAGCGATTATAATAAGTTCAGGTATCACATAAGCGCAGAGGTTATTAAAGCTGCCCTTTGTGGTCAGAAATTAAAATGACTGCTTAGAGGAGCAGCTAGCACTGCTACAAATGCCTGGATAAAGAGAAGAATGTTGTATAAGTCTCCGTGCAAAACAGATCTAAAAGCAGAGAGGATGTCCCTCCCAGAATTTTCAGGGATCTCTGAAGACGGTTTTCACAGCTCTCAAAGGGTAGCTTTACAGAAAAACATTAATTCACTTTGCTTTCCACAAAAAGTGTATTTTTCCAACCATAATGATCAGCTTCAATATTTTCTCAAGGCTAGAGAGCCATCAAAAAGACAAATAAAAGCTCTTCTGAGTCTGCCTTTCATTTTTATCTTCTTAGGGTTTTGCAGAGCTCTGAGAAGTGCATGCAAATCTTATAAATGTGTTTTCCAAAAAGCAACTTTGTTTATCACTATATCTTAGTGAATTACATTTTCATGTCACTGTTAAAGTTCTGCTGTCACATGACAGTTCTGCTAGAACTAACACCATATTCTACTGCAAAATATCAAGATGGAATCACATCATATGACTTTTACTATCACTCATTCAGACACTGTATTTGCAAATTATAACAAATATCTTTCAAGAAATACTAGATATAATGGAATGTGGCTAGTAATCATGCTATATCTACCTATTTTAAAAGTTTAGGAAACTTCCTGTTTTTAAAAAATGAATTTTAGAAGTATTTGTCTTTGTGCAGACAGGAACTATGAAAGACGTGCAACGGAATGGTACACCACCTACATAACACAATTTTTCACATTTTAGAGCATGGGTCCTGGGTGGATAACGCAGGCAGAAATTCAAGCCTAGTGAGGCACTATTACTTGAATTAACTATACCACAGTTGGTCCCAACTTGTCTTACCTTTATTTATTGCCCTTATAATACTGTGAGATTTGTACGAGGTTATTGTGCAAAACATACTAAAGCAAAGGTCACAAGAGAAAAAAGTTCATGAAGAAGAACTGAAACTCAAGGCAGGACTTAGGGCAGCCCTGTATGAACAAAGTTTATTTTCATTTATTGCATTTGAAAACCTTCAGTGCGTCCCATAATACTACTGCATCTCCAATAGTGATTCAGACTGAAGGATAATACTGAGACCTGTAGCTATAAAAATCAGTGAAGATGCAATCTTATTTTGATGGGAAGTTCTAGTCAAGTAAAGTATTAATTAATAATAGACCAGATATTCCATACAAAATTCCAAATTCATGTGACTGACACATTGTTTTTGCAAGGTATTTTATTCCAGCCTTCAGAGCAGGTTAGTTTGCATCTCCTGCACACAAAGAATTGCCAAGCAAGATGCTACTGTGGGGCTGCCAACAAGCAGTAAATTAACAACCTGGCTTCCTGTATGTTATTTTCTTCCTTTAGACAAGCCATCTATATTGCTTACTAGTGCAACTGCATTCGTTACAAAAGATGAAATATTGAAGCACTGGTTAAAAAGGCAAAAAAAGAAAAGATTATGAGAATTTTTCCTAGAAATTAGGATAAATTTCATTGTACTGTTTTAAAAAAATAATATATTAACATAAAACTGTATTGAGGATGATAATGATAATGATGTAAAACCTGATGTCCTCTTTCCCTTTTGTTTCTGGCCCTACACCCACAGATTACCCTCAGGAAGTCAATAGACATTTTTTAAAGAGATACAAGATCAAACACTTAAGGAAAATTATGTCCTCAACACAGAAAGCAAGTGAAAGAGAAAAGAATTACATCAGCTACAGTCAAAATTATCTGCAGAAGAAGCAAACAGCTGTATTGTTGTAATAAAGAGAAGTTTTCTAACCTGTATACTTTAATTTGATAAAATAATAATAAACATTATCTACTTTATCCTGAGTGAAGAACATCTGTGTTTAAAGCCACTTAACATTCTATACATTAGGGGCTATGTTTTCAAATTTATGCAAAAAAATCAACCCAGAAAGATAAAACTATATTACTACAAAGTTTGATCAAATCTGCTGACCAAAAGTTTTCTGGGACTCAAAGTAAATTCCATTAACTGCCCATGAACAGTCTGCTAGAGGATGAGGGTAAACCCTGATGCTATAAAAAGCTTATCATCAGGCAACATGGGAAAGTATTACCATTTAAACAAAATTCTAAAATAGAAGTGTTTAATATGCAAAACATTTTTTTCTGATGAAATGAAGTAAACCACAATAGCTCTGAAGAAGGAATTTTTAACAATTAAGGAAAAGAAAAAGGAAAATTTGTCTAAGAACTGTTTTCTTAGCTGTATAGCTCAATTGCCTTCACTGGTCCTTTGACAGTTCGTCACCAGCACAACAAAAAAACCATGCAGTTTTCTCTCCAACTAAGGATTTTCTAAGAACTTAACGTACAACACTGCAACGATTATTTCCTTTGTTAGAATTACGCTTCACTTTATATCCATACACAGATGATTCTAAGGAAGACTGTTTATACTGATTTATTTTACTTCAGAGGCCTTGCATTCCTACCATTTAAATCCTCACACAATTACTTTTCCTTACTTAAGTAATTATAAAATACACTATTTCTTTGTTATTGTCATTTTCTAGTATATTGCACAAATGAAGTATTTACCTCTAGATAAAAAATTTTTCATTTTGGAAGTGTTTCTGATTTCAAAAACTGTCGGCATTCCATGGGCATACCAGTCTTCCCCTCAGGACTTAGAAAATTATTGTTGCCTCAAACAGTTCATTTCTGTCATGTTGTTGAGAAAAGACCTTTCTTTAATTTCTGCAGTTCAGAAATGGTTGTTTGATGATAACAAAAGGCTAAGTAGATTTTGCCCAGTAGTTATTGCTCATCAGCACAAATGGTGCCTTTCTTTTGGGTCCTATAACAGTCTTTGACCTTAGAAGTTTTTTTTCCTAATTTTGTCCCTCATGCTCTTTACAATATTAAGAACACTTGCTTCACATTCTTGTTTTGAATCAGAAAAGGCTTTTCTTTCCTCCTTCCTTGGTATTTGTATATAACAGCATTAAGCACAAAGCTCCTTCCTATCTGAGGACATATTTACATCTTGGAGAACATCTTGATAATTCTGTATTTTTGTAAGCATTTGTGTGTTTGAACATATACATTCACACACACATCTGTAAAAGATTATTGTCTTCTTCACCGATTTTATTTATTTACTCATTGGAATTACTGTAAATGAAATATTTAAAAATCCTTCCTAAAAAAGACAGAAATAACATTTGCACCTGTAATGTGGGACTGCGATAATGTACCTGGGAAATAAATAGTCCTAAGAAATAGAAATGGGGAAAAAAATTGGTCAAAAAAAAATGAAAATTAAAAACCACAGTATGGAAAGTTGTGGGGTCAGTCTTCTAGAAAATGAGTAATTTTAGTAACTTTAGTATTAAACTAGATCATCACTATCGGTTCTGTTAGATGAATGAAAAGGTCAGTTCTGATGAAGAACAGAATTTGACAGCAGGTCTCGTTTTCTAAAAGTGGTGACTATTTTGTTATACTCTTTCTTGGGAAGAAATTCTGGGTTTTGAAAACTTCAGTTTTCTGAGTTCTTACAGACTTGCACATTAAATATCTCATCTGTAGCTTTCCAATTAGAAGAAAAAATTGTCTACACAGTAACAGGAATTCTCTGAAATTTGTAAATTATGTGGGAGGAAAGAGGAAAATTAATTTATAGATATAACTTGCTTTCAATGAAAATCAATATTATTTTTATTCTTAATTGTGGATGCAGATTTAGGAATAGCTTTGTAGGATGAAAAATAGATGCCAGCAGAGATCTAATCCATCAGAAGTCATACACGCTTCACAAATTTACTTGATAATATTGTTACAAAGAAATACAGGTCTTCATAGATCAATTCAGAAAGGAACTTAATATTCAACTGTAAGATCTATGAAACCAACATTTTTAGATCTATGGGAACAGATTCTCTTAGTAATGATAAAATTCTTGATTAGATCCTAAAATGTATTGAAATAGAAGACGGATGGATATAACAAAGGTTGGGAGGAGGAAATCCCATAAAAGGCCTGCTGTGCTTCACAGAGGTGATAACCTGAGAGATCACCTGAGAGATCTGATTGAAAGGGAAGTGATCTTTATAGTAAGTATTCCAAGATTTCAGAGACTGATATTCACAGATTTGTTCTGGAAGCACTGAAGGTCTTTATTGCTATTGCTTTTTAGAATAAAGGGATCTCCTCAAATTAAGCTTTGTGCTCAGAGCTTGAATTTGAAGAGAAAAAATTCCATTTGTAGACAATAAGTGACAAAGCAGGAATGAATGTTATAAAATAAATAATTTTTGAGTATTAGTAAGCTTTCAAGTAATGGGCAATAATGGAAGCATAGTTTCTGAGTTTATCCTACATCATATTTAATAAGATGAACTCTAGGTTCTCAAAAATGAGCGTGACATGTTTAATGCTGATGGGCCAAAGTGAAAAACATTGTAAGTACCATCAACAAAATCCTCATTTTTATTGTGATAGTTTTCACTCGGGCAGAAGAATCACAAGTGATACAATCTTTTACACACTTATTTGTGGGAGAGACTCCATGCAAGTTGTCTTCTGTAACTCAGCTGGATAAATCACGTAAGTGCTTACAAGAGAAAGCTCAAAATTTCTTGACTGAAGTCCCATATCAATAACAAAAATAGTATACTGCATGAAATCCTTTTAAAATTATATTATTAATTGTGATTTCTATTTTTTCTTTTTTCTTTTTAATTTGTTTTATTGCTATTTCAGTTTAAGATTTTACTTGCAGAGCATTTAAGTCATATCTCACTAGAGATCCAGAGGAAGGAAGTGGACTGTCATGTCAAATTCATGTTGAAGAATATCTTCAAATGACCCATGTGTAAAGAAGAACCAGGAAAATTTCCCCATAGCTGACCAGATACTATGTTGGCTGCTTCAGTCATTTTTTTTAGATCTCGCTGGAAGAGCTCATTTGTTTTAATATGTCATGCATAGCCCAGGACTTCTGACTCACATTTAGTGTCCATTTGCATAGGGTAGGGATAAATCCTGAATTTTAAGGGTACTAGTGGTGCAGGAGCCTATGAATCGTCTGAGGGCTTTCTCATAGAACACTTGCGGTGTGTATATACAATATACTTCCTAATTATTGCAAATTGTTGTCCAATTATTACAGTGTTCACAAGAAAATAATCCGAGAAATTTTAGGACAAAGGAGAGCACCTTAATTTCTAGGTTTTTATAATCCAGGAATATATGAAACTGTTTGCGTTATTTCATAAAGGAACTTATTCTCAGCAAAAGTATATCTGTAGTGTTGGAAGCAAATGTGTTCTTCTTTCTTGTACCTTGGAGGGAAGGAGAGCTAACAATTTAATTAAAAAAAAAAAAATCACTTCATTTTTAAAGCAATGAAAGTCAAAGAAAAGGCTAGCTACACAGACACAGTGAACAAAAGACATTCCTAAAGAAGGTCCTAAATGTTAATACAAGGTAGGATAGGATTAAGAAGATCTGGCACTCCAGAAAATGGGGTAACATCAAGGTGGGCAGATGTCATATGAAATGCATAGCCAAATTTATATATGCCAAAAGTAATAGTCAGCACTAGCAGAAAATGAATAATGAGGTAGAGATAAGGACTACAAAGGTGATAAATTACATATGTCAAAATAGTCTCAAAAGATCTTTTTCTTCATTTTAAAAATGAATTTCACATACTGTTATAGCTGGGGATATGTGAATATTCAAAAGAACAGATACTGAACTTTACCACAATTCCTCTCTCTCCCTTTTTTTTTTTGTAACTAGTGACTCAAATTAAGAAAATATGAGACTGAAACAAACAAACAAACAAAAATTTTATGTAAAAAATATGATAAAATACGATTTTTGGCACATAAAAGCACCAGAGGTGACATTTGTATTGAAAATGTAAGATTATCATAGGAAAAAAAAATCAGGCACATCATAGGTCTGTATCAGGAATAGTGTGG